>JAOVVA010000044.1:17298002-17321230 GCA_028565275.1 Leiocassis micropogon | reverse complement strand
CTGGTTGTTCAACTAGGTGCATAAACAAGCTTCAGTTAGTCCAGAATGCAGCAGCGAGAGTCCTCACTAGAACCAGAGGATGAAATTTCTCATCAATTTTAAAATTCTACTTTTGACGTATAAAGCATTAAATAGTCTCGCAATGCAGTATCTGAGTGAACTGCCATCAATCAGGTTTGTTGACAGTGAAATGATTGGTTGCTTTCCATCTCAGGGAGCCCACATGTCTGTATTTCCTTCTGGCGCTCCCTTTCAGTTATGCTGTCATAGATAGTCCTGCCGGAGTCCCTGCTTGCCCTCTGCACTAAATATATTCACTTTATACATTATGTGACTGTGACCATACCTAACTGCCATCTCTCCTCCTCTTCTGCTCTCTCTCTTTCCCTCTCCCTGTCTCTCTGTCAAGCTATACATGTCGCTCCTGAGCTGCCAGTGATCCAGACCCCCTCTGCCCTCTGGACCTGTCTGACTTGTCCTGGTGTCCCACTTCTGCTTGGAGATCTTGTCACATGGATACCCTGTGTGGTCTGCCTGGGATGCGAGTGGTGACTGGGGACGGTTCCACCTTACCATGAAAAACGATTTCGGCCTCAGCTGATGCAGACAGCTGTTTCTCTGAGGACTTTTGACTGCAGTTGTTTTGGACTGGAGCTTCCTACAGTCTACCTGAGCCTGCAATAACAAAGTGGACTCCATATTAACTTAAAGACATCAACTGTTATACTAGACTTCCAGCCACTTAACACACAGTACGATGCAGATCAATCCCTGCTATCCATTATCACTCAGATGAGGATGGGTTCCTTGTTGAGTCTGGTTCCTCTCAAGGTTTCTTCCTTTTGTAATCTCATTGAGGTTTTCCTTGAGACCATCGCCCTCGGCTTGCCATTTCCATTTCCAATGCAACTGTGATTCTGCTAAAACGCATGTTTAACCCTGTGTACCTTAATCACTGGGACTCTCCCGTGACGTCCCCGAGACGTGAAGATCAGCACATCTTAGTGCTTAATTTCATATTTCATATTGCACCTGCCCCAACCCTGAAAGCAGTGATTTACAAACCCCAGCGCAGCCCTGTAACTAACGCATCATTTGGCTGTAGAAGAGATGGAACATGAAAGCTCTTAAACGAGTATTAAAGGGTCCACAACGGTATTTATTGCAGCTCTGCTTTCCCACTTAAGACGCTTAATGATACGCCTGCATATGTGTGTGTGTGTGTTTGTGTGTGCATTTGTGTGAAAAGATTGCTGATGTATCCTGAACTTTGAACTTCCACATCACACCTCAGAAACATTCTCAGCTCATCACGTCTGACACCTAGCAAAGCAGCGAAGGTTTTATGCTTTATCGACAGCAATTGTCATAATTGCAGAATTATCAACAACTTGGCACATTCCTTGCCCAAACAGCAGATTCTAACAAAAGCAAGTTTTGGGATTTTTCTAAGTCGCTAACAAAAAAAAACAATTTTCATGCATTTGTGCATGTCTTTGCTAATACATTGGGAAACAATATTCAGAAATAAATTTTCGTATTCTTAGGCTGTGAAGGAGTTTAAAGTTTGACGTGTGTTAAGGAAATGTCTTCATTCCGCTAACTAGCAAAGACAGTTTGACATTAGCCTCTAAGCTAATATGTTATAATTAAAATCACAACTTGACCTCAGGTTGCTCAGTTTATCCTGATTATTCAGTAGTATCTTTTAATGGCCATGTTGTATTTTTTTGGGATCTGATTGCAATAATAATAATCAAAAAAAAAAATGCTAGGTTTGCTATGAGACACAGGAACGGACAGGAGGTTTAGCAGGTGAGAAGCTCAGGTTGAAATCTCAGCTGCTGGTTCACGCTAATCATAACAAAGTGTCTCGATCACAGAAAAAGATAGAGAGTCGGATTAATAAACGGTGCTGCTGGATTAAATAACGCTTGTGCCTGAGGAGAACTCCCTCTCAGGCGTTTGATCATCTCGCCGGTCCCGGTCGCTGTGCCAGCTCTGTCCCTGTAGGTGCTCGTCGTGTCTGCGAGGCATGTTGTGTAAACGTTGTATGACTGTTTGTGTCTGAGTGCGAACAGACGGGAGTTAATTGTTATTTTTGGGGAAGGGCCGATCCTTTTATGAACGGTCTCAAGCTTGAGACATGGGTGGACCTACAATCAGAGATGAATCGACGTGATTGCAGGATAAATACGGTCTATGTGACGGTACATTAGCGGCTTTTTTATGTTTTTTACGATGGTCCAAAAGATCCTCAGGAACTCTCTTGGTGTTTGAGCTGAACATCCTGATTTGATGATGCTAAGTGGCTGCTGTTCCTGATTAGCCGACAAAAAGTTTCCCTAATGATAGTTAGCTTAGATAGGGAGCACACCAATTGACAAGACCTCGTACATCACATAATTTCTGACATTGATGGATTCAGGATTCCAGGACTTTGTATTCCCAGCGATCATCCCAGCATCCTAAATTCCTCAGTCCTTATTTCCCTAGTATTTATATTACATGTTGACAGAACTGTATGGCTTTCCCAGGGCCATATATTCATACACTCAGGGATCTATATAACCAGTTTTCTGTATTCCTTTCGCTCTGTATTTCCAAGATACCACCCAGAAGGAATTTTTAGTTGTCAAAACGTTGCGGTGTCATTAATTTGCCAATGTTATGGAAGTTGGAACAAGAAAAACTACCTCAAAGCAATATTAGTGCCAAACTGATGGCCTGAGTAGTCTTGACCTCCAGCTGCTGCACTGCAAAACATCTTATCATCTTAGCAAGTGACATTTTCTTGAATATAGCTAAATCTAGGTATATTTTTTAAAATAAGATTATAACATATCAAATATAAGTCTTCCTAAGTCTTAGGTTTCAATCAACATGACTTTGAAAGTTTTTGATTACAATCAAAAGTCATCTTCTTAAATCTTCCTTTCAGTAATCTGAAGTTGTTGTGTTTGATCAGCAAGGCATATGGAGATTTCTGAAGACTTTCTACTTAAAGACAATGACTTACAAAGACGTAAGGAGACTTGATAAGTGAAAGAAAAGACCACCAAAGACTTCTTGATTGAAAAACAAAGAATTACAAAGAGTTCTCGATTGAAGAAGGAAGACTTGTGAAGACTTTAGAAGACTTACAAAGAACTTTTCATTGATAACCCTGTTAGAAACTTTTTGTAGTTGGACGTTGTGCAAATTAATATTTATCAGCATAAATGCTCCAAATAAAGGTTTGAAAAAACAGAATATGTTTCTTGTGTCATGTTTTCCCAAAATACTATTTTCTGAAGTCCTGAATTCGCAGAGTTCTATATTCCAAGTATCTGATTTCACTTATATTCTTATTAACTTTTATATTCTTATTTAACTAGGAATTCTGTTTTTTACATAGGTTCTCTACAATGCCAGTTTAGCTGTAGCACTTTCAACAACATCATCTTTCCAGAACAATCCACCAAACAGTATCGAAATGAAATTTGGAATTTGGAATTTGATTGTTATCTGAAAAGAACTTTAATATTTTCAGGAGTTGTATGTTGTAGAAAAAAGGTCCATGAAGCAACACAAAAAGGGCCCGATGAACCCCACTTTTCAATCTTTATATAAGATCTCCAAAGGCCAAAACAGTTATGACCTTACATTCGAAGCAAAAAATAAGCTTTTAATCTGTGTAAAAAGCCTCGAGTGTGCACCGCTTCTACCAAGAATGGAGATTTGGGAACGCTTATACCATTAAGTGCGGGAAAAAATAATAAAAGACATACATTGACTGCCAAAAACCCAGCAGAGTATTTAATGAAAATGAAAAATATGGACGTGCAATATATAGATGCACCGTGGGAGGGATGTTAATCCTCATTAGTTTATAAAAAAAATGTTGCATGTCATCAAAACCATATATTGATATCAGATATTAGATTAATGCAGCTGGAAAGGACACCATTAGTGCCGGTAAAAATAATGAAAACTATACCACAGCATTCTTCAATTCGGGATTCTAAATGGTTGAATATGTTGAATAATGCCAAAAGTTTTCTGTGTATTAAATATAGATAAGTGTCCTCATGGAACAAAGTACATGGGACCAAGAATCTGTAGGAAGCCCCAACACTCTGTAATGCTTTCAGACTGAAATCATTACATGCAGTTACAATACCATGAAGTCGAGGATTAGCAAAGAAATCTGTCCAAACCCTCCCTGAAACAAGGGGTTACTGGTGTGAAGGGGACGGCATGAATGGAATTCCTAAAGAGATAAAGCAACTTGCACGTCTTTTGTAGCAGACACGCTCGGCCTTTGGATGCATTATCAGCCGGAATTAGGGTCTAATCTCCATGAGTGGAGACACTTCATGGCCATCCATCTCTCTCGTTCTGTTTCTCTTTCATTCTCTCTCCGGCCTAAAGATGTCTCTCCACTACTCAGCTCAGCAAGATGGAAAGCTACAAATAAATGCAAAGTTCTAAGAATGCTTGTTTAAATAAAATTATAAAACAAGTGCACCTTATATATTATATATGTATTTACGAAATTATAGATTATCTTGAATGTTCATAAACTTTGCTTCAGCTAACATTAACAATCTACATTGCAAAGTATTGAAAATGCTTATTTCATACTGTAAATGTAACTCAGAATGTTTCTAGTAGGAAAACTGGTTCCTTGAAATGGTTTCCTGGAATCATGGGGTATCGGGAATACATGCGCCTTAAAATAGAGTGCCCTGGGGTGCCCTGTAAATAATATATCACCTTGGGAATATCGGACCCTGGGATAATAATACTCAGAATACAAACTCCTAGGTGTAAAGTGTAATGAAAAATGACATGGACTTAGAAATATAGGTTGATAATAATATAGTGCCTTGGGATAATCGGGTACTGCGGATATAGCATAATATGGATATGGATGCTTTCGGGAAATAGCCCTGATATAACAATACCGGGAATATAGGCTTGTAGAAATAAAGTCTACTTGGCATAAATGCTTTTGGGAATGCCTGTTGGAGAGAATATATAGCCCTGGGATAATAGTATTAATATAGGCTCATGGTTCTTCCACTCACTCTGGACATTCCGGACAATCATTGACACTATTGGCCACTGCACACCTGCACATTCGTGGACATTAGTTACTTACTCTAACACAAGTCACTTTAAATATGTCACTTTCAGGCATATTTGCACACGCCCTGGACATTCTGTTTCCCGGATGCACATAGTCACTTTAAATATGTGAATCATGATAAATCAGGCATATTTGCACACCCCCTGGACATTTCTATTTATATTCAACTTCATTCCCTCACAAAAATTCCATAAATGCTATATTTACAGCTGTACAGCTGTTTTTCTTATTTTTCAATATTTCTCATATACTTTTCTTATATTGTATATTTTGTATAGTCGTCTAAGCATTTCACTGCATACTGTGTATGACTGTGTATGTGACAAAAAAAATTTGAATTTGAATTTGAATTTAGGAATAAAGAGTCCTGGAAATAAATAGTTTGCGGTATTCCTATTTCTGGGAATACATAGACTATTAATTGATAGGAATACAGTAGAAAGGCTTAGGTGTAAATGGTTTTGGGAATCGTTGCTCATGGGAACATTTAGCCTGAGATAATAGTACAGGGTGATATAGGCACCTAGGAATAGAAAGGCATTAGAATAAATGGTTTTGGGAATGCCTGGGCATGGGAAAACATAGCCCTAAGAAAACAGTATTGGGGATATAGGCTAATAAGGATAAAGATTGGGAATGAGTGGTTTGGGGAATATTTGGTCCTGGAATACACAACTCTGAGATAATAGTATAGTACTGGGAATAAAGGTTGGTAGGAATAGAAAGGCTTTGGAATAAATGAATTGATGAATGCCTGGTAATGGGAATTTATAAAGTATGAGATAATAGTACTGGGAATATACTGTAGGCTCCTAGGAATAACAGGGTTTGGGAATAAATGGTCTTGGCAATATGTGGTCCTGGATATATACAGCCCTGAGATTATGCTGTAGTACCTGGAATGCAGGTTGCTAGAATTAAAGAGTCTTGGGAATAAATGATTTCGGGAATGACTGGTCCTTGAATTACATGTCCCTTAGAGAACAGTTCTGGGAATATAAACTCATGACAATTTACATCCAGGTATACTGAAACTAATCCCAATGTTAACTGCTTATCATCCATTTATTGTTGAGAATTTTGTACATTACCATCATTTATATTTGTGAACAAACCTGTATGCGTGGAAACATTTGTATGTAACTTGTAGAACTTGTAGAAGCCTCACAGAGAGCACAAGGACATGAAACACTTTTGCCCTCCACCCTTATGTGACAGATACCTACCCATTTGAAGCACTCGGGCTCTCGAAGTCTGTTATATCACCAAGTTTATAATCGTAACCTGAGCCGCACCCTGCCAGTAGGATAAGATAACATTGACAGTAAATCAGGCTGTGGTAAATGACTAGACTTTGCCCTCTTTGCCCTTTCACCTGGTGAAAGAGGAAACGCTGTTGATGACAAATTTTGGTTGATGTGCATGTATCAAACCTAAGCATATTTACCAACAAATCTACTTATATGATATGATTTATTGTCCTATAAATAAAAATCCCTGGCAATAGGGAAGTTGGATAAAAAGGTACTGGGAATATATGCTTCTAGAAATACAGGTGCTGTGGGAAGGTTGTGTGAATATAGTGTTTTGTAAGTTAAGTGCCCTGGGAAAACATGTTTCTTGGAATAATCCAGGGAATATAGGGTCATGGAAATACAGAACTCAGGGATCATAGGGTACATGGAGTCCAGAGAATATATGGTACTTTGAATTAAGGGGTGATGGAGATAAATGGTCATGGAATGAAAAATACTAATAATAAAGGCAGGAATTAATAAAGAATTTTGGAAATATATCAGCCTGGAAATATACTGCCCTGTAATAGGGTGTAATAGGGTTCTGGCTAAGTGGTGGCATATGATAACAGAGTACTGTGAATATAGTATCCAAGCAATTAAAAATTCCTGGGAATATAGGGTCCAAGATCATAAAATGAAAGTGATCCAGCAACTGAGAGTCAGAACACAGTGTCCTGAAAATATATGGCACAGGGAACATAAAATGATGGGAATATGGCATCCTGGGGAAAACAGCACTGCGAATATAAAAGCAATAGGAGCACTGCATCCTGGGGGTTATAGGGCTTATAAGGATTATATTCACCTAAAAAAAAATGTCAGTGAGAATATAAAGCACTGGGAACACAATGTCCTGGGAATATCTGGCCCTGGGAATATAAAGGAATGTGAATGCGATGTCCTGCTTTGGGAACAGTGTCCTGGGAATATACTGGACACTGGATATATAAATCCCTAGGAACCATGACATGGGAATATGGGACACTGAATATATAGTGTCCTGGGAAGGCACTGGGATCACAGTGTCCTGGGAATATAAATTACTTGGAACAGTGCCTCAGGATCATGGGGCACTGGAAATTTAGTGGAAATGTAGGTTACTGGGAAGACAAGTATCTGAGAAAATGAGGCAATGGAGGGATATAATGGGAATAATGCACTGGGAATATAGGGCATTGGACAAATAGTGTTCTGGGAATACAGTATGGCATTGGGAATGTAAAGCACTGGGAAATCTGCCATGGGAATATAGGGAACTGGAAATACACAGATCAACCATAACATTATGACCACTTGTCTAATATTGAGTAAATCCCCCCTTTTGCCAGTGATACACGGTGTGTTCTGACACCTTCTATCACAACCAGCATCAACCTTTTAAACAATTTGATGTACACTAGCGCTTCTATTGAATCGGACTACATGGGCTAGGCTTCACTCTCCATGTGCATCAGTAAGCCTTGGCCACCCATGACTCGCCTGTTCACCAGTTTGTCTTCCTTGGAACACTTTTGGTTGGCACTTCATAGCTAGAGGACTGGGTCAGAGCAAGTCCAAAACTGCAGCTCTTGTGGGATGTTCCCAGGAAATACCGAAAGTGGTCCAAGGAAGGAAAACTGGCGAACTGGCAACAGGGGCATGGGTGGCCAAGGCTCACTGATGCACATGGGAGTGAAGGCTGGTCCGTGTAGTCCGATCCAACAGAAGCGCTTATGTACAGTAGATCAATTTGAGGAAAAGGTTAATGCTGGTTTCAGTAGAAAAGTGTCAGAACACACAGGTCTGTTACTGTTAATGTGGCAAAAGGAAAGACCTTCCCAATATTAGGCAGGTGGTCATAATGTCCTGGGACTATCGGGGACTTGAAACAATATATTATGATTATAGGGTACTGGCAAAAGAAAGCACTGGGAACAGTGTCCTGGGATTTCTAGAGTGTTGGGAATATAAGGCACTGAGAACACAATGTCCTGGGATACAGTTTTTGGTAAATGATGGTTTTCTGTACTATAAATTTAGGGTGCATAACAGATATCCTATATCCTCTGTACTATATACTATGTGAACCGCCAATTAGCTAACAAACTCTTTCTGCATTAACCCTTTCCAGAACATGATGGAGTGCTAGCTCATCTGTTAATTCTGGAATTTTTCTCTCTTTCTTCCTCAGCACTTAAGTTTACACGTCTCTGAGCTTTTCATCCCTCAGCCACGCCAACGTCCTCATCGTCAGCCCTTTTGAGCCTTCATCACAAAAGCTGAAGCTGCAAAGAAACACAAACATGTCATCATTTTCAGCCCTTTTAGCTAATCTCTACCCTCGGCCGGTTAATCTCTAATTGAAGACGTGCTGCTTTTGAAGTCAGGGGAGGAAACCAGGAGAAGTGGAATCTTCAGGAAGAGTATACGCTGAACGATTTGTGACGCAGCACATTAGACAAAGGGAGTCCAAACGAGGCACGTTAAATCCGACATAACCCCGTCCAAATTGAGTTCAATTAGAATACAGAGTTACAAACTAAACAAGCAGGGCATTATGTTAACGTTTCTTTAATGCTATGGTGTTAGCGTTACACATGCTAATGGAATAAAAATACAACAAAACGACATCATAAAGACGAGTTAATATTATAACTCTACGGAGATGTATTTGTTAATAGCTAATCAGCTAATCAGCTCTGATTTGCTTGTACAGTAGGCAAGTACTTCTTTCATTAGTAATAACAAATTGATACATTTTTTGAACAACAAGAGGTTTTAACACCATAACAAGAATTTTTATATAGTTTTTAATTAGTTGATTTATTTATTTGCTGTAAAAACGACATCTTAGCGAGTGAAAATATCTAGACTCTAGTCAATTTTAAACTTTTAGATTAGATTTTTCTAAATATAATTTTTTTTCTAGTTTTAAGCATTTATTTCTGGAAAGAAATAAATTATCAGAAGAAAAAAATTCAATTCGTATTGAAAAAAAAGCTCAATTTATCTAGAAATAAACTTTATTAAGAGAGAATAAATGTAACAAGATTTAAAATCATTTCTACTTGCTAAGATCTTTGCAGTTTGTAAAAACAGAACTGATCATAATAATCCTAATTTTGCTTTTGTGATTTTTGTTTTAAAATTACTTTTAAAAAAAAGTAAAAATCTTAAATTTAATCTTAGGTTATTGTATTTATATTATATTTATAGTAAATTATACAATGTTCTTATTTACATTGCACAGGAAAATGTCTATAACATATAACAGAAGATTAGTATCTATATATACAATATATATATGTATATACAGTACATGTCACATGTATGCCAGATTTTGTGTGGGAAAAAAAATCTTTTGAACTTCATTCACATTGTTTGTATCATCCAGATTGAAACAGATTTTTTTTTTCATTTTTGAAAACTGAGGTGCGTGGAATAAAACCATTTATAGATGAAAAAAAGATGAAAATCATAATTATTCACCCCATATCATATATTTTGAGAAATGCTAATCCTAACATGTACTTTTGGAAGACAAAGCGCCTGAAGAATGAAGAATGTCATCAAGTATGGACTGGAACTGGCCATTAATTTGCCGCGAAAAAACACCCCGACTGCACAAATCCAGGCTTTTAGAAAGACGTTTGAGTGCTAAAGTGTTAAATTAATTCATGCTCCTTCCTTCTTCCTTTTGTGTCTCGACAAAAGCAGCAGCGGCGTTTGGCCTGACTCTTTGACGCCGATGACAGATGAGGTTTTTTCGACTGTGTTTGCCCAGGTGTCGGCCTGCGCAACCATTATGCTCCTCAGAAACGCACACACACACACATGTTTGTCTTACAATCCTTGTGAAGACATTCCACTGACAAAATTATTACTGCAGATAAGTCCTACATCTAAATCTAACTTTTTTTATATTTAAATTCATTTGTTGAAATTCTTTTGGGGGAATAAAAATAAGAGAAGCAGTATTCCCAACCTAGATCATGGAATTTGGCAATTTATCAGGTCCCTGTTTTTTCCCAACAACCAATCACTGAACAGTTTTGTTCACAAAAACCAAAGGCTGATCGGCATTTTCTTGAACAACCAATCCCTGATCAGAACTGATCTAACAGCCAGTCATTGATCACTCATGTTCTCAACAACCAATCCCTGATCACCAATGCGCCAGAGGGCCGATCACTGATTTCTTAAATTCTCAAAATCAAAACTCTGTAAAAATGTTTCACAGATTCACGCTCGATAGACGTGGCTGTAACGTGGCTCCCCGGCATGAACGCGCATCGTCTTTATGCTTCTCATTAATCATCATCATCATCATCATCATCATCATGGTGTATTTTTAATTGGGCCGGAGTTGAAGCAGTAGAATCAGGCGCGCGACCCGAGGCGGTGTTTATTACAGCACGCGCACAGATGCGGGTTCACGTGTCTTTGTGTTTAATAAGCCGAATTAGTTCAGACATTAAACTGCGCTGTTTTGGCTCCAGCTTTCAAAAGGGAGGGATACAGAGCTGTCAATCACTGCCGGGTGTTTTGTCTAGTGTGTGTGTGTGTGTGTGTGTGTGTGTGTGTTCAGGTTTAGGTTTTTGCCAGGGCCCCATAAATTAGTATAATTACAGCCAGTCTCTCTCTCTCTCTCTCTCTCTCTCTCTCTCTCTCTCAGTCTGTCTGTCTTCTTCCATCTCCATATGTCCATTATATCTATTTCTCTCTCTTGTCCTTCTTTCTCCTGCTCATCCTTTTCTATCCTTTTTTTCATTAACTCTCAATCATTTCCTCACTCTCTTCTTTCATATCTCTTTCTCTCAATGATGTTTCTCATCATCCCTTTATCGTCTCTTTCTCTCTGTCTGTCTCTGTCTGTCTCTCTTGCTCTTTCTCTCTCTGTGTGTCTATTTGAGTCTCTTCTGTCTGAGTCTCTCTCTTACTGTACCTGTCTTCTCTCCTTGCGCATGCGCTGGGTGTAAGGAGAGTGCGTGGAAGGCTGTTGAAGATGTTTGTTGAAAGTTGATTTTTTGAATGTTATTACTAAAAAGATAAATGTTTAGAGTGAGAGAGAGTGAGCGGGGCACCATGGCCACTGAGGCTGGTGGGGAGACACTGTCTCTCTGACATGGCGTCAGGTGAGTACAGGTGGAGGAGGTGCTGCTAGCAGTAGGAGAACAGGTAGGGTGTGAGAACATCTACTCTGCCTCTGATGAACAAAGCAGTGGCGGTTTTCCTGACCGAAAAAAGACCTTCTGAGCACGCTAATAAAAAACGGAGGCGTCCTGGTTCAGTTTACTCCTCTGTCTGCCCCTGCAACATGAGTGGTAATCTCTAAAGTGGCCCCGCTCAGCTTCAGGAAGTTCGTCGGCCCGATGAGAGCTATGCCGCTCGGGCGTAAGAGCTCCAGCGAGAAACACGTCCTGTCCTTCGGCAGGCAGGTTTTAATGATTTTAAACAATCCGGAGGGGACATTAAAAGTGAACTTTAAGTGTAAGGATAGTGACAATAGTTACACTGTTTTTGATTTTGGGCATACAAAAGGCTCGGCTGTCCGCACGGAGATGTGCAGCCAGGGAACTCATGGGCAACTTGACCAGGGTACAGCAGCAGGGAGCTGGAGCCTGGAGTGGAACTTACAGACCCCCAGATACACCGCAGTCAGAGCTCACAAAGGTCAGTCCCAAACACACCGGCACCACCGAGAGAAACACTGCACCCAGCGCCGATAAACACAACACAGACACAGAAAACACTACAGGTATAAAACCTGATGTCCCTACAGACACAGTAACCAGTAACCCTGGTCCTAACATCTGCTCTGATACACAACAGTAAGAGGGACAAACAGAACTAATGCCAACTGATTGGACACCAATAACTACAGTAAGTGTGAGGGGTAAAGGACAAAACGAGTCACACAACGCAGAAACATCTACAAAATGGAAAACCTGCAGACAGTCACTGAGCAACAGAGTGCAGGAGAGAGACGGAGCGGAGTGCAGAACCGCACAGACACCCGGAGAACCGAACACAGACGTGGAGAAACAGATCAACTGTTTGTTTTTTTTTTGTTTTTGTTTTTTTTACAGCTAACTGAAAGAGGAAGGAGACCTGGGGTTAATACACTTTCTCCAGGAAAAAGTAAAATACTCAAAACTCTCGCAAGAGGCAACAAGAAACTGAAACCTGCTCCGAGTAAGAAGAGAATTCAGGCCATGGAGATGGACAGTAGCCTGGGTCAGAGTAACACAACGAACACATACAGTATACACACTCATGACCACACAGTGTGAGACTATGAACAGGAATCTGAACTGTAATGAGTTGAGTGAGAAAAAAAAAAACTGAACTAAGACTTTAAAGGGGTGGAGTGGAGAACCATGAGGGTTTCCTTAAAAATTAAAAAAAAAAAAATGTGTGTAAAGTGAAAATGTAAATGGTTTCTTAATCTTTATCTGAGTCTCTCTGTCTTTCTGTCTCTTGCTGTCCGAGTCTCCCTCTGTGTCCCGATCTCTCTCTCTCTCTCTGCTCCAGTTTCTCTCTGTCTGTCCGAGTCTCTCTTATTGTCTCTCTCTCTCTCTTTGTCTGAAGTCTGTCTGTCGTCCTCCTCTCCCTCTGTCTCTCTCCCAGTCTCTTCTTTTGCCTCAATTTTATTCTCTCATTGTCTTTCTACATTTCTCTCACTCTCTTCCTTTTTACTTCATTACAATTTAACTTCCCTCTCTATGTCTATTTCCATGTTCATGTACCATCATTCTCCATCTCTATTTGTCTCTATATTTTTATCTTCTTCTACCACTTGCCTCCTATTCTGTCTCTTTCCCTGTCTTTTTCTCCATCCATCTGTTTGTCTCTCTATTCCTTTCCCCGTTTATTTCTCTACTCTTTCCTATTCTTATCTGCTTCTTCCTCTTTTTCTGTCTGACTATTCCTCTGTCTCTCACTCTTTCATATTCATGTCTTTCTTTCTGTTTACGAGTTAAGGCACAAATCCTGTAAATATTAAAGCGTAATAAAGAGTGAAACTGAACTCTTCCTCTCAGACTGTCTTTCTTGCAAAGCTGAGCAGATGATTCATCAACGCTGTCGCTGTCAAAAGCCTTTTTTTCCCCACAATGCACTGGTGAACAATGCTCCCGTGATTGCACCGCTGAGAGACTTGAGTCACGTTGATGATTTCATCCAGATTCTCGTTCGCAGCCCCGGACCTTTCACACCGGCGCTAAATTTTACATTCCTCTCTGGTCTTGGAACGTAGAGCTGGATCGATGTGATGCGATGGCGTGGCGAGTGAGGAATAAAATAACTAAGTGCTGTGAAGATGCCAGAGCTACCCTGACCACTTTTGAGCTTCAAAATGTCCTCGTTCTCACGGTTAACGTTAAAAGTGTCAAAACCTCTTCAAGATTTGAGTAACATCTGGATTTTCCAGATTGGTATTTTTCATTAGAGGCTTGGATCATGACAACGTTAACAAAAACAATGAGAAGTTTTAACCGGAGATGTTCGGGATCGGACGTTGTGCCATCTAGTGGACGCAGCTTTTCATTTGAATCTTCCAGATTTACACTTGATAATCAAGTCTGCGAACGTTACCTGTTGGGGCAGGAATTATGCTGCCTCACACCCAGAGCAGAAGCAGAGAAAATTTAAAGACGCCATTGCCAGAGTTTTTAAAATACTCCAATGCAATATTGTTTCAAGGTAAAAAGATCCCAATTTCTGTAACAAGAACCATCCATCATCTATTATCTGTACCATACTCAGGGTACAAGGTGGAGGACATCCTGCATGGGGTGCCGACCCACTCACATGGCACAAGCACACACACTTATACACTCAGTTTGGCCATCATTATACGCTGCAGGACTGTCAGACGAAATAGCCGTACCCGGAGGAAACCCTGCCCACAGGAGCGGAATGCGATTCGAACCCCCGACTCTGGAGGTGTGATGTGACTGAAGCCTCCATGTTGATCTATAATAGATGATAGATATATCGCAACAACAAAAAATATGCATCATAAAAATCTACAGCAAGAAGCCGGACAGTGACGGTAGGAAAACTGAAGCGTGGCGTTTTACATCATTACAGTGTACAAGCGTAGTGTGTGTTCGCAGGATTTTAGTCCTGAGGTGATAACAGGACCATCTTTTTTTTCGATTACAGCTTTTTCAAAGCTCAGTGTACGGACATTAAACATTATAATTGCCCTGAAATTTTCTCTCCTTCATGCAAAGATTACATATCTTCTCATCCACCACGTCTTGCTCTTATATTAATTACGCACGCTTTAATTACACGTCGCTTTCATGGTTCCTTAAACACCCCGACACAACGGACTGTTATTTAGGCTTTCGTGTACCCAACCGATCGTTTAAGCATTAGCGCACTCCTTAACTCTTCATTTGTAAAATCATGGAGGGAACATCACCGTTCCAAAATGCCATCAAAAAGGAAAAATTCCCACCATTTTCTTTTCAAGGGTAACATTTTACTAGTGATTTTCCCCCATAAATTGTCATTTAATTCTATAATTTTGCCAAAAAAGGCAAAATTCTGGCTAGTGGGAAAAAAAAAGGGTCAGATTAGGATTTTTTTTTTGTTCCTTAAAATTTCAATAGCAGTTTTCTTCTATTAAGCATACAATTTTTTTTTTCTAGTAGAACAGAACACATTTTTACAAAGGATAAACATGATCTGTTTTTTCTGCTTTCAGTAAAATTTATTGCACTTTTCCTAACAAGGCTAAAATTTGAATTTGCATTTTGCTCGATAAAATACTTTCTATGCTTTCTTTAATCAAGAGTCAACATTTATTTGCTCAATCTATCAAGAGAACCAATTTTACCTTCCTTTAAAAAAACAACGACAAATAGACATTTTTCAATTTTCATATTTTCATTCATTAGGTTATTATCAGGCGTGCGGTGGTGTAGTGGTTAGCACTGTCACCTTGCACCTCCAGGGTCCGGGTTCGATTCCCGGCCAGGTTCGATTCTCGTCTCTGTGTGCATGGAGTCTGCATGTTCTCCCTTTGCTTGGTGGGTTTCCTCTGGGTACTCTGGTTTCCTCCCACAGTCCAAAGATATGTAGGTTAGGGTAATTGGTGGTCCCAAGTTGCACATATTGTGTGAATGAGTGTGTGTGTGTGTGTGTGCCCTGCGATGAATTGGCACCCTGTCCAGGGTGTACCCTGCCTCGTGCCCTAAGTCTCCTGGGATAGGCTCCAGGACCCCCGCGACCCCGAATACAGGATTAAGCGGTATATAGAAGATTTGTGAGTGAGTGAGTGAGTGGTTATTACCAAGTTTGAATGGAATGTTAAATTCTAATTTGTGTCTAATTAAATGTTTTACCTGCCATTTTACTATAATCAGCACATTTTTTTATTTTATTTTGCTGTATTATCTAAAATCCTATCTTTTTCCAATTTCAAAATTTAAAATATTTTAAAGTATTTCTTTTCTAATAGTGAAGCGATGAATTTATGAATTGTCTTATCAATTGAAAAATCAGTTTATCTCTACTTTTTCCATTTAGTTGATTAATATTGTTTTTCCATATGACATACAAAACATTTGTTGTACATTAGTAAAATTTTATTTTATAATTTACAAAAAATATATATATTTTTTATCTATATATCAAAGGTTCACCTTTTACATAAAAATATAACATTTGACGTTCTTTTCTTCATTTCTTTTGTAAAAAAAAAAAGTTAACTTTTTTTCTCATAAAAAGAAACTCTGCACATATCTAGTCCTCAAGGAAGTAAAAAATGTATAATTTTTCCACATGTGTAAAATAATTTCATGCTTCTGAGATTCCTTGTATTAGGTTCATTCTCTCTCTCTCTCTCTCTCTCTCTCTCTCACACACACACACACACACACACACATACACACACACAAACACACACATCTAACATATAAGAAATGTCCTAGCATTAGCATCTGCACAGAATTACAATCTTTTCAGCATGTACTCCTGGGTGAAGGATTGGAAAAGGAAGGTAAAAATGACTGAAAGCCAAAATGCTTCAGGGACTGGAACGAAGTATTCTTTGAACCCGAGCAGGCCGCAACACAAACACACACACACACACACACACACACACACACACACACACATAGAGAGACTTAAACGCATACATTTGTTTTTGTCTCAAATTCAAAGAAATCACGTGTCCCACAAGATCCAAATTCCTTCATTTCAGTGTGACACGAACCGCACGTTTCATTCATATCATATTTAAAAAAAATAATAAATATTTATAACAATCAGCTGTACACCTGTCCTAGAGATGCTGTTCTGCTCACCACGTTTGTACAGAGTGGTAACACGAGTTACCTGATGGCTGCATGTCTACAGGTGATCCTATTAAACTGGCCAGCGAGAGCACTTATAAACAGTTCATATTGCATATCTGGAGGACATGAATAGTTTCGTCCCTTTCCAACCAGAGATGAGCCGAGACCTGCTGTGAGTCATAGCAACACACACACACACACACATACACATCAACCTGTCCAACGGCTTATCAAACCCACCGATTGAGTGTGTGTGGATGTAATTTGGCTTCTAGCGCTCAGGCTAACTTTTCTTGATTTAGCGCAGTCCTTCTTTCACTGCCGGGAAACGGGATCAAAGGTAAATAGAGAGAGAACAAGAGTAAGAGAGAGAGAGAGAGAGAGAGAGAGAGAGAAAGGGAGAGAGAGAGGGATGCACTTTCCTGCAGCCAAATTAATTAAAACGTTTGGCCCTGGTTCCCACCCATCAATTTCTATAATGTAATTGGTGCAGACAGCAGAGAGACTCTGTGAGAAAGTGGATGCGCTCATGGAAAAATCCGAAAGGCCGAAAGGATAAATATAACACTATAAGACTATCATGCCGTAATAGATTGTATTGCGATTCCCAATTGCATTGCACACGCTGGGGGAAAAAATATAAAATGGAAAAAAGGGAAAGGTGACGTCAGTGCAAATGCTTACAATAATGGTTTGAAGCCTCCGTGAGGCGGTGACTCTGCATTTCTGCCCCGCCGTCCATAAGTTTTGCTGCGCAGCGAGCATTAAAAAGTCTAATCCGTCTCGTTTTTTGGCTCCCGATAATTAGATCCGGTGGGTTTTCAGAGAACCGAAAAGAATGACATCATGGCTGCGTCTCTCCGTCTTGCTCTCTCTCTCTCTCTCTCTCTCTCTTTTCTTTTTTGCTGACTCTCCTCAGAGGTCAGCGAGGATGGATGGAAAATGGATGTTTTGCAGGTTCCGGGTGCCATTTTGTCTTTTATTGACGGATGGTGTCGGCAGACGAGCACGAGACGTAATTGTTTCTGCTCCAGACCTGCTTTCGCTTTTACTCACTAGGAAAAACTGGATGGATAAGCGTCCTCTCGAAGACCTCAATGACCGAACATAGATTTCGTGACTTAATTGATACGTAAATACGAGGCCTGAATCCTAAGACCGGGGACTTGGGGCACACACTGTACAGTGGTGCACAAGAATATACAATTTGGAAAACCATTTAGACTAATCCGCATGCATGCTTTGGACCATACCAACCAGAGTACATGGAAGAAACTCACCAAGCACGGGGGGGACTGCAAACACCACGTACACACATCCAAGGCAGGAATCGAACCCTCAACCCTGGAGGTGTGAGGCCACAGTGATAAGCACTACACCTTGTGCAAATATCAGTGCTGGACAAATTACAAATTCATTAGCTAGCTTGTCAGAGATAAGAATCTAACGTATGTCAAGCTAGTTAGCATGAACGCTGCACTAACACACTAGGGTATGATACACTCGACTAGCTACATGTAGCTTTACCCCCTTTTTTTTTTTTTATTAAGTTTCGAATCATGCTTGCATCCTAGACCAAAAGTCAAAAACAGAAAAAGTTTCATTTTTTAGATAAGATCCAAACAAAAAATCCCAACTAACACAATGAACAGTGCCTGGACATCCTTTTTTTGAACAGACGTCTGAGATTGAAAATAGCCTGACCTAACAGCTTCAAACCTAACGCTCAATTATTTGTCTGACTCTCAGATGAACTAAGCAATAGCTTCCTGATTTTAACAGCTCATAAGACCTTGAAGACGATATCGTCTGAGCTAAACTCCATCAGAGTCAGAAAACCACAAGAAAGCATGCCAGTCTGTAATTCCAGGAGGAACCCCTGCATTAGATCTGCTTGGAAATTACAGCGAAAACATCTAAAGCTGATTAAAGCACAAGAATAGACGAGCAGAACCAGGAACTCAAGTCGTTTCACGTAGGGTTTTGCAAAACGGATCTAGCACTCATCATGGAAGCTGTAGTCATCAACGTGTAAATGCTTGCATGTAAATGGAATTTACTGAGACATGATGGACTCATGAACGGGTCTTAACCAAGCAGTTATTGAGTGATGAACGGGTCATGGTTAAACCATGAGTTGACCACAGGTAGGCCACAACTTAACCATTGGTGGGCCACAATAACATGATGACGGGATCATGCTTGAACCACAAGATCAAATTATGATTGGACTGAGACTGAGCCATGATTGAACCAATATTGGATAATAAGAGGAAAGAATAGGACCATGACTGGACCATTCATACCGTAGGTCAAGACTGGATCCATTATTGGAGGCATGTCTTGGATCATAATTGGATAATGGTTGGATCATTTTTAGAGCAGAACCATGTTTTGAACATGAATAGCCTGCAAATGAACCATGACCATGTCGGGACTGGGCGACAGTTTAAGCACGATTGGTTCACACTTGGACCATCATTGGGGCACATCTGGACCATACCTGGCGACGTTGAGGAAAGATTCTGAAGACTTAGGCCACAAAACAAACATGATTAAAGCATGATTGAGTCATGAGTGCACTGTGATCAAACCATACGTTATTATCGGTCCCTGCTTGGAACAGGATTAAACCATGATTTATTTACGATTGTCCTACGATTAGATTACGATTACTGTATATCATAATTGGTCAGTTAGGCCACAACTGCATCATGATTGGGGGATGTTACGGCCACCTTTGGGCCATGGCTGGACTGTTTCTGGTTCACTCCCAGGCCTCAGCACAGCTTCAACAAATGTCCAAACAAACAACCTCAGTTTTGGAAACAACATCAGCAGTGTAATTATGTAGCAGAAAAGAGTCTATAAGTTCTGCACCTAAAGGTACCTTAAACATACCTTTGCTCCTAGCCTGAACTCCAGCTGTTATTTTAGAGACATGCCTCATCTGTGTTCCTCCCTTTTTTTCCAAAAAAGAAAATCCAGAAAATGCATTGCATCCAGTAGTTCTGTTTTTCTTTGCCTTTTCTTTCGTCCTCGCCCGATCTTTTGCTTTTCTTCTCCATTGTTACATTAAGAGCTTAGCTGCTCCACTGCTTCGTCCATCTTCACCTAGTTCTCTTTCTGCACCGAAGCACAAGAAGCTTCCAGAACATAGTTATGGTCGTGACCCTGACAGGGGAAGCGTGTTACTCCATGGGTCAGCATTCACACACACACACACACCCACACATACACACATTCCAATACTGCTGTAAAGAACTACGGATTAGTTCTGTTAATGCATTTACGTTGATGGTCAAACTTGCAGACTTGAAGGAGAAGCATGTTTGCAATGTGTGTGTGTTTGTGTGTGTGCGGGTGTGTGGATTCTGGCCCAGAATTAAATCGAGCCAAGGTGTGTGAAAGGGTTAGACTCAGGGAATGCGGAGCTGAGTGTGGTATTTCGGAGAATGCCAGCACCTGCGTCAGTCCTGTTCTCTTTCCTGAGATGTGAGGTTTGGACCTGACACTTCCACTGAATGTGTGTGCATCCGTTCCAACTCTTGAAATGCATAAAACACACACAAAACACACACACACACACACACACACACTTTGCATGTGGAAACGCACACTCACCTTGCTTCTTTGCACATCCGCTGCTAGAGAGTGAACTTTAAATATAGTGGACAGTTTGCTATTGTAAGTTCAGCAGGTTTGCTAGCAAAATGATTCGTTAACTGGTACGATTTATGACATGACAGCTGCTTTGTGATTTCCCACATGACTATGTTTAATTTACAACAATCTAATCTAAGCTAGTTAGATGATGAGTAGCTATAGCTAGCTAGCTAACAGCACCCTTATGTAAAGCTAGCTGGAGGAATATACATCATACAACTTCTTGTGGTTGTGAGAAAAGTAAATTTAGCTAGCTAGCATGCTAGTTAGCAGCTAAAACTGGATAAAGCTTCAAAGATGCTTTGTGATTCCCCACATGGCTCATGTTAAACTGATGGCAATCTAATCTAAGCTTGTTAGGTAATGTGTAGCTAGCTAATAGCACTATTAGACGATGCTAGCTGGAGAGATACAACTTGTGGTTGTGAGTAAAGCAAATATAGTTAGCTAGCATTCTAGTTAGCAGTTAGAATCAGATGAATTCTAGAATAAATAAGGATGAAAAACTAAATGTTTTTTAACATAACGTTGTAGCTACGAGGCTAACACAGTAAGGAACGCTATTATCGCTAGAATAAAAACTATTTAGATGCTTTCTTTTTCTTTCCTCAGTGCATGGGGCGGTGCCTTACAATTGAAGGCGGAGCTTTACATCAAGATTATCTCTTTTTCTCATCTGACTGTTCCTCTTCTTCTTCTCTTCTCTCTCAATTCTCTTCCATTTTTCTCTCTCCATTCTCTTTTTTACTAGGCTTGTTCTATCTTTCACTTCCACTCTTTTCCATCGTCTTCTATTACCTTTCTTAGTCTTTCTCTTCTATTAGTCCTTTTCTTCCTCTCTGTCTACTCATTCATTCATAACTTTTCATGGTTTATTCTCTCGCGTTTCTTCCTTTAGTTCTTCTGTCCATTTTTCTTTTTATTTTCTCTCTGTTTCTCTTTTCTTTCTCCATGTTCTCTTCTTTTCTTCCTTTCTCTTTATCAGTCTACTATACATTCTCTCTCTTTTCTCTCTCTCTCTCTCTCTTTTTCTCTAATTATTTCTCCATTATCTGCATTTTCCTTTTTTCCCCTTATTTCTTGTCTGTCTCTTTGTGTCTTTCATTCTCTTGCTTCATCCCTCTCTTTTTTCCCAATCGTTTCTCTATCTTTCGCATGTCTTCCTCTAAATTTTTCTATCTATCTATCTATCTATCTATCTATCTGACTCTCTCTTTCTCCCATCATCCTTTCATTTTTTTTTATCTCTTTTCATCTTTTACTTAATCTCTTTTAAATAATGTCTCTTTCTTTTCTCTTTGTTTTCAGTCCCCTTTTTCTTTCATCTTTTTCCATCTTTCCACTTTGCTGCCTCTTTCAAAAATTAAAAAAGATTCTTCTCTTCTTCCATTTTTTCTTTCTCTTCCCACATCCCACCATTTCATTATACTTTTTATGACATTCTAACTTACTCTTTTTTAATCTTTTTCTCATTTTTTCTGTTCTTTCCTTCTTCAACTTTACTCTCTACATCTGTCTATTTTACATCCCTCATTGCTTTCTCTTTATCTCTCTCTCACTGTTATCTCTCCTTCATTCTCTTTCCAGTCATGTTTTGATGTTTGTCTCCATCTCTCTCTCTCTCTTTCTTTTTTCTTATCTTTTATTCCTCTCCCTTTTCTCTCTTCTTTTTGTCTCTATCTTTCTCCTGTCTTTTTCAACATTTTCATCCTTTATTCTTTCTCAATCGTGTCTCTTTCTTTCCTTTTCTTTTTTTCTGTCGCCTTTTCCTTTCCTTTTTTTCCATCTATCCACTTTTTTTCCCCTCTGTCTCTGTTCTTTAATCTTTCTCTAATTTTCCACCTCATCTTCTTTTTCTGTTTTAGTCTCTCATTTTGATCTTGTTCTCCAACCCTCTCTCTCTCCATTTTTCCTTTCTTCTTCCCATTTCTTTTTAGTTCTACCTCTCTCTCTCCCCTTTGCTCTGTCTCATTATTGTCTCTGCATCCCATCATATTTTTATTACATTCTATCCTTCTCTTTTTCTCTTCTTCAACATTTTCCTCTAGATATCCCCAGATATTTTCTATCTGTTCTTTTCTTTTTATTTCCTTTACTCTGTCCATCTTTGTCTATTTTTTCCTCCCTCATCGCCTTCTCCTCATCTCTCTCTCTCTCTCTCTTGCTCTCTGTCTCTGGGTGAAGGGCACTAGTGTCTCTATATTTAGAGCACTTTGGTTTATTTACCTGCTCCCTTCGCTAAAAGTGTCCTTGCTGAGCGCTTCATACCATCCACCATCACAGTGTGTGTGTGTGTGTGTGTGTGTGTGTGTATGAGCGTGTGTGTGTGCCTTCTCAAATTTGCATTTTAATCAGAAATGCACAGAATTCTCCTTCATCAAGGGTTTTTTTTTCTCATCATCTGGTGTGTGTGTGTGTGTGTGTGTGTGTGTGTGTGTGTTTTATATTTGTCCTTTCTTAACACAAAAAGTTATGGAGAAAAAGATTGGCAAAAACTTCAAGGTCTCTCTATTCCTCTCCATCCTTCTCTCCTTTCCTCACTTCAAACCCTGTTTTCTCTCTCTCTCACCCTTCACTACTCTTTTATTTCCTACGCTCTCCTTCCACATTTTCCATTTCACTCTCCTCCTCCTTCATTCATCTCTGGTGAAGAAAGGATGGAGGGATCTGGGATAAAGAAAGAGAGAGAAGTCATTAGGAGGAGATCTACGCCGCCATCTTTGAACTTTCTGTACTGAAATGGGGTGTAATGGATTTTGACCAGAGGTGGAAAGAGTAATAAAATTTTGTACTCAAGTAAAAGTACTGTTACTTTAGTGAACTTTTACTGAAGTACAA
>JAOVVA010000044.1:17272343-17293936 GCA_028565275.1 Leiocassis micropogon | reverse complement strand
CCATGACTTAGTAACATGAAGGAACGAGATAATTTAGTCATCGTCATGAGTAGAAGAGACTGAATTATCTCATAAAAGAATGAGATAAATCTGTGACTGTCATGACATAGTAACATGAAGGGAGACTATTTAAGAATGAATGAGATAATTAAGTCATGGCCATGGCTTAATAATGTGAAGGAATTAGGTAACTACATCATACTGTAAGTTTAATTAAGTAACGTAAAAATTAGATAATTCAGTAATGGTCATGACATAGTAACATGACAAAAAAAAAGAAATAATTCTGAGATAATGACTTGAGATAATTTGACTTGAGATGACATATGAATGAATGAGATAATCAAGTTATAATTAAGGTAAGTTATGGCCAGAACTTAATGATCCTAGGGAATCAGATAACTACATCCAAGGCATGTCTTCTTAATGTGAGGGAAAGTGATAATTCAGTCAAGACAATTATCTTTTTTTTTCTTTTTTACATATGGATGCCACAAGTGGGGTTTGATACGCATTATATCTCTAGCAGAAAATGAGAATAAAACATGGTTTGAAATTAAAGAAATAATGCATGAAGCTTCACATTGCTGAGATTGGTTTTAACTGTCAGTTCGAGTCCGTGAAGTCCAAGCCATAAGCTAAGTGGCTGCATTTGGCCGCGGCTTCTGAAGGGAAAAAATGGCAGAGAGGCATTACATCACCAGCAAGGGCTGGATCAATAAAAGCAATCGATCTGCTGCCAGGCTCTCTTTTGCTTCTGTGTGTGTGTGTGTGTGTGTGTGTGTGTGTGTGTGTGTGTGTGTTTGTGTGTGTATGTGAGAGAGAAAGAGGGAGACTTGGCATTGTGCTAATCCCACACGCTTTGGGTCTGCTCTCTGTGAGAGATTGCAAGGTGAAAGGATTTGTCTTTGATAAACGTCATCTCTAGTTAGGGTTCATTATTATTACCCATAATTCCCTCAGTATTAGCATAAACACTACATACATACAGTGTGAAAAGAAATAAAATTGGTTATCAATGTCATGTATGTATGTTATATGATAAGTATGTGTAATTAGCACATCATCTAATAAAATCACTCATGAAATAAACAAGATTTTTATATGTTACTTATGTACATCTGAATTGCTAATTAGCATAATAGCTAGTGGGTTATAAATAGCCTACTATGATGCATGAAATAAGTAAGTAAGTGATGATCAATAATTTGCAACATATGGCCTGTGTCTTTATGAGGGTTTGGGTTTTTTTTTGCCAACCACCAATTAGCAGATCATCTAGTTATCTGTTCATGTTTATTTATTAAATAAGCTAGCTGTGTTATTTATCACTAGCGATCATAACAATTAAAAAGTTTATTAGCTTATGGGTTGTTTATAAAATCACATATAAAATGAAGTCAGCTATGTATCTCAGATGACATAGAAGCTCAGTGTTAAGCATCTGTGAAGGCCTTTCCTGTGTGATAATTGTTCATTAATGCTCAGGCTGGCATGCTGACCCTACTGCACCTTGGCTTAAATTGTCCCTTCCTCATGTTAAAAAAAAACAAAAAAAACCCCGTCTTGTGCTTAAGTTTTCCTGGGATAGGCTCCAGGCCCCCTGCGACCCTGTACAGGATATACGGTGTAGAAGAAGAATGAATTTTATATCTAGCACTTTCCTAAACCACTTTTATCTGTTTAACGTTTTATCTCATGACCTTACATGTTATAAATAGGATCTTTCTCTCCAACTTTTTAGCCCTAAACCCTCAACAAACAATATAAAAAAATCATAAAGGCGTCCATCAACCGTAAACCATATTTTAAAGTGTGTTTCTCTGGAGGACGCCAGAGATCATAAACGAGCGTGTAAGGTCGATATGTCCCTTTTGAAGTTCTCGCACAGCGTTAAACCTTAAAAGCCTGTAAAAAAAAAAAAAAGAGAGAGAAAAAAAATGCTTTTCGTTTTGAGGGCATTCTGAGGTGTTATTTTGCTTTCCTTTTTCTTTCTTGGCTTCCTACTTCTGATGACAGCATTTTATCTTCTCTATCATCATGACTCCAAATTAGAAACTCCATTACTAAGTGCTGTTTTTCCCTTCTTTTTTTTTTTCCAACTACAGTTGCTCTAGTTTCCTTACATTAAGATGTAAACTGGTGGCTAGTTCTCATCTAAGCTAACTGTTACGTTGTGATCATTTTTGACAAAGAAAATAAGCTTCTGTTAATTTTAGTGTCTAGCATAGGCGGGAAACACACGGAAATTATTTTTCAAAGTTATAAAATGAATAATAACTAGTGCCGGAATAAATCCTGAGGTAAAAGTTGAAGTATAGCTTTGGATTCTTTATTTAGTTGAATCAGAACGTTATAATTGCTCATATTGGGGTCATCCCTATGCTCCCAGGATCCTATGTTCTCCAGATTGTAATTGACACACATAATGGGAGGTTCTTATGTTTACAAAGGAACAAGTTCCCCAGGTCTAGAGTCCCAGGGTCCCCTGGTCGATATTACACACAATGGGAAGCTGAAAAAGATGTTCCACAGCTCTCTCTCTTTGTTTAATGAAATTCTTTCCTTAGACAAAACCACATAATAAACATGAATGTCAAAAAAAAAAAAACACATAAAATAATAACCATTATGGCATGTTTAAAAAGTTTTGAAACCTTGTTCCTAATAAATAAACTGGGTAATATTCAGGAAATACTTGAAATGTAACACATTTGAAAAATGAAGATTTAGTAGAAGTATGCTGCTTGGCCAAAAAAAAAAGTCACACACTCTAAGATTTCATTTGGTCACCTTTAGCTTTGATTACTGTACACAATGTGGTGTCGCGCCCGGTCGTCAGCTGACTTCATTTTATTGTCGCATTCTGGAATAGGCTCAATCTGGACTCATCAGATCACATGACCTTTTTCCATCGCTCCAAAGTGCAATCTTTATGCTTGTATGGAAATGCTTTTATTTTCACTACTAAACTTTTTTTTTTTTCGTCTTTACCATGCAGTTTTACCAAACATTTAAATGATCTTCATTCATGATATTTTTTAGACCACATTTCTTTCACAAAGCTGATGGTTCAGCACAGCTGGGTTTTGATTATGTGTTGGAGCATTCTTAACCCAGTTCCAGTCATTTAGTTTTTTTCTTGTTTGTTTGCTTGCTTAATGTAGCCCAATAATTTGACCCTTTTTAAATTTTGACTTTTGACTTTTTAATTTTTGACCAGGCAGTGCATAATAGTTAAAGCACAGGCACATGACACATATATTAATTCCTGGTGATAAATTTGTGCTTCTTTCATCAATGGAAAATGTAAGCTAAAAGCTAAGAGTCAGCAGCTCTAAAATATTAGCTAGCATGTTTAGAATTCTGTCCGTACAAACTAGCTGAATGCCAATTGCTAGCTAGCAAAATACAAAAACTCTTGGTGATTGACACAACAGCAAACTGATAAGGAATTATCAGAAATTTTCTTAATAAGTATTAGGTGAAAAAAATGGTAATAAATATATTTTTTTGTTGGTTTAGTTTCGCCATCACAGTTTTGCTAGCGTACTGTATTCATAGCATTCTTTGCATCCATTCTGATTTCTTTCTGTTGGAGGATTTATTGTCACTGTGCTGACAAATAAAATTTGAAAGGAACTTTGGATTTGGCCATCTTTGATTGCATTTAGCTAAAGATAATCTCAATTAATTCAATTTATGATCAAATAATTGTTTTTGCGAGATGCAGTTTACTTTCCAAATAATGAAAAAAAAAGCACGGTATGACTAGCGGTGACTAGCGGTTAGCATATGAAATGGTGTGAATATTACACGGTAATATGGACGCAAATTATGCAATGTCGTACAGCTAAGACATCCCACTTTATGTTTTATTTCACGACACAATCTTTTTTTGTTTTATTTCTCCTGGCAAGCCAGCTTTTCCCCAGCACTAAACCTCATTGCCACCGCTTTTAAGAATTTCTAGTCTAACATTCTTTCATTTAGGCCTTTTCTTTTCTTTAAAACAGATAAAGCGAGAGCACTCACTAGACGGAGCACGTCGGCTCTCGTCGTTAAAGAACTTCACTTTGTGCTGGTTCACTTTTTTTTTTTCCTCTCATGTCACCGCAATTATGTTTTCATCTGTTGCTAAAGTGTCCATCACAACAGCGCCTGGTGCTTTGATGTCTCTGTTTCTTTTTTTTTCATTCTTTCTCTCTCTCCCTCTCTCTCTCTCTCTCTCTCCTGCACTCGGTCTGTCTTTCACAGGTGAGTCACATCATTTTGTTGGGTTTTGTACAGCAGTCGAGATCCGAGTGTGCGTGACTTCGTATCGCTGCCCACACAATACAGTGCGGCTAATATCCAAATAAACAAATGACTCATTTTCAGCAGTCCTAATGTCGTACAGCAATTAGCCTCAGGTTTGGCACTGATTTTTAGGAACATCTGAAGGGAAAAAAAAACATGCTCACTTTTTGCCAGTACAGGTCAAAGTGCTTCATTATTCAATTAAAAGCATACAATAGCCAAATATTTAGAAGATGCAAAATAGTAAGGTTAGCATAAATCTACATTTACGGTATCTACGTTTTGGGTATGTTTATTGAAATTTTAATTTACTATTTAATAACATTTCTGGTTCAGGTTTTGACCTTGGACAAATTTTTTGTCGTTTAAATTTTTATTAGCACCAAAGTTTTAAAATGTCACCTCCCAGTAAAAAGGGGAAAGAAAGGCCACAGTGAAGGCAGCACCCTTAAAAACCCCACCATACCAAGTGTGTTTAAGTAAAGGGAGCGGCCGAGAGGAGCAAATAAAACGCCTTTACACACTCCCAGACTGGGCTGAGCGTCAACTTCAGGTACACGATTGTGAAATTCCCCTCAACGGAAACACGTCGTCGTTCCTAAAACCACTCCATGAGAATGCGTCTCTTTTTGGGTTAAGCACCACGCAACCCTTAAAAAAACCACACACACACACACACACACATACACACATTGTACGGTATATTGGTGTTGCGTAATCTCCGATTGGGGCCCACCTGCAGGTTGAAAGCCATGCCCTTGCTCCTGTTTGTCAGCCGGATGAATGAGAAAAGCTCGACTCTTCCCAGCAAAACACACCTGACCTGGTTAGATACATGTCTGTGTGTTGTGTGTGTGTGTGTGTTTTGTGTACACAATTAATCCGCCGCTGTAATTCATCATGAAAGGCTCGCAAAGCTCCAGACAGCGGCGTTGGGGAAGAGCCTAAAGCCACAGGTGCTCCTACGCTTTACAATCTTCCACCTTTCTGAGTTACCCAGCATGCCAAAAGGCTTAACACAATTGAAAAAAAAATGCATGTGACATGGAACAGAAGTTTTCAAAGGAAATACCTGGGACATTCACCTGGACACAGGAATTCAAATTAACTCTATTTAAGATGCTATGAATCTAAATAAATTTGCTTCCATCCTCCTGACTCACTGATTCACATAGTCATCCTGTTCAACACCTTGATTTCGTTGGTTATTGTAAGTTAATATGACATTATAAAACTCGCACCTGTGTCCACTGAATTCTGTCTCTTATTTTTTAACACTGACTTCATTTGACTACTTGACATTGAGCAACATTGTGACTTGATTTAATATTGTGACATACTTGATTGAAAATTATAAGTGAGTTTAATATTGTCATATAGGACTCCTGATATAATTTTATTTGTTGTAAAATAAAAACTTACTCTGATTTATGGATTCTGAGTGGAGTTCAACACTGTGACTCAGTTCAACACTGTGACTCAGTTCAACACTGTGACTCAGTTCAACACTATGACTCAGTTCATCACTGTGACTCAGTTCAACACTGCAATTGAGTTCAACAAAGTGTGACTCAATTCATCACTGTGACTCAATACAACACTGTGATTGAGTTTAACACTGTGACTCAGTTAAACACTGCAATTGAGTTCAACACTGTGATTGAGTTTAACACTGTGACTCAGTTAAACACCGCAATTGAGTTCAACACTGTGACTCAGTTCAACACTGTGACTCAGTTCAATGCTATGATTGAGTTTATCACTTTGACTCAGTTCAACACTGACCCAGTTCATAACTGTGACTCAATTCAACACTAAAGGGAACTGTGAACCGTGTAGGGAACGAGCGGTTCATTACTTAGCCGGAAGTGAACCATCACTCACTGCATCTCACTGGAGTGCAAAAAAAAGGGGTTTATAAAAATTATTTATATATCTATAATCCTTATTATCAAGGATGACATAATATTAATATGACTAAGTCATATAAATATTATTACTTTATTTTCATTTTAACTGCAAAAATTATTTCAGGTTATCAGGGTTATTAATGAAATTTTATTTGTATAGCACTTTTTAACTGACTAATTGTCATTGTTACAAAGCAGCTTTACACAATCGAAAGGAATGTATGAATTAAAATGATTAGATAGGTATTATAAGGTATCCGAGGTGCTTATATGTTACCAGGGTAACGAAAGGGGGAAGTGATGTCTGCACTGGTGATGTTGCAGGGTGTTTGATGTACACAGTGGAATGGAATGCAGCCTCAGCGCATCACTGTGACTGTAACATCCCATGAAAAAATTGGTGTATCCAGAGAACCCTGCAATCCCACCAACACAGACATCACTCTCTCCATGTATAACCCTGGAACTGTAAACACCTGTTGCTGCTACTGAGGAAATTTCACAGTTCTGAAATAAAATACTGAATATGTATCAAAATCTAAACTGATACCACAAAACATTTTTTTATTGAAATGCATATAATATGAATAACTGTTATCTGAATCATGTAAAGGTGCATGAAGCCATTCCTAAAGGGTTTAATATTTGCATATTACTAGCCTATAAAATAAGGCCAATCATAAACTCCTTTTTTGCTCCAACAAGGCACAATAACTGATCGGTAATTTAGCTTGTCAACTTCCGGGAAAGTGAAGAACATGGAGAAGTGCTGAACATAATGTTCAGATGTTCACTAAACTGTTTACAGTTCCCTTTAATCCTAACAGATTTTCTCCTTATGTTTTGGAATCTTACTCAACATGGCTGAACATGCTGTGCAGCTTGTTAATTGGTTCAACATTGTGACTCAGATTAACATTGACTCAATTACACCTGTGACTCAGCTTAATGCTGTGATTCAGTTTTACACTGAATTTATTTAATGCTGTGACTCAGTGTAATGCTGTGTCTCGGGTTTACTGCTGTGACTCAAATGGAACCTGTGACTCATCTTAATGCTGTGACTCAGTTTTATGCTGAATGTATTTAATGCTGTGACTCAGTGTAAATCTGTGACAGCTTAATGCTGGGGATCAGTTTAATGTGATTTAGTCTAACACTGTGACCCAATTTTAACACATTAACTAAGTTTAACATTGACTTGTTTTACCAATGTGACTCAGTTTATATTTATGTGACTCACTTTAGCACCGCGACTCAGTTTAACACTGATTTGATTTAACACCGTGACTCGGTTTAAACCTGTGACTCAGTTTTAATAGTGTGACTCAGTTTAACACAGTAACTCGGTTTAAAGCCATGACTCATTTTAACACTATGACTCATTTATAGCTCCGACTAAGGTTCAACACAGTGACTCAAACTGAGCATTGTGATTCATTTTAGCACTGTGACTCAGTTTAACCCTCTATCTTGGTTCAACATTATGTCTTGTTCAGCATAAATCAAAGTTATCATTTTTAAATGTGAATTGGCACATAGCTCTAGGGAGAACCCAGAACAACGAGTGTGACTCACACTGGGACTCTGGAACTGGAACTTTCCTCCCAGTAATAAACATTTTGTTCATTTGGGGCTCAGATCAGTAGCACATTACTCTGTGCCGTTTAAATGTGTTATATTTCTCACGTGTCCTCATTAAATATTTATTCTTGTTTTACAGAATGCAATTTTAACGGATTTTTTTCCCTCAACAGCAGCCGAGACATTCATAACGTTTCCCACCGTCTCTGAGAAAACTCGAGAATTAGACGCATACCTTACCACGGCCGTTTCCATGGCTTAATCTGTCACTGAAGTTGAGTGTGTGCTGTTTCAGAGCTGATCTCTCGCCCAAACAACCGTTTGTGTGTGTGTGTGTGTGTGTGTGTGTGCACGCACAGGAGGAGCCCATTTGAAATCCTCAAACAGACAACAAGAGGGAAGACACTCAGAAGACATCAGTGCAGACATATACACACACACAGACACACACAAGCCATTATGGAATGGTTTTTACTTTGCTGCCTGGAATTCTTTAAAAATAAAGCTATTAAGGCTGAAGAAGTGGTACACACTTGATTCTTGAATTCTACCCAGGAAACCCTTTCCTAAACCGGACCTGACGATAAATACAGTGATGAATATCGCGGTGCATTGTATATTGCATATCGAGACATCCCTTTAGTTGACAGATGTTACATCTACCTTTATATTAATCTGTAGATTAATGGTAATTAATTAGCAATGCAATGTTAATTTTAGAGCTCGCTTTCATCATTCTAAATCAAACCAGGTTCCATCAGTCATGCGATTTTCAATAACCGTAAAAATTCATTAGTTGATTCAGCAAATACTTTTGTACAAAAAATAACTAAAACACACTCACACACAACCTCTCTCTCTCTCTCTCTCACACACACACACACAGATTTTGCCCTAAAATGCAAACAATTGCCAAAAGTGTACTTTCTTTTGACTTTCACTAATGATTTTGAGTCAATTATCGGAAAACGTATCAGTGTTCTTTGAAGACTCATCACTCACATTTTTTCCATAATTAAAAAAATATATATCTGCATTAATTGATTTAATGCCTGGAATTTATTGCATTAGTTTACATCCATTAGCTGAAGTTGAATTTATATACAGCATTATGTTGCACTTTATTAGCAGGGCTTAATCAAGCAAATGAAGCCTTAAGAGATAAAGTGTCACAGTCTACCAGTGTGTGTGTGTGTGTGTGTGTTTGATAACTTGTGTCGCATTCATGCAACTCTTTATAAGAGGATCTCAGGAAATGGGTGTCCCCACAATGCATGGGTGGGACTACTGTCCCCATAATGTCCAAATTACAAGACTGTGTGTGTGTGTGTGTGTGTGTGTGTGTGTGTGTGTGTGTGTGTGTGTGTGTGTGTGTGTTTGATAACTTGTGTTGCCTTCATGCAACTCTTTATACTATCTGAAGCTTTGTCTGTCTGTTTCCTATGACTGATGTTTAATGCTCAGTTCAGTAATCACAGTAATAAAACAAACACATTATATCAGAGCTTAAAAGAAAAGTGAGTGTTATGGATTTTTGGACAGTTTATGACTTTTTATTCAATTGTTTGATCATTGTTTGGCACGCTTGTTTCTAGTTTCTATCCTACTAAAGATTTAATTTTATAATTACATTGAAGTAGTGAAGCTATCCTGATGGGTTTAGTAAAATAATAATAATAATAATAATAATAATAATAATAATAATAAAATATTGCATGAAAAACAATAACTATGCTAGTAAAATTTAATAGTAACTTAATGTATAAATATTCTAAAAATATAAGCGAATATTATATCTCTAGAAATTGCAGGACCTTATTTTTATTTTATTTTCACAAATTAAAAATGAAGTCTCTGGGAAGTGTTTTAACATTTTTGGAATCTTACATGGATCAACAGTAAAAAGATTTTAAAAATTGTTAGAAAAAGTTTTTTTTTTTATTTTTATATATATATTTTACTTTTCTTTCGTTTTTTATTTAAAGCAATGACCCAAGTTATATTTGTTTTAAAGACAAATCAATAAAATGTCATCTGTTAGATGCATTTTTATGTTTGTGCATATTATGTGTGTGTGTGGGGGGGGGGGTGGGTGGGGGTATTTTAACAGATACTCAGAATACTCAGAATAGTTGCAAGTTGAGGTTTTGTTGTCTGTCCATAAAAAAATCTATAAAATGTTGTTGTGATATTTCCTGTTTTGTTTTGTTTTTTAAACAATTTTAGAGATTTTCTTATTTAGGTCCATGCTACAATTTTTTTACAAAATAGAAAAAAAAAACTTTTTATTTCATATGCACTTTTAAATGTAAAATTTTAATTTCTTTTTCAAAACTAAATGTAAAAAATGTCAAACAATACAATATAATCATTTCATTACTGGACTTGAAAGAATTGCTTTGGTTTAGGCTTAGGTTTTTTATTTGTGTGTTGTTTTTTTTAGAATTGTCTAGGAAATAGTCCACAGTACATTTCTGTTAAAGGAAGGAGGGGGGGGGGCACCAATTTAAACAAAATTGCTATCTGAAATTGCTGCTATCAAATCGCAACACTTACCGCTAGTCATGAGACCAGCTGTGACATCACAAAACCAACCCCAGAGAAGTGTGTGACATCACTGCAGCGTTCTCCCCTGGTTTGTTGCATCATATATTGTAAAACGACACATGAACCATCACATTTGCAGGATTTTATGACACAATATTGTATGCAAAAATTATGAATGGATTAAGAAATGACACAATTAACTGCATCATAAAGTTTTCATCTGATTTTTGTTTGTTACTTTATGTGAAGCTAATTTTATTTCATCATTAGTTAATTATGCACATGTTTGTTATGCAAACAATTTAAACATCGATAACACTGAATATTACATATTTTGCATCTTTTTTTACTTACATTTTGCTTAAACTCCAAAATTTTAACACAGTTATATCAATTGTGTCAGAAATAATAATAAAACAGTAATTTTCTTTAAACAAATGCAAATGCACGTGTTTGCAGTGTGTGTTACCTGGATGTTTATCATGTGACCACTGATTTTATTTTAGACTTAACCCACTGGAAAGGAAAGGTGTGTGTGTGTGTGTATTTCCTCTATGATCTTTAGATAGATGCATTGGTAGATGGGAAGATGTTTAATTGGTGTGTGTGTGTGTGTGTGTGTGTGTGTGTGTGTCCCAGTGCAACCCCACCCTTCAGGTTTAGGGGTGGATGGAAAACACACACACACACACCATGTTTATTCCACACAAACAGCATCTTTTCACATCTGTGTGTGTGTGTGTGTGAGTGTGTGTGTGTGTGTGTGTGAGTGTGCGCAGGTCCCTCCCCTCGGCGCTTATAACGCTTTAGAGGCGCGCAGAGGAGCAGCATTACAGCGGAGACTCTGCACCTGTACCGGGCGAGGACGCGCGAGACGAGACAGCCCCGGTGCTTACATACACACACACAAACACACACACACACACGCACGCACGCACGCACTCTATTTCTCTCTCTTCAACACACACACATACACGCGCACACGCACTCAAATAGACGCGTGCGCGCGCTGCCGGTCCCGGAGTCGGTTGCAATTTATACAGATCCCAAAAAAAAAAAAAAAAGGGAAGAAACAGAAGAGACAGAGATATAAAATAAAAAAGAGAGAGAAAGAGAGAGAGAGATAAGAAAAGAAAAGAAAAGCCGGCCCAGGTGCATGTGATTGCTCTTTTTCTTTTTTTTTCTTTCTTTCTTTTTTTTTCACTCACAGGAGAAAAAGAAAGGATTTTTTTTTTTTTTTTTTAAGAAGAAGAAGGAAGAAGCAGCAGTAGCCATGCGCGCGCTGTCGGTGAGCCTGTGCCTCGCGCTGCTGGTGCTGCTGCCGGTGGTGCGCGCGTGCGGCCCGGGCCGCGGTTACGGCCGGCGGAAACACCCGAAGAAGCTGAGTCCGCTCGCCTACAAGCAGTTCATCCCCAACGTGGCGGAGAAGACGCTGGGCGCGAGCGGGCGCTACGAGGGCAAGATCACGCGCAACTCCGAGCGCTTCAAGGAGCTCACGCCCAACTACAACCCGGACATCATCTTCAAGGACGAGGAGAACACCGGGGCGGACCGCCTCATGACCCAGGTACACCGGCGCGCGCGCGCGCAAACACACACACATGCGAGCGCGCGCTCTCTCTCTCTCTCTCTCTCTCTCTGTTTCTTCCAATCATGCGCACACACACACACACACACAGCAATTAATTATCACGTGATGCTCTCCTGTTCATTTCACCTGCGCGTTTAAACACTGCTCATACAGGTGTCGAATTAACGCATCTGGAGGTTAAGAATCCGCTCACCAGTTGCACCCATCGCTCTAACACTCTGCGATGATGTCCTCTCATATATAAGTGCCGAGTCAAACCTGAAGCAAAAGACTGAAAAATAAAAATCATAATTGTAATGAATACTGATCAGTTAGTATCAGGGCTACAGGTGTTCGTCCAACCCCCCAAAAATAACTCATCTCTCAGCACATCATCTCAGTCTTTAATCATTCCACAAGCTGATAATAAATCAGTGCTGCATCCATGGTGTTCGCTCTAACACTCTCGAATCAGGTCTTCTCCTAGAAAGTGTTCAAAGAAACCAGAATCAAAAGATTCTGATAAACAATTGTGAGGTGTAAAATTGACGATTTGTTGAATTATAGACAGTGCTCAAGTCCATGCTCAGCAGCACCTTAGATCGTTCCTCAACACCCAATATGTAGCGTTTAATGCTGTCTCTGAAGAGTGTTGCATCCATGGTGTTCGCTTTAACACTCTCAAATCATGTCTTCTCCTATAAAGTGTCGAATGTAACCCAAATCAAAAGATTAATAAATACATAAATAGATAGTGATTTGTTCATCAATCCTGATTTGTGTTAAATTCCATGCTGGTGGGCTACAGGTGTTTGTTCAACCAACACCTTAAATCAACCCCTTAACATCCAATAGGCTTTAATCATTCCATAATTATTAATAAAACACAAAGTGTTTCATGTTATTTCTGAAGAGTGTTGCATCCATGCTGTTTGCTCTAACTGTCTCCAATCAGGTCTTCTCCTATAAAATGTTTAAAGAAATCAGAATTAAATCATAAAAAAAAATAAAAAAATGCTGATTTGTTGAATTATTGACTGCGTTCAATTTCATGCTTAGCAGCACCTTAAATCGTCCCGCAACACCCAATATGTAGTGTTACATACTATCTCTGAAGAGTGTTGCATCCATGGCGTTCGCTCGAACACTCTCGAGTCATTTCTTCTCCTGTAAAGTGTGAATAAAATCAGAATCTCTCTCTCTCTCTATCTTCCATTTTTGAAAATACCGATTTGTGTTCAATTCCAGGCTGGTGCTAAGGCAGCACCTTAAATCATCCCTCACCATCCGATAGTCTTTAATCATTCCGTAAGCGGTTAATAATACATGCAGTGCTTAATGTTATCTCTGAACTGTGTTTTCGGTGTGTATTTAATCCAACACCCCACAAATTCTGGTGACCGCTGATGGGGGTTAAATTGCAGCCTTTCAAGGACAAAGCTGATTAATTTTTTAATCGGGACAGAAACAGATTAGTTTTTGTAGCCTTTAAGATTTCCATAGGATGTTCCACACAGTGTTGAGTTAAGAATCGAAAGATTTTAATTAATATATAAATAAATAGTGATCTGTTGAATCAATCCTGATTTGAGTTCAATTCCATGCTGGTGGGCTACAGGTGTTTGTTCAACCAAGCACACTGCAACACCTTAAAACAACCCTCGACACCCAATAGTCTTTAATCATTCCATAAGCTGTTAATAATTAATTTTAAATGTAGTGTTTAATGTTATCTCTGAACAATTTTTTTCAGAGTTGCATCCATGCCATTCACTCTACCAGTCTTGAATCATGGCTTCTCTTATCAACTGTTAAATGAAACCTGAATCAAACCTACTGTGTTATTAATAATAATACTAATAATAATAATAATAATAATAATAAATACTGATTTGTTGAATCATTCTTGATTTGTGTTTAAATCTACGCTGGTGGGCTACAGGTGTTTGTCCAACCAAACACACTGCAGCTTCCTAAATCAGCCCTCAATACCTCATAGTCTTTAATTCCATTCCACAATAATGTTATCTAATTGTGTTAATTCATCATAGTATTGTTGAATCAAACACCAAGATGAATTCTGTGAATCCTGATCGGGGTTAAATTGCAGCCTCTAAAAGGACGAAGCTGTTATTTTTTTTGGATCAAGAGTCAGAGAATTAACACGCAGCACATAAATAAATTCGTTTGGAATGTTAAGCCTATTACTAATAACCAATAAATACTGTGTTGAATTGACACAGTGTTAATTTACACCCACTGTTCAGTCTGCAAGTGAACAATTAATAGAAATGTTAATTGATTTAGAGATGTTTAATGAACAAATCTAGATTTAATTTTATTTTAAATAACTAATTAAACACTGATCGCAAACATGAATTGTGTATGAACCTGTGAATTCAATGTTGCACCAAATCACACTGGTGTTTAGTTAACATGCTGACCGTGTTAGGCTTAACCAGTTCAGTCAACTCGAGCACGGATAGTGTTTTAATCATCTCTTCATCTAAAGTCTTCAAGTTTTAAAAAAAGATCACGTTGAAAAAAGTGTTGAGTTTGATCCAGCAGTGTAGTATGTAGGTAATAGTTACTGTAGGTGTTTATACGAACTCAGTGATTTGAATCAATTTAATTGAATGGAAATGACTGGACATGCTCCAGTGTGGGAATAAACACCTACACGGTTTAATTTACACCAGCAGTTTTTTTTTAAGAGCAGTAATAGTCTTTAACTTTTTAATAAAAGCATGCACGGTGTTAGTGAGTCATCTCATATCTTTCTCATGTCGGTGTTGGGTTGTCCAGGCATCAATCCAAGACTGCAAATCTCAACACTTTATGATTTTTATGGTACACAAGTTCAATAAACCCTGAGATGTGTTAATTGTCAGTTTCTGATCTGATAGTTGTATAAGTTTTTAATTAGTGTTTAATTACTGGGTGTTATATTAAAGTGTTAAACACTTACTTTCTGTAATTAACATACCAGAGTTTAATTAACACCTAAACTTTACCAGGACATCACTGATCAATGTTATTACGTATTCTGTAGTGTTTGTTCAAGAATCATTCAAAACTTTACATTTTAACCAAAGTGTAAATTCCCAGTCTAGGTGTTTGATTTGCGCTAATAAAAAAAAAAAAGATTGTCCTCTGCTGCAATGGTAATAATTGTGTATCTGTAAATCTCCACAAAAACAAGCTGCAGTGTTGAATTCACCTTTATAATGCAGTGGTTAAATTATCTAAGACATACAGTAAGCTGTTAGTCTCACAGCTAAATCATAGCCTAAAGGATAACCAAGCACTATTCGAGTCAGTTCAACACCGTGAGTGTTAATTCTCAATCACAAGAGGGAATTCATTTACAACTTACATGGTGTTGAACTAACACAGAGTTAAATCGTAGACCCAGAAGTGTTTGTTCACCGATTCCAGGTGTTAATTAGACAAACTAGTGCATGTAGATTCAACACTGTAAACTTAATTAAACACTACAATCCAACACTAGAGGTTTTTATTGCCAGTCTGAAGTTTGATTCAGATCTGTACAAAACATATTTTGATTTGGTTTAATACCTCCAATCAAGGCTCACTGTTAATAAGCCATAAAAGAACCTTATTAAACACTGAATTGTTATGACTGTGTGTTAATCCACATGCTGTTACATTGTTTTAGAGCGAAAGAAAGTGACTTGTGAGGCATCAAGTGTACACACCGTCTCACTCCCTTAGTCTGGCAGGTGTCTTAAAATATTAAACACACCCTGTGCGCTCATATCTATAAAACTGCGACAGAGAGCGTGTGCGAGAGAGAAAGAGAGCGAGTCGTCATACGTATACATAATACATATATACATATACATTATACACACGAAGGTCTTTGACCCCAACCCCCACATTTATTCATATTAAATGACGTGGATTAAATTAAAGGAACAGGAACGAATGTTTTACTGTGACAGGCTCCAAAGTGCCTAATGATGCAATTTATAAATTGCTTGTTTATGTAACAGCCGCAGCAGCGACCTCATTTCCCCTCTCGTCTGTTCCAACCACTCAGCGTTCAGCATCAGCAGTGTACTGATCACCGTCCTGATCATCGGTCATCATCTGCACCTGTTTCCCACTGGTTCATGCCTTAAGTTAGATGGTTTTTATGCTTGAACGGTTCATAGGTCACTGTGTGGCTTAACAAACAAAAAACATTCCTCTGAAACTGCTCGAGTACAGGGACTGGACTAAAAATGATGAGAGACGAAAAGTCCTTTAGGAAGCCTGGAGAACTTCCTCAAGACTACATTAAACAACTCAAGGAAGTCTGGAGCTCTGGAAGCAAAATATGAAGAAATTTGGGTGGTGGAGGGGTGTCAATACTTTCACACAGTACTGAGGCTAAGTAGAGCAATGGAAAAGTGGCGAAGCGTTCATGTTTCAGAGAGCTGCTCAGTATCTCCTAGTGGAGCTTTTGTGGAAGTTCTCCACAAGCTGCATTATGCAGAATGATTTATTTTTTTCTTCTTCAGGAATTATTCCTAAACAAACTCAGAGGAAGGTCATGCTTTGATAATTCAGCCTTGCAAGGACACTCTCTCTCTCTCTCTCTCTCTCTCTCTCTCTCTCTCTGTCGTCTTTCTGTCATTACAAGGACCCTCCGTTGGCATAATGCTCCTCAGAGTAGCTAATTAAGCTAACTTTAACCTTCACCTCAGTAACCATAAGGGAGCAGTTGGAGTCTTTTTGGTCCTCATAAAAGAATAAATATATGTATATTCATACACACACACACACACACACACACACACACACACACATTTAGAGCTGATGTAAGGCTTAAATCATAATCGCTGACACCAAAAACTTTAATGTTATCGAACAATTACGCAGCTTATTAAAGATGTATTAATTACATGTTTTCATTGCATTGAATTAGCTACATGTATTTAAATGCTTATTAAAATATTTATAAATAGTGTGTTTTTTTTTTTTACCTCTACAGTATTTTAATGTTTAAAGTAAGAAAAACTAATAAATAAAAAGTGAACATACTTATCCTGAGACATGTTCGTCGTCCGTCTCACATGCGTTAGTCCAATCAGGGGACGTTGGTCCTGCAGGCAGAAGACGTTATGATGACGGTTATTACAGCGAACCAGCAGGCATTCTGATACACAACTATGTCAGTTTTCCGCCCATATAAGGACATCCTGATACAATTCACTCAATAATAAATAATAATTATCCTAAATCACCTTGCACGCAGTAACGTTAGAGAACAATGAACTATTCATTTCACTTAACAAATATAAAGAGAAATGCGTTTATGTAACACTGATGGAAGGAGTCTCCAGTTTCGGAGCTTCACGAGAGAGGAGTTTAGGCCTTTTGCGGTTTCTCAGTAACATGACAAGCTGTTATTTATTAGCGAGTCATCAATTCACACCAGCTTTTATGACCTTTGTGTACAGATTAGACTCCAGTGTTGAATCAGTTTTATATAAAAACCGCTGTGGAAGAGAATAAAAAAAGATAAAGAGCGCCATCATTAAAGCGTCCGTGTTAAAGACAGAGCTGTAAGTATCGCCCGCTCTGTAATCGACTCACTGCAGGTGCTTTTTTTAAGTCTCTTTTTCTTTCTTTTTTATTTTGTGGTGCCTCACCTTTTCCTCTCCTCCTTTAAGGCAGGAGGATGAAACCAAGTGTCTGGTGTGGTTTGGTCTTTTCTTAGATGTGTATCAAACTCCACTTATAGTTTTTACGGCGTGCGAAGCCTGCAGGCGCTCCACTCTGTCCGCTTTACGAGCTCTCCGCTGTCTTGCGTCGCTTCAGTTCGCTGATCACACACCAGCTCGTTAACACTCGCTGCGGGAGGATCAAACATGCTAGCACGCTAACAGCCTCGCCTGCGTTTTTGGCTACATGAACCAGCCAAGGGCTTCTGAGTGTGAGTATTTTGTTACTCCACCCCTTTTAGAGTGAATGTTAATATTAGCATTTCAGCACATTATAACTGTTTACGGCTAATTGCAGCTAGCTAAAAAGAGCTAGCTAGCTTATCCATTTAAGATAAAATAAATTATTTATTTATCTTAATAATGCACATTTATTTCATTTTGAGTGAGAAATTAGAAAACATTTCATGTCAAGTGATCAAAAAAAAGACTAAGTTAGTTCGAGTCTAGCCTAACTGATAGCGGTGTTGCTTAGCATTTCTATTTTCAAATCAAATATAAAGTGAATGCTTAGATAATAATTTATTACCCAATAATTAATGTGTTATTATAAACAATAAATGATTAATTAAATGGTAATGGAATGGTGGATTTTGATTGGTTGGTTGGTGAAAAAGGTGGTAGAACTGTGGATTTTGATTGGTTGGTTGATGGAGATGGCTTGTTTGTTAGGAATGGTGATGGAATTGTGCATTTTGATTGATGTGTGATTTTGTTTGTGTGATCTGCTGAATGAAGTATTTTGATGGTTGGATGGTGCAGACGCTGAAATGGTGGATTTTTGTTCGTACCAGAATCCACCATAGTTTGATGCTCTTTCACAAACGCAGACACGCACACACATTAAGGCAGGTGTGTGTGGTCAGCAAAACTGTATTTTGGCTCCCTGTTGCGTTTCTTCTCAGCCGGGTCTTTGTTAGCAGATTAAGAGGCGACGTCCGGAGCGTCCGTGTGTCCCGCTGCGCTTCATGCCCGCTGGCTTGATTTGCGGCACACGACCCGATGAATTAATAACGAGCTCTCAGCTCCCTGCTTTTTTTCCCCCTCTTTTCACTCGAGTGCTACAAGTTCTCAGACTAGCTCAGTCTCATTTTTCTTTGCACCACTGTGCGTTCATTGCCTCATTTTAATGACATGGTGGGGAAAAAACGACCTCTATGACTGTACTGGTGTTGTTAAGTGTGCCTTCTTGAGAGGATTTCCTTCAAGAAAAAGACATCATGTACATCTATTAATCCCCCGCTGAGTGTTTATATGATTAGACAAAGTGTTAAACAGGGGGGAAAGGAGCTTGTTGCTCAGTTAGAGCCGATCTTGATTATGATAAAGTGGCGTCTTTGAAAGATCTGAGAGGTTTTTGAAATAAAGCGTTAGAGATGTGTGTCGCAGTTTCCAGCTCCTCGACTGGATCTATACGTTTTAGAGCAGTGAAGCGAACACGGATGAGTTATCCATATTTAATGGCTTCTTCCTCAGAGAGAGTGAGAGAGAGAGAGAGAGAGAGAGAGAGAGAGAGAGAGATTCCTGAGGGAATTTTTCTTCAAGACAGAATAATATACACAGCCCTAAAAAAAACGCTGTTTCAGGTTTGCGCCTGAAGTGAACACAATTTTTTTTTGCGCTACGTTTTTTTTTTTTTTTTTTCGAACGTTAGCATAGATTGTATTCTAGGATTCTAAGGTGATTTAATGTGAACTCGACCCGGAACATATCAGTGTAAATACGGCCCGAGCGAAATCATATACGTTGAATTAAAAAAAAAAAAAAAGCCCTGTCCACTAGGGGGCAGGTCAGAGCGTAAATATAGCTAGCTGGCAAGTTTTGTTGTGAAATGGAGCCAATTTTATGACCATTCTAGTACAGTTAGAATATGTTTGTTTCTTGTTCATAGAAGGAGTCTCCAGTGTAAAGTGCTTTGTAAAAGTGGGAGGAGTCTACACAACTGTTTTTCACTGCTTTCACGAACTTGTTTTGTAGATATTACTAGAATCCCATAAAACTGGCTCCATTTCACAGTGAAACGTGGCAGCTAGCTATATTTAGGTGCTGATGTGCCCCCTAGTGGACAGAGACGTTTATTCATCGCATATAATGGCACTGTGAGCAATTATATACAAAACATATACTACTCAAATACATTAAGGGAACACTTGGTCTTGTTTCGACTTGAACGTGTATTTATACATAGGAAGAGTGTTCAAGTCAAACCAGGACAATTTTTTTTTTTATCAATATATTTTGGATCCCATCCCAGGATCAAGACAAGCTTGTTGTTGAAGCTAAACTGAGATAGCACTTGAAGCTTTGCTCTTCTCACCGATTCGTTTCTCTTCTCCTCTCTCAGAGATGCAAAGACAAGCTGAACTCGCTGGCGATCTCGGTGATGAACCAGTGGCCGGGAGTTAAGCTGCGCGTGACCGAAGGCTGGGACGAAGACGGGCACCATTTCGAGGAGTCGCTTCACTACGAGGGCCGAGCAGTGGACATCACCACGTCCGACCGGGACAAGAGCAAATACGGCACTCTGTCGCGCTTAGCCGTGGAGGCCGGGTTCGACTGGGTGTACTACGAGTCCAAAGCTCACATCCACTGCTCCGTTAAAGCTGGTAAGAAAAGAAAAAAAAAAAGCAGGACAAGATCTGTCCATAAAACCTGGATGAAAAGATAAAAGAGTGCTGAAGAGTCAGGAGATAAATGTGTGTGTGTGTGTGAGAGAGAGAAAGAGATTTACTCTATAAGAAGAGCTTCTGTGTTCTCAGGGCTGGCTGGCGTGTGCGTGTGAAAAGTGTGTGTCCTGTGTTACATTCAAAGAGAAGAAGAGGATTCGGGTTCATTCTTTGAAAAATCTCGGGATGGTTTACGGAAATTTTCCTCAGCAGCACAAAAAAGGCGAAAGAAACAAAAACGAGTAAACGAATGAAGGGGAGAGCAGAAAGACCTGATAAATAAATGATCAAATGAAGTACTAATAGAAATATATATTTTTTTGTTGTTTTAAACAAATTAAAATATTTTTGGGGGGCTTTTTTTTTATTTTATATTTTTGTGCCTGCTGAAATATTTAAACCTTTAAATACATTTTTTATTAAGATTAGATTTTTATTCTATTTATTCTATTTGTTAAAAATGTGACATTTAAATGTTTATCTATATTCATACCATTCATAATTCCTTTTTAAACAACTTTTAATATTGTGTTTTTCATTATCAAACGATATATATATATATATATATATATATATATTTCCCCTCAGTAGCTTCAAACATTAAATAAATCAAACGTTTCCTCGTCTTTATCCTTTTAACTTGATCCTCATCTTCACCCAAATCCTTATTAACCCTGTTATTACATATCCATTCTATCATTATAATCCCTATGATTAGATTCCCAGAAGCGAGCCGTGATGGTGTGTGTGTGTGCGTGTGTGTGTGTGTGTGTGTGTGTGTGTGTGTGTGTGTGGGCATGATGGTGATTAGTGAGCTTATATCGCCCCACTCAGTCTCTGTGAGGGAGAAACTCTTTATAGGGGAAAACGCGCAGCAGATCGAATCAAATTCAATTTAAGTTCATTTGAAAAATGAGTCAATTATTGCATTTATTATAATGTCTTTTAGTTATTAATCATGCTTGACGGATTTATTTGAATTTAAAATCCAATTTTAAAATGGAGTATATTTGTAAAAAATATATTGATATATGTACTTATTAATTTACTTAGACTTAAATTTATTTATTTATTTATTTATTTAATTAGTTAGTTACTTCGTTTTTGCCAGACATCAGAATTCTTTTGGAATTAATAATTATGAAAGCCTTTCTTAAATTATCTGTCATTTTTTTTCTCTTGTTACCAAATTATAATTATATCATTTCAAATAAATAATTGTATACATAGACAAACTGTCTTTCGCTGCATATCATCATCATATCACATGATACGATTATAAAAT
>JAOVVA010000044.1:17242374-17261402 GCA_028565275.1 Leiocassis micropogon | reverse complement strand
AATGTCCTTATAACTCCAGCACGATTCTAACAATGTCCTTATAACTCCAGCACGATTCTAACAATGTCCTTATAACTTCAGCACGATTCTAACAATGTCCTCATAATTCTGGCACGATTCTAACAATGTCCTTATAATTCCAGCATTCTACTATAATAATTTCAACAAATTTCTCATTGTTCCAACATCATTCGAACACTTTTCACACATTTCCAAAACAATTCTCATAATTTTAACTTACTGTGAACTCCAATTCTAACACTATTATCCCAACACTATTGTCTTAAATCCAACACATCTCTCATTATCCCAACACAATTCAAAAACTATTCCCGAAATGCCAACAATTCTGTCTTGATTCCAACGCTATTCTCTCAATTCCCAGTCTTCTACATTTTGCTGATTATATTTTTGGTGTTGTGGTATAGAATGTAACACTCACACATTCACATTAGTTTCAGATAATTTTATTGTTTTGGGATTTGTGCTTGTATTTATTTGACATTTACATGATGACAGAAAGAGCACGTGTACATACTGGTACAGCCATGACAGCAGTTTAGAGAAAAACACACAGTATCGAGTGATCACATGACTTTCAGAGTGTACAGTACATTGTCTTTTTATATGGAGCGTTCGCTTTCGCTTCGAATCCCCAACAACAACGCAGAAGTGTGTGCGTGTAACAGAGAAATCACTTGGAGCTCTGATCGAGTGTGTGAATGCTCGCTTGGGTGCAGCGTCACTGATCCACGGTAAACAAACTAAGGAAATCCACACGCCACGTCCTCCCTGCTTTAATATAAAAAAAGCAAGTCATGTGAACATTAAAGGTGCAGTCGGGCGCGGAGAAGCCGATTCGCTGATAAAGAGCATAAAGAAATGCACAGAATTCTCTATTTGATGTTTTGCAAAACTGTGAAGAGAGAAAAGACAGTGATAACAGAAAGGATGGTGAAGTTGTTCTGCCCCTCGACCTGGTGAAAAAACTAACTGAATTAGAGTTTTTAAAAAAAGCTGCTCGTCAGAAAACACAATCTGTGGACAAACCAGTCATTAGTTCAATCAAAACCAGAGTATTAAAGGTGCGGTTCAGCAAATAAAGGTGCAGAATGTAAGATTAACAAAACTTTTTAAAACGTTTAGTAAATCAGAGCATTTTCAAATTTAAAATTAAGAATTAATGTAGTTTATATATTTTTTTTTCGAATCGCTCTTCTTTTCTGTTTCTTCCTTTCTGACCCAGACGTTAGCTCCGCCTTCCGCTCAACTCAGTTCCTGTTCCCTCCCACACACACAGGAACTCATAGAACATCAAGTCATACAAATTCAACGACTTTTTGTTTCAGTTGCCTTGAAGGTAGCAGAGCGCTTCGAAAATAATTACACACTACTGCTTTAGGTTCCAGAAGGTTTTAATTCTCATAATTCAAATTAGCGATCCACCGAACCCTAATGACGGTTTCTTTTTACTTAAAAAAAAAAAAAAAAGGCAACTTGAGTAAAAGTGTAACGCTTCGAAAGGTTGAGATGTTTCCTTTTAAGTGTGGTCTTCCAAACAAGCAGAAGGCTTTAAAAAAAAAAAAAACAAACAAACACACACACACACTGATACTTTAACGTTCCAGGAGGTCATGAGATCAAAACCACAGCAGAAACAAAACCGAATTCATTATAGATTCCTCTTTATAACTGATAAAGCCATCTAAATGAACAATATAGAACTGACCAAGTTAACAAATTTAAAAGAATGCAATGTCTTGCCCTGATTTGAGTTTACATTTTTCTGGGTCTGAATTTAGCCCCGCCCCCTCTAAGGCAAATCATAGCTGTTTAAATCTACCACCTTTAACTCAAGGCCAATTGCAACGTTGTTAGGATTGCGTTGACAGCTCGGTGAAGTTTATGGTCTATTATCTGCAAAGCGACAAGGCTGTAAATATTACACACTGCCCCTTTAAGTTTTTTTCTGTCTTCAAATCCAGTAGACAGAATGTCATCAGGCCAATTCAGTGTCGATCAGCTGACGCGCTTGGTGTCTGATGGTAGCTTACGCACTGGAGCTGCAAGGCTGATATTTTCCCTAAACACACGGGTCCAAATCGACCTACAGATACAAAAAAAAGAAAAAATCTTCAGGCTGCACTGTTTCATCATAGTTAGCCTTGCTGCTAGAAAGCGAAGAAGCCGACACCGGACACCAAACCCGTCTTTAGCTGATCGACTGCGTTTGGGGAATCATTGCTGAACCGCTCCTTTAAAACCCCTTCATGCCGTCAGCTGTCTCTGGAACATCTACCCTGAGGGGAAAAAAAACTCAAATTAGTAAAATATATTAAATTAACCTAAAATGACGAGTCTATCCTTTAAGGAGTTACTAATTATAAAACAGTTTAAGTGATTTTTCAACATATAAAATTGATTTTAAATAGTTTCCAACACTATATAATATGCAAATGCAAAATAATAATAATAATAGTAAAAAAAATCCAAAATAATAATAATAATGCCCTCCTATATATATTGCTGCAAAACGGAAAAAAGGCCTACAAATAATTCTAAAAACTAAACCACATCATAGTACAAGTAAAATAAGATTAATTAATAGTAATAAATAAATAAATAGATGACCACAAACTTCTAATGAAGTTACTTCAAGATTCAACATGAATCCTGGTTTGTTTCTTATAAGATTTGTTCCTTTCGTTTTAAATCTTATATACGTATTAAAAATGTGTCACATGACACGGGTCAGCATAGCTGATACGCTTCGAAGTTAAAATATTAAAATTAAAATCCATATAAATACAGATGTAAAAAGTGTGCTTAAATCTGAGGATCAAGATGTAAAAATAAGTAAATAAATAAACAAATTAAAAACAACAAAATGTAAACGAGCACAATTTCAGCATGCGCGTACAAAATGATACTGACGTCTTACCAACGTTTTACGAGAACACCTGTGGACGAGACAGAAATAAATACTGACCTGTTTCATATATTCAGCTATCATTTTGAACTTTAAATTAAAAGACCTTGATATTATTTAACATACATGCTACATAAAGCATGTTTGGAATTAAGGTTGCTTTCACATTTGATGATTTTTTTTTTTTCACTTAACTTTTAATTCCCTCAAATTAGATGTATTAAAAAAATAATAATAATAATGTTGCCCAGAGGAAGTCACGTAACCATACGACAACCATAATAAAACTCTTGCATCCTGTAACCATAGCAACGCTCTTACCAGCTCCTAGATAAATAATTGTCTTAGGATGACAACATCAAATGTGAAAACATGGTTAAGTTTAAGAAAAATATTTTTGTTTGAGACTGAGCTCAAAAATAAATAAATATATAAATAAACAAAAATCAAGAAACATCCTAAAAAAAAAAAAAAAAAAAAGTGCTTGAAAAATCGAACAATCAAAAATTCTAAAAACATCAGGATGTAAAATTCCTATTCATAAGGGTTAGGGTTACCACCCCACAAACACACACGCATAAAACACACACACTTAAACCCCAAACACATGGATGGAGAATGTGAAGGTGAAGTGAAATGAGAAGAGATATATTACACGAACCCCCCCCCAGCCCCTCCCCCAAATCACGCACACAAAGTGACCCGTCTGCACATCCGTGTCGTTACATTATATACACATGACCATCGTTTATTCTTTTGTTCTTTTTCTTTGTTTTTTTAATCTTTAAAACGTTTTCAAATAATAATAGTAAGAATAATAATGATAATAAGCCCGCCAAAGATAAACCTTCGGCATGAGCGCGCAGCTCACAGAACGTGTAAAACAATCCAATGTTTGTGTTTTAGTACAAAGTTATGATCTTCCAAAAAAAAAAAAAGAAAGAAAAAAAGAAGAAAAAAAAAGAAAATCACCTGCTGTTACAGTCGAATTTTCTGAAACGTCTAGTTTATCCACGTCTTATATACAAGGATCGTGAGCGCTGATAGCGGCTGCTCCCGACACACACCTGCTCCTGGACAAGCGCAGAGCAGAGAAGCACTGAATAATTCACACTAGAGGAACGAGCACGAGAGCGGCTACTATGCTCGCTGAGAAAAGAACCGGATATTAAGCCGCATTCATTCATGAACCGCCTGAGCGGAAACGTGCGCGCAAACACATCCATCCCTTTAATGAAAAAACAAAACCAGCGCGAAAAGAAAAGACAGCTACGGCGCTCATCAGCGATACAGTAGAAACTGTGACAAAGTGGAAATCCGTCTCAGGCTGAGGAGGAAAATATCATAACTCTCAATCCGTGAGGGGGTAAAAAAAAAAAAATGCTCGCACGGCTGGTTAGCAAAGCTAGCGCAACGATCCGTCTCTCCTGACGACCCAGAAGCACTAAATGAAGAATAAAATTGCGCTTCAGAACACATCCAGCCGTTACAAATTTCAAGAGTCCTGTGAAAAAAAAAAAAAAAAAAAAAACTGATCGAGGACTGATTTATAATTGCCTCAAAGCAGTTTAGCGATGCTAGCAAGCTATCACAGTGAGAAACTGACGACTAGTTTGGTAATGAGATCATACAGAACAGAAATAGAGATATACACGCTAGAATCCTGATTAGCACAGGCGACACACTAACTGAAAAAAAAATGGGGTGATTTTACCTCAGGAAAATATTGTAACCTCTTAGAATCGCCACAAATTGATCTATACAGGGTAATTAACGCAGAGCTAGCATGACTGTACTTGAGATTTGGACACAAACACTTTATTTGGACGTTAAATAAGAGCTGAAAACCTAACGGCATTGGGCCTAAGTGCGCTTTAAATCTCAAGCAGATTAAAATCTAACACTCTGGCTGTGAAAGAAAAGCAAGGAGGATTAAATATTTAGCATAGCTTTGATAGTTAGCATAGCTAAAGTGAGAAAAATAAAGGATTAAGGATCTGGTTTTGAAGTTAGCAGTGTTTGTGTAGCATTCCTCTTTTCAAACTGCAGAGTCAGGACGTAGATAAGAAAGAAAGCTGTCGCTATGCACTACTGGATCCTCTTTATGGCTAATCGGAACACAAAAGATCGACACTGAATTAGGAAATAATGATGGCACGGCGAGCGGTGCTAGCGTTAAGAAATAACCGCTGAGGAAACCGTGAGAGGACACTCGGCCTGAAATCTAACAAACAGGAAGCAAACTATGGCTAATTAGAAAAAAGAAAAAAAAAGCTGTCTTCTTACCAAAAATGACTAAATGCTAATATATTAGCATGTTAAAGTTAAGGTCTGGAAATACTGTGATAGAACTGAAAAAAGAGAAGAAGCAATCAATAACGACTATCACAAGAAAAAACTTAATCGTTCACATACGTAAGCAGAACGCACAGTTGCGGTTGTGTGTTAACTATGTAGAAATCTCAAAGGTATTTAAAAAAAAAAAAGATCTTATGACCTTATGGCTAATAAAGAAAATAAGAGAACTATGTTAGTGTTGTTATCTCTTCTGTAAATCCTGCAACTGTGCAAACTGTGATGATAAAACAAATACTAAGTTAATATTCCAACCCACAATCAGAGCTCAGAAATAAAAAAATCTATTTAATAAAAGCTGATTATATGTTGCATGAGCGTGTCCAGGATACGAACTACAGCAACTTCATACAAGCAAATTACTCAAAGCGATTTAGATTATCGCGTGGCAACAAATCTCTCATCTCCGTTTCTACTCGCATGCTGCCCTCTAGTGGTGGCGGCATGTACAACTCCAGCCTCCAGGGAGAGAATCTTGTCCAGGAGTGTGCATTTAAAAGTGTTTAAACGAGGACGGGAGCGACCGCTATCCAGCGTCATCGCTGTCGACTACGCAGGTTTGCTTTAAAAACTCTCATATCATTCAGAGACAAAAGAAAAACAGGTACAATCATATTAGCAGACGCTAATAATAATAACAACAACAACAACGTTATACGGCGTCTCATCAGTCAGATTGTTCTGCCCACCTCAGTTTGACTCAAGTTTTAGGAATTGAAAGAAAACATGAAGCAGCTGCTCACGGTGAAACCATGGACGATTAAAATCCGAGCCGTTTCTTTTTCCGCTGCGAGTTCCTCCGAGGCTCGGTTTAGTGTTTTGAGAGCGTTAGAGTAAAACGCGGCCCTCGGTTCCAGGAGCTCGCTCCGGTCTCTCTGCTTTAGCGCTGATCGTTTCCTCGTCCTCAGCCGTCGATAATGGTCACGTCGATGTGGGACAGGTCGATCATGTGCCTACGTGATTACAACACATGAGGGAAAAAATTTTTAGCCACTAATCAATTTACGTAAGCTAGCTACAACAAACAAAATAAACGAGTCTTGTTTTACATTATGTCCGATCATGTAGTAACATGAGCCAAAAAATAAAAATAAAGAAATTAAATCGAAACAATGTTACAGATCGCTTGACGCTGTTCACCGCCAATCAAACTGTTCGCCACTTTCAGCGCAAACCAGTCAGTTTAACCGCTACGCAATTAAACTGACAACAATTACACTTTTTTTTTTTTTAAAGTTATTATCAAACAAAAAGTCATAATGTTTTTTTTTTACTAGTTTACTGTCAAGTCTAATTGTGAAACATCCAGAAAACAACTGACGAAATGAAGCTTCAAACCTTCAGTCCGTATTTTACTTAAAAAAAAAAAAAAAAAAAAAAAAACATAGCGTGTAATGTTGCTGAGGAAAATGCAACGCATGAACAAAACGTAAAACATCCTGATTATTAGAAAAAAACTAAATTATATTTTAGGTTGGTCTCTGACAACAAAGACTCCTTCCTTAAACATTTAATACAACAGTTCTACAAATGTATTTGTTTACATAACATAATTTTAACACGTTTTTATTATCATTATTATTATTAGGATTCAAGCACTATGACATCAGCCCTATGTCGTCATTGTGTGTGAGGTGGGGAGGGGGGTTTGTGATGGCGCAAGGTGCTTGGGCCCGCTCATCGTTGCTTGCAACTATATTTGTTTTATTGCTATAAATCACAACAGGAAGTACTGGCAGGAGATGAGCAGGAGATGAGCACTGGGGTATCAAGAGTGTTTTAACGGACATTGAGCAGCCATTTTTACGTGCCCAGTTACGCTTTATTTCTGTGGCGATTGATGTCAAACCCCCCAGCCACTGGATGCAGTACTGGTCCCAAGCCCGGATAAAATGGGAGGGTTGCGTCAGGAAAGGCATCCGGCGTAAAACCTGTGCCAAGTTGTTGTGCGGACTGGATATTCCGCTGTGGCGAGCCCTTGTTGAGGGAGCGCCGAAAGACTAACAACAACAACAACATTATTAGAAGTCATAGATGAGGTGGAGTGTCCGAAATACACGTTCCTGTGCTATAGAAATGGTAAAACATTTCTTTAGTTACTTTATCATGACAGATCAAATCATTACGATAAATATTCATATTTAGCGCCTTTTTAAGTGCTGTGTTGCAAATTAACATAATGAACAAAATGTGACTTTATTCTCATTTAATAGATATTATTCCGTGTGTTGTAAAAGTTTTGACTTTAAGGCGTGTACGGGAAGCGGGCTGAAGCAGCACTTCCTCTGGGGCTCACCTGTGGAAGCTGTGCTGGAAACTCAGAGCGTGCTGAGGGTTCACGAACGTGGCGACGGCCTTCCTCTGCTGCGGCATCATCTTAAACATCTACGGAGAACAAAAACATTCAGATTTTCTCTCTTTGGTCTTAAAAAATATATGTATTAAATTCCGCTCAATTCAATATCATATTCAGCACATAAACCTGGTCTGACTGTGCAGGAGTTGAATAAAAGGTACCACAGGATGGCAGCATTGCACAATATGGCAGAAGCAGAAAACCCAGTGACTCCGAGCGCCACCCAGTGTTCTGAAGTGTTACTGCATCACGATACATTTTACAACAGACTGCGGTTCAAATACATCTGACACTGGAGACTCATTTAATAAACAGTAAAATTCAATGATACACGATTTCTTCTATATTTCTGTGACCAAGCCGTTACTACGGAAACATTAACGTGTTTGAACAAGCGGACTGATCGATACAAACCAGAGGTGCTGTTTTAGACAAACAACCATCGGATGAGCAATCAGAATCCAGAGTGGAGTGTATGTCTACCTGTATGGGGCCGATGGAGTTGAGCAGGTTTTTGATCTGATTCTCGGTGGTGGAGGACGACAGGCCGTCTATAGACACCGTGCTGAGCTGAGGCTCTGCGACTCGGTTACTCTGCCTGTTCTGAGGCGCCGCCCGACCACCTCGGGCTCCGCGACCACGCCCCGGACTCGAGACTACCACCTGCGCACACACACACACACACACCTTATATTTATGTCGTCAACACTGACATTAGTTCATTTGCAGTCAAAAGCTGAAAACCATCATAAAACAGCAGCGTCCTGCTTTACATACTAAACAAATGTGACGTTAAATAAAACAATATCGTGGTGTTTTCCGCCATCTTGTGGCGAGCACATGATGTGCACTTAAATTTTTTTTTTTTTATATATATATATTTTTTAGAAACCCGCCCCCCCCCCCCTTTCATCCGATTTGTTCACTTCCATATTTTCTGTTTAATTTCCAGCTCGTACCCGGTTACTCTGGTTAACTTCAGGATGATGCGGCTGCAGCAGTGCTGGCGGTGGTTGTTGTTGTTGTTGTTGTGTTGGTGGTCCAGCGGCTGCCACCGTGACCTTCCTGCCGGCGGTGGGTCTCTGCTGAGGAACGGCTCGACCAATCATCTGCTGCGGCTGATTCAGGAGGGGCGGGGCTTCATCTCCCTGCTGAAGAAATACACGCCTGTTTATTCTGCACATGCGGAGGGAGGCGTGACGTGTGCTCGGGGCAAAGGCCGCTCATTTCACACGCGCGCACACACACGTCGCAATACCTGACCATGTTTCGTTGTTTTTTTTTTTTTTTTTTTATTAAAGCGTAACATTTCTTCAGACCAACCTTAAAGAAACTTTTGTCATGTGCAACTGATAGTTAATAAAAAAAAATTATAAAAAAAAAAAATCACTAAAGCCTTACTTGTCCTCTTAATATAAGAAGGACATTATATATACACATCACAATCTTTTTATTTAATAAATTAATTTCCTCCATTTCTTTATTAACCGTCTGATCTTTATCATGCTGGTCTCGCTCTCTTCTTGCCTTGTCTCACTGCTTCCTCGTACGCGAGCGTCACGAATAAAACATGACAAAAGACGTAGCGATTCTGACCCGCGCTTGGCGTGTGAATCCGAACGAGACGCTATCACGTCATCACCCTCCCGTCTGATGCACCGACAGATTAACGCGGCTGAATAGAAATTCCAGAGCTGCTTGTCGGATGCTAAACTCTATTATTCCCTCACCTCTTCCTCCTCCTCTTCCTCCGCTTCTTTTGTGAACATTTCATTTACTCTTATCACCAGCGCTAAGCTCAAAAGAATATCTGTCCCTTTTTTTTCCCCCTCTCGCAGGTATTATTACAGCGATACCTGCGAGCAAGGAGAAGATTAATTGCGCTTGTCGTGGGATTGACACCTATTTTAACACGGATCAACGTCAGACGGCTGGAGAGGGAGACGATAACGATGTCAATCCGTTTTCGAGGATAAGATTATGTGGTTTTTATTTTTTCTGCCTCCTCTTTTCACGGTTAAGACATTTATTTACGAACGGCACCCATGTCAATAAAAAAAAAAAAAGAAACGTTTATGGACTTAGTCCCGATGGAGCGAAAAGACTTGAGGACTCGCGAACCTTTTAAGGCGCCGTCGAAATCCAAAATGCCAAGTGGCTCACGCTGACAAGTGCCATTTCAGCGCCTCAGCGGTAAAGAGTGTGCTCAATTAGACCCGAGCGCCGCGGCAGAGGCTTTATGGATTGAGCGACGTTCGCGCCGAGCTCTTACACTCGTTTTCTTTGTCCAGCCTCAGAGAAAAATGACAGGACGGAGAGAAAAAATTAAAAGGACACGCGGGACGTGAACTTTACATCGGGCCTATTACGTGTCTCAAAGATGAAGTCTGACGCTTGACTTTTTTCCTAATATCATTCTTCACAAAAATGTCCAACGCACCATTGTCCTCAGGCTCACCAGCGTCTAGACACATCGTCCAATTAAATGTAATGTAACATGGGGGGTGAATACTTATGAGCTCGATAATAAACTTGTACTCACGTTTAGTAGTCGTTTAACAGCTCGCACTTTCGGCGGGATCTGTGGCGTGCCAACGCCGCCGCTGTTAAGCCGCTGCATGACCGTCCTCTTCCTCATGGTGTTGGCCTGCGTCTGGATCAGTGTGATCTTCTCCACTGGGGGCGCGGTCACGCCCACGCTGGCACCCGGGAGCTGTGGAACGGGTCTCTGTGGGTTCTGCATGCGCGGCTTTTGCTCTAGGCTGGGGTTCTGTAAGCGGGATTTGATGCCGTTGGGGGCGGGTTGAGTCTGGGTGGTAGGGGGTTGAGTCGGGGGTTGCGTCGGGGGTTGCGTCGGGGGTTGAGTCGGGGGTTGAGTCGGGGGTTGCGTCGGGGGTTGCGTCGGGGTCTGCGTCGGGGTCTGCGTCGGGGTCTGCGTCGGGGTCTGCGTCGGGGTCTGCGTCGGGGGTGCTTGGCCGGGTACTTGGCCCCCAAGGCGCTCCAGGAGCTCCTTTTTGCGGGCACCGGCCTGCATCTGCCTGCGCATCTCTTTACGTTTAAGGATTTCCTCACGCAGTCGCTTCTGCTCCTCGATCTTCAGCCGGTACTGACGCGTCTCCTCGTCCTCCTCCTCGTCCTAAAACAGAGAATTAAAAAGACTTATCAGTTCATGGCCATGTTTACCTGGACCAGGTGTGTTTTGGCGGTGTTTATGCTTAGGTATTAGGATGTTTTTGTACCTTGAAATTTAAAAAAAGGAGCTTGGCTGCATTTATGAACTTTTACGGGTGTGTTTTGGAGGTGTTTACCTGCGCGGGTGTGTTCGGCCGCGTTAACGTGTATACGGGTGTGTTTTGGCGGTGTTTACCTGCGCGGGTGTGTTTTGCCGGTGTTTACCTGCACGGGTGTGTTTTGCCGGTGTCTACATGTGCGGGTGTGTTTTGGCCGTGTTTACCTGCACGGGTGTGTTTTGCCGGTGTCTACATGTGCGGGTGTGTTTTGGCCGTGTTTACCAGCGCGGGTGTGTTTTGTGTTGGTTTTTGGACGGGTGTGTTTTGGCGGTGTTTACCTGCGCGGGTGTGTTTTGGCGGTGTTTACCTGCACGGGTGTGTTTTGCGTTGGTTTTTGGACAGGTGTGCTCGTCTGTGCAGCTGGTATTTCATTCTTCATCTCTAAAGCACTTGTAGGTGGAGTGGGTTTGACAAAACCCCGCCCTCGCCCAATGGCTCCTCCCCCAGGCCCCTGCCCGGGCCTGGTGGTCTGAGTGGTCTTAGTGACGGGTCTAGGCTGAGGTGGGCGGGCGGGGTCCATGTTCCCGGGTGCAATGGGGAGCTCACGCAGGTTACTGTTGCGCTGAGAGACGCTCTGGAGCTGCAGCAGGGACGAAGGAGACCCCTAAACACACACACACACACACACACACACCAATCAATGAAAATTGTAAGACCACAAATTCTGCAATCTGTCATCTTCTGACTTTCGTACCATTCTCATGCGTCCCATGTTGTTTAGTGGGCGGGGTTTTATCTGTCTAGGTCCGCCCGGAATGGGCTGACGGAAGGGCGGATGTGAAAGGTGCATGATGGACCGCGGCTCCCCAGGCTGGCCCTGGTGTTGCTGCTGGTGGTGGTGGTGATGATTATGACGCAGAGGCGGGACTTCCTGTCTGTGTTGCTGCTGGTGGTGGTGCATTGGGTGATGATGCGGAGGTGGGGGCGGGTCATGATGCTGAGGCTGCATTAGACCCTGTGTGGGGAAAGAATTAAAAAAAAGGACAGAAAAACACACACACACACACACACACACACACACACACACACAGTCAGAACTGGAGTTAGAATTTAAACAGCAACTGCAATTTAGAGAACTCTACTGTTTTATTCCTAAAAATGTGTGTCTATGTGTGTGCGTGTGTGTGTGTGTGTGTGTGTGTGTGTACCTGCATGCCAAACGGCGTGTGGGGCGGACTGAAGGGGGCGTTGTGCTGCTGTGGAGGAAACGGTTGTCTGGGTCCCATGAAGCCTCGGGACACGGGTGGGGAAGGAGACGACTGAGGAGGGGGCAGATTGGGGCGAGGAGGAGGAGGAGGAGGAAGGTCTCTCTGGAACATTCCACCACCCGGGGGACAGAACCCTGGCCCCGGCTGAGGGAAGGGGAGAGAGAGGATGCTGTTGTTTAACAGGGGGGCGGAGCCTGGGAGATCGAACAGGGGCTGCGCTGGAAAACGTGGCTCTGTGGAGGAGCGAGCGTACAGTGTTAGTACTGATGCATACATTACCCATAATTCCCTAGCGACAAACATGACTGATAAACTGCTCATCGGTCTGCACTAAATAGTTGTGTGAGGTTTTGCTTAATAGACGTGACACTACTCAGGAAGCAAACACGTTCTCAGGTTTACCGCTGCTGTAGAATGGCTCCCTCTCCTGGTGAGGAGGTGGTGGCGGCGGTCCCCTCCACTGCTCCTGAGGCGGGGGTCTCTGAGGCTGGAGGAAATTACCCTGGAGGTGGTGCGGGAAATCCACAGGGCCCTGAGAGCAAAGATATGACATGAGATGAATGAGAACTAAACATTAAAGCAGGAAGATATAAATAAATTAAAAACATAAATGTGCTTTTCCACAACTTTTGGGTCGACATTGTAAAAAGACATCGTCACGTTCTCATCACTATGGGAGGAACGGTTTATTTATTTAAAAAAAAAAAAAAAAAAAAGTACTAAAACCCATCCTGAGATAAGGTTCCTCTGATCTCCCTGCTGAATAGCGATCCCTTCATCACCGACTCTTTTATTCTCTTAAAGAAATTACACTCTGCTTATAAAGAGCTGCGCCACTTCCTCTCGGCTCATTACAGATGACTTAAGATGCGATCGGGCTTTTAATCCGGGCAAAGGTGCGCGCTTGGTGGGGAGAAAAAAAAAGTTACTTAAGGCAAAGTCAATCAGCCGGATTAGCTAGGCAGAGCAAGAGGAGGACGGTGGAACGGGCAGCTCCGTCACAATGGGAGCTTAACAGCGGCCACAATGCCTAATGCTGCTCTAATCCTCGGCAAATACGCACCGAGAGGGTCAATATGTGTAACCTGATGGGATCCGCATGAGAGAGATAAAACAAACACCGAAAGACAAATGGACACCTTTTTGAGAGGGGCTCAGGTGCCACGGTAAAGTTTAATGAGATAAGAGAATAGTTTTATACACTGACTGTAAAAAAATTTTTTTTTAAAATGCTAATATCTTTACAAAAGAATTTCATACATGGGAGGAAAAAAAAATCTAGAATGTTACAATACGGTTTAGAGTAACGTTCAACTCAGGATAAATCCGAGTAAATATTCAGAAACCCAGCGTTAATATTCATCAGAGAGCTGATAGCGAGGCGAGTCGTCCGCGTATGATAATCGATGCTAATCTGGCACCCAGAGGGCCGTCAGTCTGTGACGCCACTCCGAATTAGCATTGTAAATAACGTCAGAATATGAATATATAAAATACAAAAGCTACTCCACCTATACAAGCGGCTCAATTAAGGCCTGAACAGCCCACGCGTGATGTTCAATACTCGCCGATACAGATACTAAAGACAGTTTTTTATTTAACGCTTTATATTTATATGAGTTTACTCGGTTATGATATGAACGCTAGCTTGTTTTTTTTTTTTTTTTTAGTCAGCTTTAAGCATGTAGAGATGCGGCAGACATTTTTTTCCACCCTCGTTTGACGTCCTAAGTCTTACATTTTTAAGCTACTTTATCTGCTTATTATAAGACGCTGTGGTGTCTCTAAATACTTGCAGAGATGCGTCCGGGGTAAAAAAGTTGCAGTTCTGACAGACACCACCAGGGGTCACTGTGTGCAAAACCTCATGTACTCCATACTCACTCACATTCGAGATGCAGTGTTGTGCGTTTGTGAGGTGCTGTGCGCTCGCTTACCGGGAATCTCTGATGGCCGAGGTTGGGTCTGGGCTGATTCGGCGAGGACGATATCAGCGGAACTGTGAAAAACAGACACCAATGTACACTCAAACTAAACTTATTACAGGTGTACAAGTTGTACAAACAAAGACACGCCCCTAACTGTGTATACACAGATGAAGATACCTAGATATTCCCTTACATGGTGTGGATTTTTAAGCCACACCCACTCAAGACTCCTCTTACTTCCTTGTATGGGGTTAAATATGTAAATGGATTTCTATACTACATCAAAAAAATTTAAGCCACGCCCACTGCTCTCACTTCCGTATATGGGTTCAAAAAAATTAATAGATGTCTATGGAGCAAAATGTAGTTTTTTAAGCCACGCCCACTTAAGGCTGCTCTCGCTTCCTTATATGAATTAAAAGACATCAACGGATTTTAAAACTACACAATGTATTGTCTTAAGCCACGCCCACTCAAGGATGCCCCGACCTTCTTATGTGGATTTAAAGACTACAGATTTTGACATTACGCAATGTAGCTTTTAAGCCACGCCCACTCAAAGCTGCTCTCGCTTCCTTGTATGGGATCAGACATTTATTGATTTCTATCCAACACAACATATTGTCTTAAGCCACGCCCACTTAAGAATGCTTTCACTTCCTTATATGGGTTCAAAGACATTAATAGATTTTTACACTACATGACGTATTCTTTTAAGCCACACCCACTCAGAGCTGCTCCTCTCATTTCTACTTATACGGTCAAGACAATGTAGCTGTGAAGCCACGCCCACTTAAACCTGCTCTCATTTGCATAGATACACACAACACTATTTATTTTAGATGCATAAAAAAAAAATCAGTTATCTTGCACCAGGTAAATAAGTAAAGACGCCGTACCAGGCGAGGAAGGCGACGGCCCTCTGAAATGCGGGTTGATGTGAATGTTCTTGGGATGATGATGCTGATGCTGCTGCTGCTGCTGCTGTTGTTGTTGCTGCTGGTGGTGGTGGTTGGAGTGTGCGTGTGGAAGTGGGTGCGCGTGCCCGTGCGGCCGTGGCGGGTGCAGTTCCTGCTGCGGCCTCTGGTGCGGCGCGGGCGAGCGCGGAGGCATCAGGGACTGCAAGGGCTGCTGGGGAATCGGGATGAGCGGCGCCGGGAAAAGACCCGGACCTACACGTGGGACGGAGGGGCGGGGCTGCGGACGATGGGACTGAGGAGAGACCATTCTGGGCTGAGAGAGAGAGAAACAGAGAGGGAATAAAGTAAAACATAATGAAGACAGAAGGTGTAGCTTTGAGCTAATCCTAGTAGGGAAAAAGAAATTCAATTAAACCCTTACGCATCACTAAATCAGGGCATTTCTTAATAAATAAAAATGAAATAAGAGACACGCTGACAGGACTAGTCATGACAATACGTAAAGATTAATAATAGTAAAAAAAAATAATAAGGGTATGAAGGGGGAAAAAACCTGAGGGGATTACACTCCTGGATGGATATTTAATAATAAAATAAGCGGAGAGCTAAATCCTTAGACAAAGTGCAGATTTAATTTGGCGTAATGCTTTCTGATGGACCGCTGCCAAGTCGTTCGGGGTAATCCGTGTATCAACATGGATAAGAGCCGGAGTCGAGCTAATTGACTTTTCTAAAGCAAACCTACTCGGTTCCGCCGGAGACACGTGAACCTGAAAGGACGGACGTGTACGAGTGGAGGGTTTAAACCAGTACAAGCTAAAAATAAATAAATAAATAAATAAATAAATAAAAAAAGACACACGGCTCTGACAACAGCAGACACTTCTTCTTTCCTTTTATTGCGTTTTGTTTTTTTTGTTAAAGGTACAGATAGTGATTTTGATGGTCGTGTATAAACCCTGACTAAAAACACAGAACCGCGAGTTTCCTGATCAGTGATAGTCACGTGTTTCACACAGGTTCACTGCAGATCCGATCGCTCCTTTTACTAGTCTATAACGCTATCCCTGGAGTTGATGGTTTTCTCCTACAGGCACTTTCCCAGAGTGATTTATTTGACGTTTAATAAACCCGCGATGTCGTTTGTGATGATGTAACCGTTCACCTGCATGCCCAAGTTCATCGGGATCAGCGGCGGTCTGGATTCGTTCATCCTCCCTTGACCCGCGCACCCGTCTTTACGGAAACCGCCCATGCCGAATGATGGAGGGCCTCCTCCTCCTCTCCCTCTTCCTCCTCCTCTTCCTCGTCCTCTCCCTCGGTCACCGAAGCGATTCTGTCTCCTCTGCCGTTCTTTTTCCTCAAACTGCTGCAGGTCTGCTTTGGCCTCTTCTGTCAGTTCTAAAGGAAAACATTATACACGCGAATAAATATACATCAAAAACGAGTGACGCAAAAGTTCGATAATGAAACGAATTCTGACGCTTGTTTTTAATCGGACGCACCCAGAGTTTCCGGAATGCTCCGGCGTTTGCTGCTGGCGTCGGAGAGACGGACGACGGTGCTGTCCTTGCGCTCGGTTTTAAAGCGCAGCCGCTCCGATTCCTCGTCCTCCTCCTCATCCTCGTCAGATTCTTCTTTCGCTCCGATCTCGGGCTCTGCTTCGGCCATCTTTTTAAAATAAATAAATAAATAACAAATTGAATTAACCATATGGGACTTTTTTCAGCACCAGAGGGCGCTTTGGATGATTCCCCAGGTTTTCACACGCTCGCCTCTCACCTCTTCTGCTTCCGTAACCTGCGAGACGTCTTCCACTTCCTCTCCAAGCTCCTCCCCCTCCCCCGGAGCCATTTCCTGTTGCATTTCCTGGGGCTCGGCGCCGTACTCCCCGACCTGCAGGGAAAGACGGTAAAGCGGCGCGACGTTATTAGAAAATAATCAGTGATCATTTTTTTTTTCTCTGTTTGATGTTGAAGAAGAATAAAAGCCTGCGCGGCTCCGCAGACGAGGATCCGGGATGAACATGTTAACGTCGCGTGTAGAAAAGGAGCAGCGCGCACGTGCGAGCGTGTGTGTGTGTGTGTAGAGTGATGTTAGGTGGAAGAGGGGAGCGGGATTAGCATAACAGTGGGGATCTTGGTCACATTTCTATGCCCCATTAGTATTCCTGCCTTCATTTGAAATTCAATGAGATGGAAATGATCGAGACGACGCACTGAAAATCTGGATAAACACAAACACACTCAAACACACACACACACACACACACAAACATACGCGGGAACAATATCACTGACCGGATTGTCTTAATGCGTATATACACCACAGCCATGCCAACATGCGAGTGCTCTTATCGTCGACGTTTCCAAGCGCAACACACATCACAAACATCCCTCACACACACACACACTCTATACTGTACACTCCTATCTTTTCTGTCTATGCTTTTATAGACGAGTGTTTAATTCCTATAAACGTCCTTCATCTACAGTGACAGAACCTCTTCGTACAAGGCCATGTGAACAGAGATCTCTCACACACACACACAACACACACACACATTCAGACCGACACAAGGTGTCTCCATCAATCTAAAACCTTTTGTACGGGAGACAAAAACGCCGCACGCATCCCAGAAACCCTTTCACCGATCCTTCCTGTGTTCAATAAATAAATAAATAAATAAATAAATAAAATAGCAGAGAGAAGAGAACAAACTCAATCATCCGGTCCGTGTCGGAGTTTAAAAGGTTGAGGCTAACAATCTCTTCACCTCTTATCTGATCCAGGATGAGGACGGGTCCTGATTTCTTTTTTTTTTTTTTTTTTTTAAAGCCGTTACTGGACAAAAGGGGTTCGGAATGAAATGTCACTTTACAGACTTAAAAAAAACAGATGGAATAAAGTGTTGTGTGTAGATCTGGCTTCCTGTCAAGGAGGAAATGCACTGGAATCTGAGATAAACCACACTCGTGACAAATAAAAAAAAAAATACATAAATAACACATACTGTGTGTGTGTGTGTGTGTGTGTGTGTGTGTATGTATATGGGGGAGTTCCTGGTAAATCTGCTTATCGACTTATCTGTTCAGTTAATGGTGAAATAAGCAACTTTGTTGACTTCCTACTTTTATAAATAACAAATACAGGATGTAAAACATGATATATATATATATATTTTTTTTATTTATTATTATTATTTTTTTTTTAATTGTAATCCACATGTTTAGGACACATGTGGTACTGAGTGAAGCATATCTTGCTCACTGGCCCTTTATCGATGCTCCTCGTTGGCTCCGCCAACAATTCGGCATAAAACGTAATTATTTGTTTGGCGTGACACAGCGCGCTTCCAGGTGCAAGCCGCCAGTAAACACAGACAAAGAAGAAGCGCTTACGTCACCCACAAAGCGGAAGGAGACGCAAACAGTTAGCCGTGTATTGATTTGAGGGAGCGTTCTGTTGCGGGCTGCTAAATGGAAAGGAGCGATGAAAATATATTAAAATTTATTTTAATGTGTGTCTTAGTTTCTTTTTGGAACTTAAAGTCATTTGAAATTCCTTTTTTTTTAGTTTTTGCATCTGAGAAAAGACTTAGACAAGAAAGACAATAAGAATGTATGGCACTGTAATGCACTTAATTCAGTCTCAGTCAACTTTAAGCCATTCCTTATATTGTAAATAATGACAATGTTTATTTTTGTAAAGTATTTTAAAAATAAAAGTTGATTTTTATTAAAGAAAAGCAATTAATCTTTGTTTCTCTTATATATTTAACATTTCTGTTTAGTTAAGCAGAAGTACATTTTATCCAATTACTTGATTAATCGATTGAATTTTTGGTAGAATACTCGATTACTAAAATATTCGATAGCTACAGCCCTAATTTGGAGTGAGAACGTAGAGAAAAATCGGTTTCGTTACGCATCGTGATGGTTTTCTTTGGCGATACGTCTCTCATCTAACGATCACACGCGCACTTTAAAACAGACCGCTCGGAAATTAGAACGTAAATGGCGTCAAACTAAATTGTTAGTAT
>JAOVVA010000044.1:17215829-17235640 GCA_028565275.1 Leiocassis micropogon | reverse complement strand
TAAAACAACATGCATGAGGAATCACAAAGGAGTTTTTATTTTCTGCAATGGAAAAGTACTCGAACTAGTTACTTTTAACGCTGTAATGTAACTGATTACTTTTTAAAGACAGTAATTTTGTAATGTAATTAGTTACTTTAAAAAATAACGTCCCCCAACACTGTTGACGACAGTTAAAGAGTTTGTAGGTGTTAAAAGGTTAAAGCTAAAAATAATCTGATCAAGTTAAATGTAATAAGTGATATTATTATTATTTTAGGTTGACATACAAAACATACATTTGTTTGTCTTTCTGTAAATCAGAACTTTCTGCCTAACGTATTAATACAAAGAAATTACATTTTGTAAGGTTGAGTATCTTGTTTACGCCAAGTTGCACTTCTTTCGTCATCAGCCAAATACACTTTTACATTTTGTCTTAACACTTATACCACTTCAGCGCTGTTTTTTCAGCCAAAGTGAAAATATGAACTAATCCCAGTAAAAATATTCCGTTTAGCTTTTGTAATTAATATCTATTGGTGTTTAGATAATAAAAGCTATATAGATATATAGATAATAAAAGCTCAGCTGTTAATCAACACCTAGTTTGCAGTATTGTTACTGTAAAATAATATGTTTATCTTTTTTAAATTAATATCTCAATTATTTTCACTTCTCTTAAATCTGACTCCTGTATGACGCCATTGCCCCCCCCCCTCCTTCTGTGCGCGCGCTCGCCCTCGGCTCTGCGCTGTGTGAGCGCGCGTCGATCGCGTGCTTGCGTGCGTGCGCGCGCGCAGACAGTCTGTCTGGAGTGTTGTCTGAAACAAACTGAGCGCGCTCTCATGTCGCAGACGGGACTTTCTTTCCTCCTGCAGAGACTCGGCGCAACTTTGGAAGAACGCGGGACCCGACAGCACGCGCAGGGTTTTTGACGTCTCCCGAGGCCGGTCATCATCGCACCGCGTGTAAAACTTTCTCTTTCTGTCTGATTTCCGTGATGTTTCTTCCAGCGGACACAGTTCCGTTAACGCGCAGGTAAGGAGCGCGGCAAAGGCGCGTGCCCGTGTTTAACGTTAAACACAAAGAATACACACCGTGTCCGTTATAAAGGCGGGATAGCGCTGACGTTGGCTTTATTCATCATCTTCATCGTCACATTTCTCCGTCTTTATCACGCGGATGCGTTGCAGCGCGCCGTTGCTTAGTAACGGATCACTTTTAAACTTCAGCGGACCACCGCGCGAGCCCGCCCTCTCTGGAGCGCGCGACCACCTTTTGTCCTCCTGATGCGGCGCAGGTGATGACGCACCTACCAATCACGTGACCGCAATTATTCAATTATTCTATTCTTTACCTCACAAAATGACGACGTCTCTCTCTCTCTCACACACACTCCTCCAGTCTCTCTCTCTCACACACACACACACACACACTCCAGTCTCTCTCTTTCTCTCTCTCACACACTCCAGTCTCTCTCTCTCTCACACACACACACACTCCTCCAGTCTCTCTCTCTCTCACACACACACACACACACACTCCTCCAGTCTCTCTCTCTCACACACACACTCCTCCAGTCTCTCTCTCTCACACACACACACTCCTCCAGTCTCTCTCACACACACTCCTCCAGTCTCTCTCTCTCTTTCTCTCTCACACACACTCCAGTCTCTCTCTCTCACACACACACACACACTCCAGTCTCTCTCTCTCACACACACACACACTCCAGTCTCTCTCTTTTTCTCCCTCTCTCTCTCTCACACACAAACACTACAAACTCTCTCTCTCACACACAAACACTACTCTCTCTCTCACACACACAAACACTACAATCTCTCTCTCTCACACACACACACTCCAGTCTCTCTCTCACACACACACAATCCAGTCTCTCTCTCTCACACACACACACTCCAGTCTCTCTCTCACACACTCCAGTCTCTCTCTCACACACTCCAGTCTCTCTCTTTCTCTCTCAAACACACTCCAGTTCCTCTTTCTCTCACACACTCTTTCACACACACACACTCCTCCAGTCTCTCTCTCTCTCACACACTCCTCCAGTCTCTCTCTCTCTCTCTCTCTTGCTCTCCCCCGCACATTCAGTATCTCTCATATACCGTAGTCTCTCTCTCTCTCTCTCTCTCTCTCATCCAGTCTCTTTCTCTCTAAATCTTTAATATTTTTCTTTTGGCCTAATAAACCCCAGCACTCACTCTTACTTGATGTAATAAAATAGTGGACTTCAGCATGGCAGCTCCTGATCGCGATGGCAACATCCATTAAAGACACGCCCTCTTTAGTTTCTTTTTAAATACCTCATTGTTTATTATTAGGCTAATTCAGTGTATTAAACTCTAATTAAATCAATGTTGCATCTGTTTTTAAGCATAATGTAAAGTTTTTCTTCACCTGGAATACAGTCAAAATCCTTCTACACAGACCTGTTTAGCTTATTAACACGCTATCACCTCAGGATTAGCCTGTTACCACAGCGCTGCTGAGGACTGGATTCTGGTAACTTCGCTAGTGTTAATACAAGATGGTTCGTATAAGTTAGTAAATGTAACTAGTATTAATGGCTAGTTCAATAAATGAACCTATAATCTACAGCTAATGATAAACAGGGTAATAAGTAGTTAGTGAGGAGATGTGTATGTAACGTTTATGGAAGAAGTCTCCAGTTTCAGCATTTATACACTGCCTTTCCTCAGTAACAAGACAAACTGCATTTCTTTAGTCAGAATAAGTTATCGAGAAAGAAAAACAAAAAAGGCTGATGTTTTTTTGACCCAATAAATATTATTTTTATGTAGTATCTGATGTGTTTATTAAGGTTTTTTGACAGGAAATGGTTTAAAAACGTTAGAAATCATTAAAATGACACATATAATTTCAAGCAACAACATATATAACAAGCAAGAACAACATGTGGCACTCGCCCTGTTTTTAGTAGAAATCAATTCCAAAGCTATGTGCAAGCTGAAGTTTTTAAACATATATTGAATTAATGACACATTTGCGTTATTACTTGTCAGATCGTCAGACTGAATCGTGCTTTCAAACTTCTGGTGAATGATTTAGGGCACTAGATAGGGCATGAGGGAGGGCATGAGAGCGCGCAGGCGGGCATGCGCTTACCCCGAGCATGCTCACACGCTCTTCTCGTTAAACAAAGAAACATAAGCATAGAGCTGCGGAACACGGAGACACTCGTCATGTGTTTGTAAGTTCAGCTTCAAAAAGACAAATTCACTTCATATAAAAAAACCAACACCAGGCGTCTGAGATCAGATACACGCTCGGCAGAGTGGATTCCCATTGGTCCGAGTTCGACCTTGATTGACAGCGTTTAAAATCCCGCCTCCTCTGTGTTAAATCTAATAGTAAATGAAACACCAGAGCAGAGGGTTATGAGCTTTTTTTTCCTGGATTCTGATTGGCTGATACGTTTTCTACAGCAGCGGTTTATACGAACGAGCGTCCTGCTTGTAAATCAAACTCGTTACCGTTTCTATAGTAACAGTAAACGGGTTATTAATGGATGTACGCTTGTTGATGTGAAGGTTTCTATCCTTATTACACTGTGTAGATTTGATGTAGTTTCTGAGTATAAAAAACAAAACAAAATTTTTTTTACTTTATTAGAGAAGCCGACGAGGGAGTGAGCGTGTACGCAAGAACAGTTTTCTCATTTAAAACTACAGTATTACATGTAGCTATAAATGGGTAAAATAGTGCGTTTAAATTGTAATTGTTAGTGAAGGAATAAAAAGGATTATACTGTAAATAAGTAATTTCGGAGCAAATCAGTCCAATCTGGCAACTGTGGTTATTCCCGTCTGGTGTGTGAGGAGGCGCTGTGAGTGTGTCTGAAATATGCTGCTTCATGTGTGTGTGTGTGTGTGTGTGTGTGTGTGCACACTTTTAGACCTGGTAAATAATCAAATCACATGACGTCGCCTCTCATATGCGGAGAAAACACAATATTTTTGTTTCTCCTGCGACAAATGATTCGGTTTAATAAAACACTAACGCTAGCTTTTAGAAGTTTAACGCTTATTTCATTTTTTCTTTTAACTCAAGCTACAGGTTTGAGAATTTTTACATTATACAGACCTACAGGATCAAACTGTATTATTTATGAGCGCTTTATTATTTAAGAGATATTATATTGTAGTTTTTATTGATTTATTAGAATTTAGTTTAAAACATAGAGTTGTTATAATTTACATGATCAGCATCATAGCATCATATATTAAGATTTCTGCTCTGGAGAAAATCTTTTTGGTAATATTTAAACAAATAAAGAAAGAAAGAAAGAAAGAAATTGTGTGTTAGTTAGTTAGTTGACCTAGTTAGTCATCTTAAAACCCCTAATGCTAGCTAAACGGTTAGATAATTTTTATCAACTGATTAAACTTCGTTGCACGTAATACTAATTTTAAAATATCTTAAGCAGTTTACTCATGCTTTAAAATGTCGAGAAATTTAAGGAGAGAAAACAACACTCTCTCAGAAATGTCAAAACAAATCGTGAAACATTTTGTTTTAGTTAAAGTCTTCGAAATGTTGCATAAATGCTAGTCAAACACGTCTGTTTCCCCCCCCACGTTCCAGTCGTTATGTTTAAATTGGCACAAAAGATCCACGAGCAGATACGAGAGATATTTCACACGCTATAAGATTTTATTTCGAAGCGTCGCTCCATTTACTAGAAAAGCTCTCCGGTTATATGTAGAGTGTGTGTGTGTGTAAGAGAGAGGTGTGTGTGTGTGTGTGTGTGTGTGTGTGTGTGTGCGGATCAAGCTAAGTGGACGTGTTTGGTTGGTCGTCCCCTCGTGAGACCTCGCTGTCCTCAGATGCCCTTTACCTACACATTTCCCACAGTTTATGTCGAGCAGGACGGTCACGCGAGGACACGCTTTTTCTTTTTGTTCCTCCGTAAATCTACTTCCTGTCTGTCTGCAGATGTTTAGTCGCTTCTTTTGACTTCTTCAGCCAGGAAGAAACAGATACGAAAGGAACTGAAATGTAGCCCCGCAGGTCGTTTTATAATTCAGTCTGATTTAAACATTAAAATCTAGAAATATTTGGACATGTGAATTACGAATTATTGTAACACTGTATGTAACCATTTTTTTATTTTCTTGTTTTTGGATTTTTATGCCGTTTTATTTAGTTCCATTTTAAGGACGTCGAACAGAAAGCTCTCAGACCGTCTGCACACATGCGTCTCATTTCATAAAGCTTGTCAGGGAAGGTTTTTTTGCTTTTTGCTTTTTTTTTTTTCCCAGCCGTTTCTGACGTTTTCTTTCTGTTGAATACGAACGTCTTCATTTTTTTTTCTCGTGAACTTTTATGCGTTACCAATTTAGTTCTTAAATTCAGAATTCAGAAAATTAAAATGAAATGTATAAATAGGTGAAAATACACACACACACACTCACACACACACACACACACACACACACACACACTCCTCTCTATTTGGAATCTGGATACAGATACAAAATGTATAATATTTAAATGAAAATGTTTTTAATAATGCGTTAATTTATTTATTATTTTTTTTTATGCACTCTTGAAAATTATTCCTGGTTGTGTACGAAGAGCAGAAAGAAATATATCTTCCACTGCATTTAGGATTATTTAACAGTTTGTCGAAATTTGTGTCGATTCTGTTTTTGGAATTTATAGTGAACATTTCGCGTGTTGTTTTTCCAAAACATTTCAAATCATTTCAAAAATCGCAGTAGCTTTATTACGCATTTTTTTGTTCGTTGATGTTTTTTTTTTTTTAAGTCCAAAGAAATCGCACAATCATTTTGCACAAAGTTTCAACCGCGTTTTTGTCAAACTCCGAAATGTGCACTGTGTGTGTGTGTGTGTGTGTCTGTGTGTGTTTATTTTACTGTTTATGCCTCGTCTGACATTGTGTGTGATTGTCTTTTTTGCCCGTCTGACAGGCCTCAGCAACCCCCTGAAATCTTAACTGTGTGTGTGTGTGTGTGTGTGTGTGTGTGGGAGATAGAGAGAGGGAGATTTGTATCTTTTGTTATTTGTTATTCATAGCAGAGAATATATGTGTCTGTTTATACATGTATGAGTGTATATATGCTATAGATCGATGGGTGTGTATGAGTACTGATTTTCATATTTATGTATATCTTACAGATTATATATTTTGTAACTGAAACCTTAGTGAATTACTTAAATAATTAAATAATCTAACTTAAATCAAATATTTTATATGCATATTTACATATGCAGGCGTTTGACACATAAGGCCTGTGACTGAAAAAATTAATTAATTGCTAATTAATTATTTAATTACTGAGAGAGAGTTTTTAGCCACAAAGGAATTTTTTTATTAACTTAAAAAAACAAACAAAAAAAAAGATTAAAGCTTGATTAAATATTACACAATTAGGCAACTTCGGTTCAATATTAAACAGCGAACTAATCATTTTTATCATGTAATGTTGTTTAAACACGTAAAGACTTTTGATGATTTTTGAAGCATCAGTGATGATAAACTTACGCCGTATTTAACGCCTGTATTGTGTATATTGTGTACACGGTGATCTGTGCGTATAAATATACTTTCATCACCTAACTGGAGCTTGTAAATTTGCAGTGAGAACTTCTATGTGTTTGTGATTATTAGCAGGTTGACGTGTTGGACGCTCTGGACATTCCTCCTGACGCCGCCGCACGATGACAGTAAGTAGAACGACGTTAATGGATGTACGCCTCTGCTTTTACTGGTTGGGGTTAGTACTACACACAAAAGATCTCTATTTTAGACGTTTTTACTTCTGTCTTAAAATGCACTGCTTTCTCAGATTTGCGCTGCAGATACAAGGCTAATGAAGCTAACAGACTTTAGTGTTAGCTGAAATTGTTTTCCATAAACGCTTACACATTAAAGATAAAGTCAGGTGTTACGCTAAAGTTAGCTACATCTTACTTCAAAGCCACAACACACACACACACACACACACACACGTCACTTTGTAAATTTAACAATCTCCGACAGTGTTGAATTCAGTGCTGATTGCTGAATTCTGATTGGTCAGGAGGTGTTGATGAGGTGTTTACAGGGACTGAAATCCTCCACGTTATTACTAATGTAAATGTTTTGAGTATTAGTTAATACGTGAAGGTGTAAGTTTGCTTGTGAAATGTTTACGTGTTTATGCCTTGTATGGAAGGAGTCTCCAGTGTCAGTGCTTTGTCACAATCAGAGGTAAAGGTGTAACTCCAAGTTGTCCAATATATCAGAGGTTTTGATGCTTGTTTTGTGGTTTCTTTTCAAGCTGTCAAAAAAGCAGATTATAGTTGCTCTGATGTACATAAAAACAGGAAGTAACCTTTTTCAATGATGTTCTACGATATTAAACATGGATAAAAAGTTTGTGATTTAAATATTTAAATAATATAATTTGGGGGAAATTGCCATGGTATAAGAGCTGTAGGGAAAAAAATCTTTGTGACTTCAAATCACAGTCCAGTAAATACCCCGAGTCTCACTTTGTTGTGAATGACATCAGCAAGTCTATGTTAAATCACCATTGAATTTTACAACAACAAAAAAAATCTTCTTCATATAAAAAAAGACACGGCTGTAGTGGAAAAACTAAAGAAGTAAAAAAATTTTACATAAATTTAGCCTAAAGTCTTATCGGTCGTGTCAGTATTACTTTTTCCTTAAGACCAAGTTATCACTTTTTAAGTAAAAGTTTCAAGTTTAAAGGTGACATTGTAGTGGAAAGTGATGTGGACGATGATAACCTTAGATTCACCATGTCATTTTTGGGAAGTGTATAAAATTTGCACATAATTGTATTCATAAAAATGATTATTTTTTTTTCCCAACCAATTGCCCCTTCGAAAGTTTTACAGCTAGTGTTAAAGTAGCAATCGTTCAGTACCTAACCTGCAGCTCGATTCAGGTTGTGCTACGGGATCACCGTGGTCATACGTTTAATTTCTGGCTGATTTGCTAATGGGAAAAAGGAAACTTATAAACAAAACTGTTTTGGAAAAAACTAGAGATTGATTCATCTGTCAATATTTCACCCAAAGGTAAAGCTACACGCATAAATGTCAAATATTTGGTCAGGATGTTAATCATTTTCTGTTCTAAGAATTTATTCAATATATTTTTGGGTTTTTAATCACTCTGATCCAGTACAGTGAAATATGCACCATCTACAAGTGTTTTTCAACCAAGCATAATTTCCCTAGATCTGTAGAAGCCAATGTACGCTATGATGAAAATGACAACAAATTGACCTATAAAGGCATTTCTGAGACAAACTCATGTGTTGATTTAAAAAAAATTAACTTTCTATATAAACAGTAATTTCATTCTCTTTTAACATATAAGTCTAGAACACTTCAAAATATGTCGATGATGACTTGGTAAGTGAAAATACTTTCATACATTCAAATGTTTACATCCATTTTTTCCATGTTTGTTGGAAAATCATTAGTTAATTGCATGATCAAGAATTTACCTGTTCAAGAAAAATAATTACCTGTTGTTATTAAAACAAGTGAAAATGGATATGTGTCATTGTTCAGTATTAGTTTTAAGATAAATCTAACCTTTAATACAGTAGATCAGCATTCTGTAAACATTTCATTGAGATTTTTAGTTTTGAACGTAGAAACAATAGGATTCAAAGAAAATCACATTTAAAACTACAAAGTAGGTTAATTTGATTAGTGTAGTTTATAAGGAAAAATAAATCACTTTGCATATCAGAGTGATATCGAAGTTTGAGAAATGGGCGGAGCCTTTGTAAAATTTTATATAGATAATATATATATAAATATAATATAAATTTTTATATTTTATATAGATAATGTAATGTAATGGCCAAAACAGTAAAATAAACATTCTTACATTTGTATTACTGCTGTTTAAAGAAAAAAATTTATTTGAAAAAAATTTATAAATAAAAAAGTAAAAATAAATACATGGTCAAAATTGTTGTTTCCACGTCCTACATGCTGCATCTGAGTCATTGAGTCCGAGTCGTGTTTTTATGATGAAGTGAGGGTGTCTTCAATAATCCAAACTCTATGGAAGCAGAATTCTTTTCTCATATATCTCTATTTTTTGAACGCGTTATAATTATTTTTGAGGCATTTTTGTAGACCAAAAAAAAATTTTTTTATTATCAGATGGAAAATGTCAGATTTTTGACCTCTTTAGCTGATATAATGGTATAATTGAAAAATTTGATACCCACAACTCACTAGAAATGTCTTTCATCAGATAATTTTGAGTGAATCATCCTAATTAAGTGCAGATTGTCTGATTAACAGACCGATTAGGATTGTAATTGTATAAGGATAATTACATGTGAATGAAATGTTTCAGGGGTCAATTTAGCGTTATCTGACCCTGCATAGGGTTTTAATTTCACTCTCATTCCTTTTTTTACTTTGACTTTATTTCTGTTAGAAAATATGCATGCTTGTTCCATAAAAGATCTTTACTGCTTAGTTAGCATGTGCATAAATTCCTGTTTCATCTGTAAAAAAAAAAAAAATTATCTGTTTTTCTACACATTTTATTTAGTTCAGTTTGTTTATTCTGTAGAATTTGATACATTTTTTGATTTGATTTTCGTTTTTTTTTTTTTTTAATCTTTTATTTATAAATTTATACTACGGTAGATTTGACACAATTAAGTAAAGCTCCATCAATGTGCATCAGTGTTCAGGTGAAACACTTTGGTAATGACATACAGTACAGTTTAGTATGTGTCACTTTGTCAAAGAAAAAGAATATATGGGGGAAAAAAAGTAAAAGCAAGAAAATAAAAAAATCTATTTGCAACTCTAAAGCTGAAGAAAAAAAAATCTCAAAAATCACTTTTGGAATTTTAAATGCTTTATTACATTTCCAGATCTTTTTTATCTTCTTATTTATGTGCTCTTTTTCTTTAAAGTTATTTTTTTATGAGAAAGTTTTTCCAGTTATGTTAAAGATTTGAGTTTATTTTGCAGAACTTGTAATAATTCAAAGCAGCTATAGTTAAAATGCTTTATATCTGTGCATCGTTAGTTTTGTCTGCATGGGAAATGCCTTTAATCAGTCAGGTTTAAAAAACAATTAGACACTGTTATCGTTATTGCTTTGTTTTCTGAATTGACATAATGTTAAATTTTTTGTTAAAATACTAATATGTTGCGTGATTTAAATAGAATGTCATCTTTAGCTTGTTTGAATTTAATTTTGATTTAATCTAATTTAATTCAATCGCCACATCTTTTAACCTTTTTATCAAATCCAAATCATGCAATTAACTAATCAGCTTTTGGATTTTGAGGTTCATGGATTGTATGAAAATTATTTCTTAGAATCCGGTGCGTATGTTCTTTAAAAAAAAATGCTTAGATTTATTTGTTTTGTTTTTTTTCTCTCAGATTTCTCTTTCATTTATTCCATGTCAAATTAATTCATAAAGCTTGTTCAAAGCCTACTCCCTAATTATTTATGTAAGATGTTCGATTTCTAAAAATTGTTCATTTCTCTCTGGTTAAAAAGAGAAATCACAGTTTTGGCTCTTTCTGGTTTTGTGATGTGAGAAGCTGGTGTGTGATATTAAACCTTGCAGAAAAAGGGCTGCCAAAAAGTGTGTTTGTGTGTGCACGTGCTTGTGTGTGTGTGTGTGTGTGTGTGTGTGTGTACGTGTGTGTATGAGGGGGGATTTTGTGGCTTATTGTCCAGTACTTCGCTGCTTCACTGACTCAGGTACACACTGTTCCATAAGATTCTTCGCTCTCTCGAGTTTCCCATTAGCCATGAAATCTAAATCAGACTTGCGCTCCTTCATCTGTTTTCAGCTTTACAACCGCAGTGAAGAGGAGATCGTTTAACCGTATACTAGAGATTCTAATGGGATTATTTTTTATACTTAGAAATCCGTCACATAACATCAAATCTACGATAAGTGATTAATGGCGAAAAAGGACAACAGTGAACGCTTGTATAGGAAAAGATTTTTTAAAAATAGTTTAGAGCACAGGACTGGATTTAGACATTTTGGCCAATTGGATTTTTGCTGATCGGAAAGTCAGTGGTTCAAGCCCCATCACTGCCTTGTTGCTACTGTTGGTCTTTGGGCAAAGCCTTTACCCTACACCCCATATAACCCTGCCACTGCCCGGTCCAAACCAGTCCCAAGCACTGTTAGAAAATGGGAGGGTTGTGACAAGACAGGACCTGTGCAAAGTCTTGCAGATCAAATGATCTGAAGTGGCAACATCTAAGATATAAGGGACGAAGATAAAAAAATGTAAAGTTTTATATGTGTCTGCTTTTATTTAATAATTATGCAAACGCGACTTCCCCAAACACGACTGAGCTAAAAATTAGAAACTGGGTCACAGAGGCAAAGAAATAGCACGAATACACACAATCACAAATTTCTGTGGTTATTTTCAGTTGTTTTTATGACTAAAAAATATGAGTTCTACAGCTTCATTCCCATATTCGGGTAGTGGTAAAATTTACCCTTTATAAAAGCAGTGATAACCTTTGTTCTACCTGACATATCCGAAAATCCCAAATACACAGTTTAAAGTCTGAAGCCTCCCCGTTAATACACTCCAGAAAGACTTCTATATAAGCACGTATATTTTTTTAATCATCATTGACCGATGCTGAGTTGCCGGGCACGTATCTGGGCCACTTGGGTTTTAAGGGTTAAAGTTAATACAGCAAACACAATTTGTCATGTTTCAGAGAAACCTCAAAGTGTCCTCACAGAAAGCATTGGCACTGGAGACTCCTTCCCTCAATGTTAAGTAAGCCTGTCCTTACAAAAGATGAAACTTCATCGTATCCCTGATCACACACGTCTAAGTTGTATTTTTGGTGGTCATTTGTTTATAGAGTAAAAGAATTGTTTTATGTTTACACATGCATGACAACTCTAACCTGAAAAACCTGGGAGGTTGGACAGGTAAGAAAATTTCTAAGTAAAACTCAAGGACTCCACTTATGGATTGTGTTCTACACTCGAGTACATCTCAAGGTAGATGAGGATGGAATGGTTGGGAATCTCTTTTGGGAGACTGATTGGTAAGTAACTTTCCCTAGCTAAAGAGGAATCTGGAAAAGCAGTGATCAGAACGTTTTCAAGCATGGGGTGAAACTGTCTTCAGAAGGTTTCAAGTGGCACAAGAACAGGAAAAGCCTTTATGATATCAAGATGTCAGGAGATTGCAGTGATGCCATAGTTACCATGGTCAGGGGGCCAAGGGAGCAAAATTAGCTGTGATGTTTGAGTAGGAGGAGCGTACTATGTCTCTTTAGTCAATCTTCAGTGTCTTTTTATGTGGGAGAATGTGGATGTGTAACGCTGCGCAAGGGATTCAAAATGTTTGCAAGCTCACATAGATGTCGTAGAAGATACTGCTACAAACTGGTACAGTTCTGTTTGAATTTCTGTAAAAGTGCTGCTTTTGGGCCTTTCAAAAGACCACATACTTTATATTTTATTAATACTAGAATCCTGGAAGTGAGGGCAAAAAGGTGCAGCAGGTACGGTTGGCACCTCAGAAGTCCAGGGTCCCCAGTTTGATCCTGAATGTTCCTCATGTGTCTGCATTTCCTCTTGGTTTTCAATTTCCCTTGACCTTTCAAAAACATTCTTAGACTTGAATCAGCTCCTCTCAAAATCTGCTAACATGACAGCTAGCCACAGGGCAGTGTAACAAACTCTCGCTGACGTCCAAGATTGTTGTCCAACTGACCATAAAGAGAGTAACACATCACACCCACTTGTGCATCTCAGAGGCAGTTTTCTCCCTAGGACCCCTTGGCCATAGATGGCATGTCCTTTCTTGCTATGTTGGAGTACAATTCATTATCCTTTGATGATAGCGCTTACATTTCTGTTGCTGTTTTTAATCCTGCTGGTTGTGGATGAATGCTCAAATGTGTGTGAGGCTGTGAAGCGGACCACCAGACCATCCAGGGTGTATCCCTTTGCTTTGCACCCAGCGTTCTTGATTGAGATCGCCCCCACCTACACTTCAACCCTGTCTGGGATAATGAGTTCACATAATTGAAAATAATTGCACCAAACCAAGCCCAATAATTTTATGACTGTACTTTAATAATTGAATGTAACTTATTGCCCTTCTGGTCAGACAGTATTTTGGTTGCACCTTTGACGAACAAGCGAAGGTACCCTCATTTGCAAGTCCTGCTGTATCCCGTCTTTCCGTCCTGCTGGATGTATTAGTTATCTCAGTCTCGTCTTTATTCTGTCATTTCTCTGAGACAGTCTTTAGAGGATGGAAGCGCTTACATGCCCCAGGGAGTTCTTTCTTCCTTGCTGCTCGCCTTGCACGATGGCTTGAAGTTGACTCTTCACGTCTCTCTCTACCTTTCAGGCTTCCCGCTGAGGACGCACATCTCGAGGTGTGTTTTTGCAAGCGTAGCCGTCTTTCCTTGAAATATTTACATTTCTCTGCAACACAGCAATGTCAAGGGCGATTTCGGGGGGAGGAAAACACCCTGGGGTACAGATAGCACGGTAGGGGTGAGTCTTAGCTTATACCTCTGCCCCGGGAGACTCACGTGAATCCGTAAAAAATCTACAGAAGTCATGAATCTATGAACGCATGCAGTACCGGTGATTAAGCTAGCTTTTGCTAATATAACCAGATCCTCAGGATGGGAGATTTCCTGTTTTCATTCACATTCGATACCCAGAGCCTGCAGTGATCCGGCACGTTACATTACACACATGATTCTGGGGTTCAGGTGATAGGCATCAGGAGACGTCTTATTCTCAGACATCTGCCAGCTTCATTAAAACGTCTCTCTTTCATTTGTCGAATGTATCTTTTATGCCAAAAAACACAAAAACAGACAGGTGAAGGAATAAAACACTCTAAAATAATATTTCCATTTGTAACATCTTTCTCCATTTTTTCCCTCTTTTTTTGTTCCTTCACTTTTATACATTTTTGTTGAATTTCTTGTTTCTTTCTCTCTTTTTTCCCTATTTTGTACACATTTTTTTAATACTTTATCTCTATTTTGTATACATTTCCTTTCTTTCTGTTTTTTGTATTTTTTTTTCTCTTGCGTGCTTTCTTTCTTATTTTGTACTAGATGCGCCACGACTTTGTTCATGCGGAATTTAAATGCACACTCTTTTTTTTTTACGTGTCATAAGCGCGTACAACGGCACCTGTTGAATTTTGGAATGAACAAAAATGTTTACGTGTTACTGTGAAGTTAGTGGAACGAAGGTGTAAAATTGCATTTACTAAGTAGATTTCAATTGCACACTTGTAAGTGCGTATTAAAAAATGTACAGCGCCATCTGTTGAATTTTGAGATGAACTAATGATTTTTTTTTAAGGTTATTTTTTTTATGACATAAGGGTGTTTTCCATAAAAATTTCAAATGAGCATATCTTCTCTTCCCATGGACCGATTGCGATAAAACAATGTTACATCAGGTCAAATACACCTGTATACACAGTAGTTTTTACGTGATGTGTGCACAAACAAACAAACATAAAAAATAATTCCAGACACCATCTTGATGTGTTCTTTACTCATCTTACGTCCCCCCCAAATAATTTTTTTCTCAGAGCTGTTTTCCACTGCATTGGACTGTGAACTCCAAAATTAGGATTATCCACCATTAGGACAGGTTTACAGGACAGACATTTTCTATTATCGTGCTCCAGGACACCCCCCCACACACACACACATACCATATGTGTTTAAAAATATTGTATATAATTGTAAATATTGGTATCTGATGCACTGCAGCATCTATTCATTTATTCATTTGATTTGTACGCATCTGTGAATGTTTGTAGAAATGCCTGTTCATGTCTTTGGAAATGCGTAACTTAAATGTTTGTAAGTTGGGGACTTACTGTATTGATCCACTTTTTTGCATTCTCTTTAATTTTTTCTCATTTATGCTTCCTTTTTTCTTTATTTTTTCTTTCTTTCTTGCTCTCTCTTTTTCTTTCCTATTTTGTACACATTTCTTTTATAGATTTTTGTGCTTTGTTTCTTTCTTTTATTGTATACATTTGTTTTATTTCGTTCTCTTTTGTGTGCTTTAATTTTTTATCTCTTCTATACGTTTCTTTTTTTCTCCTTTATTTTATTTGTCTATTATTTTTATCCTTCCCCTATCTCTCTATTTTGATCCATGAAGATTTTCCCTCCAGTTAGTTAGAGGTAATGTGGTGAAGAATCTCCTGTGTTTAGTCAGAGCACGGCTATTTGCCATTGATTACAGCGTGTTATTGTCAGGACCAACACATCACACTTTTTATCCTCTTACACTTACATTCGGTGTTGTCTGTGAAACTGTGAAAAGCTAATTCCTGCCCTCACTTATGCAAGAGCAGCTATAAATGCTGCTAGGAAATGTGGAGGAGGTCATTTTCAGACAGGCCTGACACAGCTGAACACCCGCATGGACTGCTGAGAGATTTCACTTCAACACCTTACTCTGGTCACGATCGCACAAATTAGAGCCGAACATGTCCAGCGCAGAGCTGTATTTTACCTTCTGCTCATCATCGAGTTGTTACTCTGCTGCTTCCTGTTCTTCGCGGCTCATCCTGTTTGTTTCTACATGCTAATTATTGTCATGTTTGTGGTTCTTCATACTAATAATTGTTCCGTTTGTGGTTCTACATGCTAATCACCGTCCCGTTTGTGGTTCTACATGCTAATCACCGTCCCGTTTGTGGTTCTACATGCTAATCACTGCCTGTTTGTGGTTCTACATGCTAATCATCGTTCTGTTTGTGATTCTGCATGCTAATCATTGTTCTGTTTGTGGTTCTACATGCTAATCACCGTCCCATCTGTGGTTCTACATGCTAATCATTGTCCTATTTGTGGTTCTAAATGGTAATCATTTTTCAGTTTGTGATTCTACATGCTAATCATCTTTCTGTTTGTGGCTTTACATGCTAATCACCGTCCCGTCTATGGTTTTACATGCGAATTATCGTCCTGTTTGTGGTTCTACATTCTAATCACCGTCCCATTTGTGGTTCTACATGCTAATCACTGCCTGTTTGTGGTTCTACATGCTAATCATCCTTCAGCTTGTGGTTCTTCATGCTAATCATCGTTCTGTTTGTGATTCTGCATGCTAATCACCGTCCTGTTTGTGGTTCTACATGCTAATCACTGTCCCATCTGTGGTTCTACATGCTAATCATTGTCCTATTTGTGGTTCTAAATGGTAATAATTTTTTAGTTTGTGATTCTACATGCTAATCATTTTTCTGTTTGTGGCTTTACATGCTAATCACCGTCTCGTCTATTGTTTTACATGCTAATCATCGTCCTGTTTGTGGTTCTACATTCTAATTTGTGTTTCTACTTGCTAATTACTGTCCTGTTTGTGGTTCTACATGCTAATTAGTGATTTGTTTGGGGTTCTACATGCTAATTATTGTCCTGTTTATGGATTTACATGCTAAAGCAGCAGTAGTAGTTTAGAGGGCTAAGGCACTGACTTACTGAACAGAAGGTCGGCAGTTCGAACCCCAGTTCCGCCATTGTTGGGCTGTTGAGCAAGGCCCTTAAGCCTATCTGCTTCAGGGGTGCTGTAACATGGCTGACCCTGCGCTCTGACACTAGTTATGGTAGGATATGCGAAGAAAGCCTTTCAATGTGCAGTAATGTATATGTGACAAATAAAGACTTAACTAACTAACTAATAATATTTTACTTTGTATATAACATGTCATTGTTTTATTTATTCCCATTTGTACGACCATGGTAGGATCACCGGTCAACATTCACACGTGCATTTATTTGTTTGTGTTTCTACATGTTAATTATTGTACTGTTTGTGCTAATCACAGTTGTAAATGCTAATTGTCATCCTGGGTGTGGTCCTACATGCTATTTATAGTCCTGTTTGTGGTTCTACATGCTATTTATTGTCCTGTTTTTGGTGCTACATGCTAATTATCATCCTTTTTGTGGTTCTACATGCTAATCACATCCTGTTTATTATTCTACATGCTAATCATTTTACTGTTTGTAATTTTACATGCTAATTATTGTCCTACTTGTTGTTCTGCATGCTAATGATCATTGTTCTTTTGAAGTTCTGTACAATAATCATGGTCCTGTTTTCAGTTCTACATGCTAATCATTGCCCAGTTTGTGGTTCCATGTGCTAATCATTATCCTGTGTGTCGTTATACACGCTAGACATCATCTTGTTTTATGGTTCTCCATGCTAATCATTGTCCGTTTGTAGGTCTATTTGCTAATCCTCATTATGTTTGTTGCTCTACATGCTAATCATGGTCTTGTCTGTGTATTAGTATGCTAATTATAATCTTGTTTGTGGTTCTGCACACTTGTCATTTTTGTGTTTGTGGTTCTATATGATTATCGCTGTCCTAATATTTTTAGGTATTTCATGTATTTATGTATGCATGTATGTTTAGGGAATAAAACATTTAAGTTCTAAACATGCACACCTGTCCCCAGTCACCACCACATACTACTTAACCATACATTATGAAGAAATGCTGTCATACTGTAGCTGTTCAAGGAAAACTGGAGAACATGATCAACATATGATCATTAGATATCCTTACCAACACTCTCTTATCAGCCGTAGGATCTTAGCTTGGACAACAAATGTTTTATTTGCACGCCCATTAAGGAGGGACATCACTTTGCAAGGGCTTTCTGCTGGAGTTTTATTTTACTTTGCGTAGGGTAAACAATGTTGCCCAAAGACCCAACAGTGACAGGACTTAAACCCCCGACCCTTGATCAGCAACCCAGATCCTCAACTGCCTGAGCCACTACTGCCTCGTCTTTCTACTGCAGGACCCTCTGTATTTTGGACCAACAGATGTTGTTACTACAAGCATTTTACTTTAGCGGTAAGGCATTTCATAAACTATTGCTGTCTTGATTCACAGTGGCAAGTCTCATGACCATTTTATTAAATTGTTCAAGCAGGTGTTGGATCACACTGCAGAGAGCAAAAAATCGGTGAGCAGCTTTCTGTAGTCACGTAGGGGTGATGAATTTTGGGTGATGTTTTGGGATAATACCCTGGAGTTCCATACCCAGGTGGCTGGCAGTGGGTGAAATGAGCAGGCACTCAAAGCCTTCTTTCGTCAGGGCTAAACCTGGAAGGACTCCCTAGACTCTCTGCTTTCAACCTACAATTTTGCATTGACTAACATCAGTGACCGTCCAGAACCCATGTAGTTGCGCCAAACCATGTTTACCCTTATGGAGTGATTTCATCTTTCTTTCTGTTGTGGATAACCCACTTAGGTTGTGGTACAATTCACTTTCCTGATCAGTACCCATAGTGCCATCTTGGTGAGTGCTTCTCACTCACCAAGTGAGATCTGATCAGTCTTTCACTTAGAGTGTTCACATAAAGATACTCAATGAATGTCTTTATAGATCTGGACACTGTCACCAAGCTTAACATCCCCACTCTTCCACTACATTATCCTCTAAGAATCCAAGCCACTGAGAGGGGACCTACTTATATTTATATTTACAAAGTGCACCCCCAACTACTTGTTACACCCTACACCAGAAAATTATCTCCTTTCCAGTCACAGCAAAGTACCCCGTCATCCTTGGTTTTTTGGGTCCACCTCCATGATGGTGCCTGGCTCCTTGCATTCTCCAATGTCTCCAACCTTCTTGTGTCTTCCTCACATCCACTACTGGTCTGATAACAAGCCCACCATTCAATGTTCCCAATGTTCACCCTGTGTACTAGTGATTTGAAGAGGTTTTCAGCAAGCCCATAGTTATGGGTCTTCCTCTTCACTGAACCACAGGGCTGCTACATAACACCCACTGGAAAATCATTACATGTTTTGATGTTCAGACGGAAGCAAATGGGAAACTATCTAATAATTTTTCAATATATTTTAGATTCTTTCCATGCGGCCTGGTACCAAATAATCCGTGGCCCGGTACCGGTCCATGGCCCGGTGGTTGGGGATCACCGGTGTAGAGCCAATGAGACGAGGTACTGTAAGTCTTTAATCAGAATCAGTGAGCACTCTCACAAAAGATAATCTCTTAGGCAAAAAACGACCTGAACAAGCAAAATAAATTCCTACCTACAAATTCTTCATTGGATGAGAGCGGAAGCACACACCCACAGAGTTTGCAGAGTGAAAATGTAAAGCATGGCTCGGGGCAGAGGTTGAAAAGGCGGGCAGGGTGCCAAGAGTAATGTTCAAATCCAGAAAGTCCGAAAACAGGCTAGGTCATACGCAGCAGCAATCCAGATAACAAAGACAATCCAAAGAGCAAAGATGAGAGATGAAATCCAAAAAACAAGCAGGGTCAAAGATAGATACCTTCAAAAAATTGCATGTAAGCAAACGAGAGGCACACAGTGGTGATACTCCTGCGACGACTGAGTCTTTTTGAAGCGTGCTTACAGACATACATTATATTGTTTCTTGTACCATGTTTGCCCAGGCCAAGCAACCTCACACCTTCCCTTTAGACCAGCTTATGCCATTGCTTAGGCTGCACTGCCTATGGTTCTCCCTGGCCTCATCACATTCCTTCCTGGGCTGCAGTGCTACACCACCATTGTGGTGATAATCAATGGAAGTCCCTATGTCCAACCTGGGAGGTCTGCCCACATCTTGGGCATGTTTGCCCATGCCATGCTTTTTTTTTCCAATTTTCTTCCCAATATTAGTCGTAGCCAATTCCTCCCCGTCACTAGGGGGCTCCCACATTAAGGCTACTACTACCACTCAGTCGG
>JAOVVA010000044.1:17159057-17211858 GCA_028565275.1 Leiocassis micropogon | reverse complement strand
TTTACAATTTTACCATATTCAGTGCTTTAAATGGTTTAATGCACTTATAATACTGAGAATCCCAAAAATCCTGATTGGTGAATTTTAAAATATTGTTATTTAGACAAAGTTCATAGTGATCTAGCATGTGTTTTGATTATATTTTTCTAATTATGCATAATTTTCTAATTCAGGCCCTGATTTAAATTCCAAATCTTAAATTAAGAATCAGGAGGAAAAAAAACAACCAAACAAACAATGTAAATGCATAAAATTTCATCTTAATTTTCCAATTCAATTTTGAGGAGCTTTTTGTAACAGTTAAACAAATCTTTGCAATAAAATGAATAAAAGTTTCCCAAAAACATAAATCAGCACAAAGCAAATCAGTGTCAGATGCTAGATGGTGAATATTAGCATTGCTTTTTAAAACACTTTTATGTTTGGTGGAATTTTTATGAGTTTGTCAGTTCCGTACATAGTACACAGAGTACCCGTGGTTTCTGAAGGTGGGCCTCGTTATTTGGTCCCAGCGTTCATTCCCAAACCGTCTCTCTTCAGGTTTAGAATCACCTCATTCTTCCAGCCATTCGATTTCAGATCAATCCATCTCGAACTAGCATTTTTTTTCAACAGAGAGGTGAGAAAATGGCAGCCGCAATGCAACACTCCCTCGCTCCACCCACTCCACCATTTCCCATCCCCACCTCTCCATCTTTCTTTTCGTCTTCCATTTTTATTTATTTATTTTTTTTACAATGCCAGATTCACCTCAAACAAATCAGATATATTGTGCTATAAGTCGCCAGTGTTTGGATTGAGATTGTGCCAATGTTTTTTTTTTTTGTTGTTTTTTGTTTCACCTTTTGATTTCGTATGAATTTTAGACAATTGCAATGTGATGGGCGTCTATTTTTCCTCCCCTCCTTAGTGATCCCAAGCTTTCACTGTCTAGTTAAATGTGTTAGACACATGAAGTTGCTATTATAACAATGGTTAGCTGCTACCTGCTAAGGTTAAGATATAGGTCTTATAACCATGCTGTTTGTATTGTATTTAAAACATTAAAAGCAGTCCTAAACATGATTTCTAGTTGTAAGCCGATCCGACCCTGAGGAATGCTAGTCAGCCTCCGATATTTAGATTAAGTGCTTTGAGGTCCAAACAAAAGGCGGCGTGTAAACCCACTGAGGTATTAGCTTAGTGCTTAACGCTGTAGACCAAAGCACTAGTTACTAATTACTAGCATTTTCATTGATATAATGTTTTTTTTTTTTTTAAGTACATGAAGAAACCAAATAGTTCATTTTTTTCTCCAGATCAAGGCACTAGTTAGTAAGTGCTATCATTTTTGACTGTCATTTTCATTTGCGTCTGCTGTACACACAATCACAAGTTTTACAAAACCGCATTTTCTCATTTCTCCATCATTTTTCTTAATTCCTCCATCACTTTTACTGCATTTACCAATTAAATTTGTTTTAAAATGTCGTTTTTGCTATAGGCCCAGTTTGCTATGTGCTACTGTTTTGAATGTGTGTGATAAAAAATATTTGATTAGCAACCATTTCCCATTTCCTTTATAATTTCCCCATCTCTCTCTCTCTCTCTCTCTCTCTGTATTGAATCACACAGTTTTAATGAAGTGAATTAAATAAGTCAACTTGCCTAAATAAGTCTCTAGACTATACTGCTAGTTACTAATTGCTAGCATGTTTCAGGATTTCTGAGACCTGCTTTTGAATCATTTCCTTTTTTTTTTTTTTTTTTTTTAACATTTACTGTGTCCTAAAGTCAAATGTCTCTTTGAGCTATAGATCTAATCATTAAATCATAGAATTATAATTCTATTTTAAATATGTGAGGTAAATATATAAAATATCATGGATTAGCCAGCATTTTTCAATTTCTTCATTTCCTCCATCTCTCTCTCTCTCTCTCTCTGTATCAATCACACATTTTCATTTAAAAGTACTAAAAGGGTGGTCTACCAGCTCTCTAGATTAAATAGCTAGCATTTTGGTTGATATTGGTAATATTGTTTTCTGGGACATGCTTTTGGGAAACCCACTTTTCCTTGTCATAGTTGTATATTCGCAACAGTAAATCAAATAGATCTGCTATAGCTGTAGACCCAGGCACTAGCTGTTAGCATTTACGTTGATATTTTCATTGTGTGAGGTCAATGTCTCAAATATCCTTAATTATCAAGAGTTTTTCCCCCTTTCTCTTTTCCTCTATCATTATTCACCTCATGCTCTTTCTCTCTACATAACAATCCCACAGCTTTATTTAAATGAACTAAAAATGGCATTTATTTTTTATTTATTTATTGCTAAATTAAAGCCCTAGTTACCAACTGCTGGTGTTTTGGCCGCTTCATGATTGTGTTTCGTTTGTTGGTTTGTTTTTTATCAAACCTACTGATTTAATTCTTCCATCTTTTGTTCATCTTTCCTCACACATTTTTATATGTAAAGCATAAACAGCTCAAATACATCTCCTCTCACTGTAGATCTATCTGCTAGTTGCTAGCATTCTAATTGTCTGAGGTAAATATCCCCCGATATCCTTGATTAGCAACCATTTCTCCTTTCCTTCATCATTTTTCATCATCTCTGTCTCAGTACCAATCCCAGATTTTCATTCAAATCGACTTAACAGCTAGCATGACGACTGATATTATGATTGTATCTGGTTTACCGTTCACGTAATCAGTTTCTTTTCTGAAACTCACTCTTCCAAATCCTCCTTTTTATTTTTTCTTTCAGACACAATTTTATGTCAGATACTTCAAATAAATCAAGCATGTCTCCTTTTTGCTCGACACCCAGGTGCTAGTTTCTGGTCTGTTGCTTATATGAAATCTAAATCTAAATAAGTAGAAAATCTAAATATCTTGTTGAAATTTTTTTTTTTTTTCCCAGGTTTGTACCTGCTTGCTGTACAAATCTTACAATTTTGTCTTTTTCTTCATCTTTCCTAAACTCATGTTTTATATTTGTTGTGTGAAAATCAATTGAATTTTTTTTCGGGACCTTTTCAAAGGTGTGATCTCTGGATTTTTATTAGTATTTGTTTTGTATTCATTTAATCTGAACCAGTCTGCTAACTATTTACATATTTTACATATTATGAATTCTAAAGACCAATATTACAAAGATGATTTTTTTTTTTTAAAAAGCAACAACTAGTACATGAGCTGGCTTTGTGATGATTTGTAATTTTAGTAATAATTTGTCATCAACACACTGCAGCTTCCATTCCTTTCCATTTTCCATTTTTTCTAGTTGTTTTATCATTTTCTGTTTTGTTTTATGTATAATAAATGACATTGAGATTGTTAATGAGCTTAGAAACGTGCCCATAAGACTTTTGGACACTTGAGCACACTATGTTACTGCGTGAAGCATTTATTTTTTTTAGCTGATTACAGAGCTAAAACTTAGAATTCAAATTAATATGTAACGTGTGAGCCCCTCCGTCATTTTCCATTCCCTCAATCCCATAAGGCAGAGTAGAGCTTTGATTTTTGGTTGAATTTGTAGCCGTGACTGCATGAGGTTTGTCTAAGCACCTGTTTATTTAAATGTGCAGAGAAACGCAGGATTGGTGTACACTACATGCATAATAACGCCTTCATTTTAGCTTCATTTTTGGTCCAGCTTGTGATTTGCATTCGTCCATTTCTCTATTTCTCCATTTTTCGCTTTTCCTCCATCTTCCACTCAGTTAGTTAGGGAGATATATAGACATTGTGCCATAGACCAACAAAAAAGGTGCTTGCAAATTTTATTTTTATTATTATTGTTCATTATTACTTTCATTGAACTGTGAACGTACAGCATATAATGTAAGCAATGCGTTCTAATTCCTGCGCTATATTTGTGTAGAATATTCAAATGACTCAGCCTTGTCTCTGTTCATTCATTAAGGGTATAGTACATTCATATTAGGAATTTGTACAGTATATAACATGTTTGTTCTGTACATAAGGCCAGGTAACATAAAAAGCGGCAACATGAAGGCAAAATATGCTTTTTTGTGATCGCTTCGTTCCGTCAGTCCGTTATTCTGCTTTATTTTTCTCCACGTTAAAAATCTAACTGCAGACACATTGTACATATTGTGTGTTGTGAAATTATCTTCAGGGAATGTAATAAGACATTTCTGCCACATCATAAGCTTTCTATTTTGAATATATCCTTTGTACAATGCAGTGCGTCGAACTTCATCGAATGTAAGCGAAAAAGCCTAGGAAGATTTTCTGATTTCATTCCTCAACAAAATGCTTAGCCAAAACTATGTGAGCTTTCGGTCCGACCCGCTTTCGGGTCATAAAAAACAGAGAAATAATGGAGGAAAGCGAGTAAAATAGCGCTGTCCTGATAACACCGTAAAACACTTTTTCTAAGCATGTACAAATACGCTCGCGACAAACATGTTTCTCGCTCCTTCCAACATTTCGCTCGAGGTGCGATTTTTGATTAGCACCCGAATAACAGAGGATATGCCGGGCTTTATGTGGCTGAGCGGCTTCTTTGTAATGGCGCTGTCAGTCTTAGCTTGACGCTATCTCGGCTCTCGATGTCGCTTGAGTTTTAATGTTGGAGCACTGCTACCTAAAACGGATCTGTTTTCTTACATTTGAATTAACGGCCTTATTCTGTGTGAAGATTTTCACCAGGGTTACACGTCTTTAATTTCACGCTCGGTACAGGCTCCGCCCACTTTCTCATTAACGTCTAATTAACTGAGCACTGCTCTTTGTCAGTCAGCCATACTCCTTCGACCCATCTGTCTGGGACAGGCGCAAGGCTGGTAAATAAGTGCACACTGCAGCTACGAGACGTGATAGACGTTTTCTGTACACCGTGTCCCCCACTGGGTGTGTAACTGAAGTTTGATTGACAGCTCAGGTCTAGAAACACACAACACACATTGAATTGCATGTAACAAGAGGACGCACGCGCATGTTTTTATGTTAAATTCAAATTTGCTGAAAAGTACTACCCCTTGTGAATGACATACAATGACGACATGATTAGCATTGAATCTTTACATTATAAGGTGATGAGAGTGTTAGTTAAACATCTCTCTGAGGTGGGAGACACTGCGTCTGCTAGATATAAAGGAATAAAATAAGCGTCTCCATCTCCATGTTATGCCGTTACAGGAACATAACAAACATAATATATAGTAAACACCAGTGTCACCGCTAACGTAATCATATACCAGTTGATAAAAGAAGTAAACCACTGTGGAACATCCTGTTACAGGAAATAAATCAACCCTGCTTCATCACACCGTCCCTTGTTGAATATTTCTCTAGAACAGCAGGACATGGAGTGTTTTTTAGTCATAGTGTATCACGTTAAAGACCCTATGTACTGTGTGTATTGTATTATTAACGTTTGTGTGTGTGTGTGTGTGTGTGTGTGTGTGTGTGTGTGGATAGAAAGGATCTTCTCCACAATGAATCTGCTTTCTTTTGTCCACCGCACCAAGTCGACTTCTTAGGAGTCTCATACATGGGAGATCAAGAGTTGCCAAGGTGCTTAGTAGACACACACAGACAAACACACACACACACACACACACACATGCACAGAGTCTCATTTCCTTTGGTTGTCAGAGCCCTGCTGTGGTTTCACTGGAGGTCACTGACACGAGCACTGGAGCTTTTCCCACTCGTTAAAAACCCCGCCTCCTCCCCATGGTGTGTGTGTGTGTGTATGTGTGTGTTTGTGGGTAAGAGAAAGGGAGACATAAAAACAGCAACATAACACACTGTTAACATGTCTTGTGATCAGGTTGATATCTCCAGTCCTTCAGTTTAGACATCTAGTCCCTTACTTTGGATAACTAGTCCTCTAGTTCTCTGGTACCTTAGTTTAGATAATAGTTCTCTAGATCAGATATCAAGTTTTGCAGTTTAGATATCAGGTCCCTTTCTTTATATAAACAGTCCTCTAATTTAGATAACAAGGGTTAGGGTTAGTTTTCTAGTTAAGTTATCGAGTCCCTTACTTTATATAACCAATCCTCTAAATTAGGTAACTAGTCTTCTAGTTTAGATATCTGGGCCCTTACTTTATATAAGCAATATATATATTCTGCTTTATATATAAGCAATTGTAATTTACATAACAAACTAGTTCTATAATTTAAATACCTAGACCTCTAGTTTAGCAATCAAGTTCCTTACTTTATATAACCAGTCATCTAGTTTAGATAATTAGTTATATAGTCTAGAAATCTGGTCCCTCACTTTACATAAACAGTCTTCTAATTTAGATAACTAGTTACTTAGTTTAGTTATCAGGTCCCATACTTTATATAACCAGTCCTCTAACTAGTCCTATAATTTATATAACTATACCTCTAGTTTAGAAATCAAGTTCCTTACTTCCTATAACCAGTTCTCTAGTTTAGATATCTGGTCTCTTACTTTATATAACTGGTCCTCTAATTTATAGAACTCATCCTCTAGTTTATATAACTAGTGCTCTAGTTTAGAGATTACGTTCTGCAGTATAGGTGCCTCGTCTCTTAGTTTTAAATTGCTAGTCCTCTAGTTTACATAACTAGCCCTGTAGACTAAACATGTAGTTCAAGTTCTATTAGCAAACTACTTATGGAAAATAAGGTACCAAATACAGATATATAGTCCCTTAGTTTCTATATTCATTTCCTCTAGTTTAGTTAAATATACTATTGACATATATATTTAGACATATAGTGTCTGATTTATCATATCTAGTGCCCTACCTAGACAGAATAGTGTATCAGTTTGGGAATCTAGTCCTATAGTAGATAATTAGTTCTCTAGTGTCAACATATAGTTTGCACTAGATATTTAAATGAACAGACTAGTTATCCAAAATAGAGGACTAGATATATAAACTGAGGGACTAGTTATTTAAATCTGTTTAGACCTCAAGTTCTAGTTAGTTTCCTCATTCAATTCACTATTTTTGCCACTTATTTCAAATAGTTTGATTGCTAGCTGAGGTGTTTTCTTGCTTAAATATCTTTATATATCTTGTTAGAATGTTTTGTCAGGATTGTGGACGACCAGTTTGCATGTCTACTGCTTTAAGAAAGCTTGTTCTGGTGGTTTGGATGTTTTGCCCATTACTTTTAATGCTTTTTCGTTTCTGTTTATACACTTAATCCTCCAATACAGATGTCTCTACCTCTAGCTTTAGACTACAAAAGTAGTAGAACAGTAAACTAAAATCGGAGTCACATACTCTGAATTAGTGTAGTAGTGTTTAAAATAGGATTAGCTGTCAAACCCAGTGTTCCAGACATCCTAGCTCTCATCCTAACCAGTGGAGTAGACTAGACTTTAAAAGTACTAGATGTCTAAACTAGAGGTCTAAAAGTCTGAAGTAGAGGCCTAGATGAGCAAATTAGGATGTGCTGCATCTCAGCAAGAGCGCAACTCACACTCCATCTGCAAATTAGTGAACATGATGCAAGAATTGTGAAGTCGTCTAGTTTAGCAAGAGCGAGCTGCAGGTGTGAGGAGTAATTGAGACGTCTCTTGCACTAGTTTTGCGTGAATCAGGATGGTGTTCAGATCAATAGTTTGGTGTTGAGTCATAAAACATCTGGCTGCCATTTTGTTTCATGGTAATACAAAATGTATCATGTGTTTTGCTGTGTGTGTGTGTGTGTGTGTGTGTGTGTGTGTGTGACATGGATAATATTGTAAAATAAATTTGTGACACAAATGTTGTTGAGCTGCAGAAAGGTGAAAGTCAGTGGGCTCATCCTTACTTTCCTCTTTCCTTCTCTACAGCGTTAACTTGTATTCTAACGAGATTAAACCGTATGCGCTCAACTCGAACATCTGTTTGATCTGTCGTGCGTGATGAGGAGCTCTGGCCGTCCAAGCACCGGTATGAAATCGGCCTGATGTTGTCCTTTTTTCTCCTCCACTAGTGTCCCTCGGTCCGTTTCCGACCCTGCATTCCAGGAAGCGTTTAGGGAGCCGGGTGAAATAGCTCAGTGGGGAGGTTTTGTGTCGGGTGAGGGGGGAGGGGTTATCCCAATCGGCCAGCCTTTTATAAGGGAGTCAGATGAGGAGAGAGTCTACGCCACTCTCTTCTGCTCACTTTCACTTAGTTCACTTTGATCACAGAGTTTCTTAGTAAAAGAAAATTGACAACATGTTCTAAGCCCCCAGGTTGACTTCCTGTAGAGCTCGATAAATAAGTACGGAATGAGACACAGCAGCGTGACTTAATGAAAGCACGTGTTTTATTCGTCTTATATCACAAGTACGTGAGAAGTAGCACTTTTCATCCATTTATAGTTACGTTTAATGCTGTGGAACATCAATCAAACAAGTTAGCACCAGTCCTTACCTTCTTATGTTAACAGTCCTTCCTTTTTTTCTGTTTCTTGTTACTTGTCACATTACCAAGAAAACACAAAAGAGTAAAATCTACACTGAAGTTGTTGGAAAACTCTAACTTCCCCTGAATCACACTTGGAGGAAAGTGCTATCTGCCCTCTTTTGCATACATACATACATACATACATAAGCCCTATGGCTAGTATCACTCTGATTAACAGGAGAGACAGATTAAGCTCCTCCCACCTAGAGTGCACAGCCACAGATGACTGCAGCATCCTCAGGATTCAAACAAAGCCCTGCACTGGAGACTCCTTCCATAGAACATCAATCAAACATCATCACACAGTGAACGAGCTGTTACCATAGAAACGATAACGTATCACAGCCAACACTTTAACATAAAGGCGCACGTCTCTCGGCACCTTCTGACCAATCAGAATCCAGAACTCAGGAGCGAGACAGCATTTGTCTAACATTTGTCCAAAAGCATGTTCTTGTCACAGAAACACATTCCTGGCACATGCCTACTCAGGTACTCAGAAGTATACAGAATATGTGTCAGCGCTCACTCCAAACACACACTCACACACGCGTGCACTCACTCTGACAGAACTCCATGTCCACGAGGACAGTTTACTGCAACTTTCCCATCGTCTATTCTAAACCGGTTTCCCTCTGACAGTGTTTACTGCGTGTCAAACACCTGAAACATAGAGCTATCTGACAAGACGTGGCCTTTAATGGGCAATTCCCTTCCCGTTTCCTCGCTCACCTGATTCGGAGCGATCAAAAGGCGAGCGCTCGGAGAGACGCAAAACGAGGGATTTCATTCCGTAGCGCCATCACGGTGATCAAACGCAGCGCTATTTATAACCACGCGGCAGCGTTGTTGAATAAACAGACGAGATGAGCATGAAGGTTCAGGGTTAGGAGGAGATCATGAGGAGATTGCTCATTATGTAAACGTAAAGTTAAAAAACAAACAAACAAACAAACAAAAAAAACTTACACCGTTCTGCGAAACAGCTTTTTAACATGCGGATTGTTATTAGAAATATTTCGATTTCTCCTAGCAGTCTCCTAGCATGGTATTCGTCAGAAAGCGGTTTGAAAGACATGGCTATGTATATATGTTTAATATTTAAGGAGACGGTTATTTACATTTACATTAAGGCGTTAGCCAGATGGTACTGTCCAGAGCCAATTACAAAAGTGCTTTGAAGTTTCCGTCATTGGATAGGTCCTTACACTGGTTACTAGGCTACTAACTAAGTACCATCAGCCACACACTGCTGGGAATGTTTTAGTTTTTTTTACCCAAATATCAAAGAAACAGATAGATCTTTAGACGCCTCTTAAAGATTGCCAGTGATTCCATTTACCATTTATGGAAGAAGTCTCCAGTATTAAAGATAAGCTATAATGGTAAGTTTTATGTTTTTTTAAATATATATATATATATATATATTAAATAAGAATTGAATGTAAGTGCTGTAATTGAAGTGAAAACCTGTGTAGCAAACAAGATTAAACATTAAAGGTCCCATATTTTTTATATTTTTGCTCCAGCTGAAATACCACTGGATTATACTTTTTATATCTTTATACATCATCGCCCCATTTTGTTGTTGATTATTTTCCTATGATGTCGCAATACTGAGCGGTTAACCTAATATACTGTATGGTTAGCTTGTTGATCGCACAACATCTAAAAGATCCAGTGAACTTTTAAACAGCAAGACATTTTATAATACAAAGAAACATTCTCAGTGGACTGAGAGGGCATAATAAAAAGTGTATTGAATTTTTATTATGATTAATTTATTTATTTGTAAACACACAAAACTGAACACATGCTAAATAGCGCAAATTTCCTGCTAACCATTTGTTGTGTGTGTGTGTGTGTGTGTGTAAGAGTAAGATGATGTTTTTGTACTTTGCTAGACTTTGAAATCTGAGGTGGGATGCGTGTGTGAGAGTGTTAAACGGTGTGTGTGTGAGTGACAGAGAGAAAGATGGAGAGGGAAGCAGAGCTGGCAAGTGTGCTTTGCTGGAAAAGTGAAACACCTGCGGCCATGACAGGAGGTTTTGACCTTCATCTGGAGTCTCTCTCTCTCTCTCTCTTTCTTTATCTCTGTCTCTCTCTCACACACTCACACACGTCTGTAGACAGGAGTCAGCGAGCGAGGCAGCCATACGCTCACACACTGGCCGTCGTTTCCTAACACGGCCGACTCAATAAAGGAAATGGAGATGAGGCATTCAGACGTCCGTCCCCCCCCCCGAACACGGCACACAGGACAGGTGGACTTTCTCCACACCGCTTTCTGACTCCGCACGTATAAGAACCGACACAATGCTCACGTTTCCTGACTGCTGCGCTTTTCTTCCACACTCGTCTCATACAGAATGTTGAGAGGAGTTTTTTTTTTGTCTTCTTCTTCTTTTCTTTTTCTTTCCCACATCCTGGAAACAGTCAATCCGGCTTTTATTACCGGCCTCGTCAGCGGAGCCGCTTGTACGACGACTCATTAACATGCCACGAGGACGTTAAAGCGCTCACAACGCCTCGGCTCTAAGAACGCAGCCGCATGTTCATACGGCCGAGTGCAAAAGTTAGCACACCCCGGAATGAAACATTTTCCCATAATGACTTTGAAAAAGAAAAATGCAAACAAAATGACATCATTTCAAAAGTAAATTTTTGTCTGAAATGAATAAATAAATAAATAAACAGGTGGCAAATATTGAAGAATATAAACAACCAAAGCAGGCTAGATAAACAAACAAACAGTTTGAGAGGAGAATTATGAGAAAACAAGCCTTAAGCAGATGAAGAAATGTCAAGAGAAAACATAACCAAACAAGAGTAGATATATGGATAGATAGATAATATTAGAGAACACGACCAAACCAAACTAGCGATCTAGATAGAGCTAAACATGAAACAGCTAGTTAATGTCAAACAATACTTCCAGAAAAAAGATAGATAGATAGATAGATAGATAGATAGATAGATAGATAGATAGATATTACAGTAATCAACTTTACTTAACTTAATAGTCAAAATAAATAGAAGGAAATTAATGATTAGGGAGCAATATAAAATATATCCAAATATAACTTGGCCAAAGGTAGATAGATAGATAGATAGATAGATAGATAGATAGATATGCAGTAAAACCACACCTTTCCTTTCACATTTTGAGACAAAGTGGATTTTGAAGAAATTTTTGCTTTGCTTTCTTTTTGAAATGTCTTCTCTGTTCAGTTTTATACACAGAGATCGCAGCAGATTCAAACTTCTGCCCTCAATAGCACATTTTGTTCTTAGTCTAATAAACTTTACATTATTATCTTTAAAGTGCCTTTTCTTCATCATAAGTACTTTCCCGAGGGGAACCGTACATGAGGCGTTCCCGTGATCCTCTCTGTACTCGCTGTTAGAACACAGGCTTCTCTAAAGCTTTGCTTGATGATTAATGGTGATTTCTGAGTGCTTTCTGAGGTTTTACATAAAAACCTTTCAACTGTAAGTGTTCATGATTGTATATTAGTATATATTGTTTTTGGATTTTTTTTGTCGAGAAAATCACAACCATGCCAGATTCGCTTAAATATTTGAGTAACATTTTTTGTTGTTGTTGTTGTTCATTTTTTAGACATAACAGATTATTTTTGTACTAGATGCACTTTGGTGATGGTTTTGGAACTTTTATCTTGAAAATTCTCCACTATTCATTTAACACTTTAAACGTACAAGATTTTCCATTTTCCAGGTTTACTGCATGGTGTTTTTTACATGACTAAACTACATGTTTTACAGATTAAAAGCAGTTTCCTATAGATCAGTTCTTTTTAAATAAGTTTTAAAACTCCTCTGTAATTTAATTATATATATTTTTACATACTTACTTTCTTTTTTTCATCAGCATTGTATTTGTATCAATTTTATCACACACTATGAATATGTATATAATTACTTTTAATGACAAAATCTGCAAAAAAAAAAATAGAAATAAAAGTTGACACTTGAACTGGATCTGTGTGTTTGTTTTTTATTTATCACAGTTGTGGAAGGTCTAGACAAAATGCCATTTTTTTTTACATTTAATTTAAAAACTATACTTTAAAAAGCTATATCAGATTAACATTTTAAAATGAACTGCAGTTAATCCAGTAGCTTTTCATGAAATGCTGGAAAATACACTAACAATGTAAATTATATATAAATGGTATAAAATTAGCTTTTATGAGACTTGTATATGTTAGTCATTATTTAAAGTATTAAATGAGATATTATTTGTCACTTTTTATGGCATGAAAGTGTTATAAACTGACATGTTATTTAATTTATTTTTATTGGCCATTAAAATAAGTAAAAGTATGATTTCTGTATTTATTTATCACTAAGGAGTGATGAACACAGATGTATTTGATTTCTGTATGTCTTTAAAGATCAGTAAACATTATTAAAAAGTGGAATAAATATTAATAAAACTGTTGTTTTATTGGTCCTTTATGTGTATTGAAGGCTTTAAAGAATTCACTTAACTGTTAACCGAAGGTTGGTTTATTCTCTGTATGTCTTTAAAGCAAAATAAATGCTAATAAAAGAGTTGGAAACAGATCATATTTGTTCTCTGTATGTCATGACCATGCAATAAATGTTAATTCAATGTTGGATATGTCATTAAATCATTAAAATAGAATAAATTGGCTTGCATGTGTCATTAACGCAAGGGTTAACACATTAATGTAGGATTTATTTGTTCTGTTTTTCAGTGAAAGGTAATATATGTTAATAAAATGATTAGCTGAGACGTCTAAGGACATCTTCCTCTGTATGTCCTCAGATCATATGAACTATTTATAAGTGTTAAAATTGATAATTTGTTTTAAAGCGTAGTAAATGTTAATATATTCTTAAAGAAGCTTGTTTTTTTTTTTATTAAAAGAAATTAATGATTCAGGAGCAATAAAAAAAGATATAACTAGGTAAAACATAGATAGATAGATAGATAGATAGATAGATAGATAGATAGATAGATAATATTAGAGGAATAAATCTTAATTAATCTGTTATCTCCAAGGTTTTTTTTCTTTACACAGAGATCACAGCAGATACAAACTTCTGCATTAACAGCATTACTATTTATCTGTCCTCTGTATGTCCTCAGACCATATGAACTGATAATAAGTGTAAAAACAGATCATTTGTTTGTATTTTATGTCATTAGCAAATGTTAATATATTGTTAAATAAGCTTTAATTTGTTTTCATCGTGTCATTAAGGTGTAATAAATGCAAATTATTAACGTTCATGTTCACTGAAGCATAATAACAAAACATATTTTTTATAAAATGCAGAATAACATATGATTTATTTTTTACCTTGTCGCATTATAGTGCTTAAGAGTTAATAAAAGTTTTAAATGAGACAGAGTATGTCACTAAAGCTTTATAAACAATCATAACGGATCAACTGAAGCCTTAATGCATTAATTTGAGCTTAATTTAAGCTAATCTTATTAGTTCTGGATATACCTGTAAAGAGTTAAACATGTTCATTATAGTCTTAAATGAGGTTGGAGTTACTCACTAAAGCTTAATAAGTGTTAATAAAGGGTTAAATAAGACCTTATTCCTCTATGTGTCATTAAAGAGTAATAAATTAAAATGTTCATTCAGGGCTCGTTTTTCTTCTATGTGTCATCAAAGCGTAATAAACGCTCAGCGTGATGTTAATTCAGGCATCGTTTGTCCTTTATAGACTATTAAAGCGTAAGACACATGAATAAAAATGTAAAATGATAAATAAAGTTGTGCTTGCTTCCTATATGCCATTAACATGTAATTATCATGACTTTACACAAGGTACATAAGGTTGTAGCTGCAGTGTTTATTTAGGCTTTATTTGTAGGAAATACGTCTTGAGAGCATATTGCACCATAATTAAAGGTTAGAATTCTTCTCACCAAACATCAACCATAAGTCATTAATGTGTTAAAGTGCGAGGTTGCATCTGCATTTAAAGCTTAACAAACATTAATCCACATTAAAACTTTCAGATTTATTACAAACACTAATGAAAACTTTAATCCTGGAGTAAATCTGAAGAACACTCGCCACGTCGAAGACCTTCGTCTTTCATTTCGTTTATTGATTTCTTATGCAGTTCAAGTTACACAATTAATGCATACGGGATACAAATTATTTACATGTAAACACAAAATAAAACAATTAAAAACACACCAAAAAAAAAAAAAGGAAAACATTGCATTACACATCTCAGTGTTGTTGTTTTAGTTCCTCTAGATAAGATGTCTGACGCTGGCGAGTAGAAACCCATTCAGTCGGAACAGCAGCCAGCGCAAAAAATCACACTTAAGGCAAAGTGGGTTACGTTTGGTGGAATCTTCGTCCACGGCGTGACGATAAATATCGGTACGGCGATACACTGATACACTGATCTGGAATAGTTATACGGATAACGGTTTCATCGTAGCAGGATTGGTGATGATGCCACAATTAACGGAATAAGTCTTGTATATGTATAAAAATAAATAAATATATATATATTTTAATTAGTGCTGTGTGGATATAATAATAACAATAATAATAATAATGACAATAATATAATAATAATAAGAATAATAATAAGCTACCGTAATTATATGCCGTGATAAATAAATCTGAGATTGTTACATAATATTTTGCTGTTGTTAATGGTGGAGATGGCGATGTCATGATGTTATTTCCGGGTGATATCTGCTACAGTGGTTTTAAGAGCTTTCTTTAAATAAATAATAATAATTAAAAAAAAGTTTATATAGATCACAGTTTTAATAAAGTACTGAACGTTAACAGGACGTGTCCACTTCTTTGAAATCATTGGAATTATTACGTCGCTAGATGGTTAAATGAGTATCAACTAGACGACGTGGTGTCAAGTTACGAGTTTGAAGTTACGTCCCCCGAAATTGAGTGTTTTACACTAACTACGTTTAGTTTCTCTGATACTACAACAATTTGTGAATGCTAACAACGAGAACAAAAAATTATGTTTTATCGTTACGTTTATAGTTATATTTTAACGTTGCGATTACAACTCAAACCTTGTTGTCACTTACACTATAACAGCTATAACCAGTTGCTTCCTAATAAGACAATTTATCAAATTTTATATTCAGGAAACCGGCAAAAGAAGAGAAAGGTCCACAGTGAATGAGCTGTTACTATAGAAACAATAACGATAAACCTAAACAATAGACCTAACAATAATATAAACCTGTGAATTGCGACATTTTCGGTTTCCATAACTACACCATGTTTGTAAAACTCGTCATGGTAACCCGTAACAACGTCCCGAAGTGGACACGTGCTGTAAAGGTCATCTTCCTTGCGCTAATTGTTATAACAGCTACTATAACAACACTGTCATATATTAGAAACTGTGATGTCGGATTGGACGATTATCATACCAGGAATTTATTACACCGTTCCACACACACACACACACACACACACACACACACACACACACACTTTTCTTTCCACAGAAGAATATAATAGACTCAACAATCCCAAAAAAATCCATCATACTTTTATAATATGCCTTTAATCATCAGCTTTTCATGCAAAAAGGCCTCAAAAACTGCTTCGTTCACATACACAATGATAAATACGTTGCTTTTTTCTTAAAGAGATTTTTTTTCCTTTTAAAAAAATCTACTCTCAAAAAAAACAAACAAGAAAGAAAGGAAAAGCGACACTCGACTGGTCATCGGATAAATTTTTTTCTTAATATAGTTCTATAAATACATGACAGCGATAAAATGGTATTTTTTTATGTTATAATGCTGGTTTTCTTCATTTTTTCTTCATTTCCATAGTGTTTGCCTGTGTGTATATATTTTGTATATTTATAATAATAATAATAATAATTCTGTATAGGATGTCATCGTTATTCATTGTCAGAGTGCTACACATTTATAGGCAGCAGTACAATCTTTTACAAAAGAAATACAAACAAAAAAAATAAAAAAGATATTGCTCTTTCATAAAAACTATGCGATTTAAGACGTTTCGGTTGATTAGGGGTCCAAGCACTGTATATATGTTTTTTGTTTTTTCTTTTTTCCTTAAAATAGTTATAGATTTCTTAGGCTCGATCTCTCCAGTGTCAGAGTCCAGATAGTAATTTGATTACATTTCCATTTCACCTCTGCGTTATTATTATTCTTTTTTTTTTTATTATTATTCTTTTTTAAAAATTAACAATCACAGTTATACTGCTCAGCATATCAAATTTACAATAAAATTTCGCACTGGATTAAAAAATCGTCGCTGCGTGCGTACATCAAAACATTGAACCCACTGAAAGAAAGGAGTGGAGGAAAGGCATGTGCCGATAAATCATCAGTTCTGTGATATATCGCAATATTAGACATGCGCATGCTTATTATCATGGCCGATTGTGAATGATCGTCATTATGAACACCCTGCATTCTTTTTAGGTACGTTTAGGCACTGTATATCCTCCCAAGCTACAATCTGATTGGCTAGTGCTATAAGAGATAACTCTTTAAAAAAAAATAAAGTGTTTACATCATGGCCTGAATGACAACAATAACAAATCGAATATCAATTACACGAATTACTAAGAATTTTTGGAAAACATAACTTACTTTAAAAAAACGCTACCGCATTTAGTAAAAAGGTGTATTGAGATTTAAATACATCGTAAACATTTTCTACTAATTTTTCCCCCATTGTCCGTGTTATAGTGCAGTTTAAATGCTTAAATAAAGTGTAAAAGGCTCAAATACCATTTAGCTAAGAAGTTGGCTTTGCCTGATTTACAAGTCTGAGGAAATGAGCGTCATAATTATTGGCACGTTGTGAACGGCATGCTATTATCCAAGCTACGGAGCCAGCGAGCGATCGCGAGTAAACAAAACGTCAACGGCACAGCACGCCTGAAGCAATCAGCAATCCGAACACGAACAACAGAAGTGAGCTGAATTCTGGGAAAAGTAACACGTGCAGGTAAGTACTGTCAAAAAGTGATAATATCGTAAACCGCAGTAACATTTCTGCGATATGAAAAAGGTAATATCGGCACATGCCTTAGCGGAACAATCATAACAATGCCTCAGTTATTAATATTCACAGTTGCAGGAAATAGTCTTTGGATTGAAGCAGGATGTTTTTTTTCTCTCTTTCCCTCTCTCTTGTGATAATGCAGCCCGTGAAAAGCTCTATTTATAAAACAGCATAAACACAAATCCAATAGCGAGGCCGCCATGCTTTTCCTGTTGTGTTTTAATAATAATAGTAATAATAATAATAAGTCGTAAAGTCTTGTTCAAGTCTGACAAATAATAACACTTTGATTTGAACCTCAGTTAATGCTGGTATGTTTGTACACTGGCCCTTGATGCTTAAGAGTTATTGCATTGGAAATACAACCGTTACCTCTTTTCATCTCTTTTCTCTCCTTCTCTCCTTTCTCACCTGTCTCACTCTTTGTTTCTCTGTCTCTCCTCCTGTCCCCACCCCAACCGTCCCCACAGTCAGCTTTCTTGGTGTTCGCTCTCGCCATTTTCACTCTCTCTATCACAATCTTGGCATGGTTGTATAGTCCTCATCCCCCTCCTTCTTCTTCCCTCTCTTTCTCACTCTCCGCCTCTTTTCTCCATCTACAGCCTCTCTATCTTTGCCATACCCCTCTCCTCTACCCTACACCCCACCCCACCCCTCAGTCGCTGTCTGATTTGTCGTCCTTAGTGGTGGTGGAGTGGTTATACAGGCCCTGGGCCATCAGGTGCAGCGCCAGTGTGTTCTTCATTCCTGAAGCCTTCTTGATCTTGGCCCTCTTGTTCTGAAACCAGATTTTGATCTGTGACTCGTTAAGGCCCAGCTCGTTAGCCAGGCTCTGCCGCCGCTGCTCCGTCAGGTAGCGGTTCGACTGGAACTCTGCCTTTAGGCGCTGCAGCTGCTCGGCTGTGAAGGCGGTGCGTGGCCGCTTGTCCTCCTTGCTGCTGCTGCTGCTGCTGCTGCTCTTCTTCTTTGGTCTGCGGGTTCGGGGACCTGCGGTGGGTGTGGCTATGTTGAGTTGGAATAAATAACAGCAAGGCAAGGCAGTTTGGAAACAGCATGCTAAGGCTTGCGTCCCTTACACAGCAAAATCACCAGTGTTGGATTTACCCTTACAGTGTTGAAGTAACACCTAAAGTGTAGCGTTTAATTAACCTGGTGTTCATATGACACACACCTTGCCTACATTATTTGCTGCACAGTTCAATTAACACTCGTATTAGCTATTAAAATGTTTAATTTAGCCTCACAGTGTTGGTTTAACGCCTACAGTGCTGAATTAGCACTTACCGTGTCCGCAGCATGTAAGCAGTTATGTCCCTTACTCAGCAAATTAACCAGTGTTGGTTTAACCCTTATTGTGTTCAATTAACGCCTCTAGTTAAGCGTATAATGAACACTTACAACGTTTAATTAACATTTACTGTTCAAACAACACCCACAGCATCCACGTTTTTTTAAACGAACTACCTACTTGAACCAACCGCTATATTAGCTATTGAAATAATAAATGTAGCCTTGAAATTTAGCGTATATAACTGCACTGTGTAAAGTCATATCATATCATGGTGCACTGCCTGACCCAAACTTTTTATCTGAAATCGTGAAGTTTTGCCCAAAATGGCTTTACAAAATGACTTACATAATTAGGATTGAAAAACAAGTTACAAAGGTCACCACTGACACGTTCACGATTCGCACAAGGGCCATTACGTCCTCCAGACGTGTGCATGGGGGTGTCGTTTCTACAAGTCTGCTCTTGCTAATACCATTTTTAATCCCAGTGAAGACATATTATAGAAATCGTGTAGGTTCAAACCACAACCTCATATATGCATGCAAGTCGAGTAAACATATTTTTCACACTTTCGCACATTTGTTTTATACTTATATATATTCACCCATCCATCCATCAATCCGTGCATTCCTCTCATCAATCATTGAATTGAACATTAAGCTATTGAATTGTTCATAAATATTGGTGTTTGGCTGGATTTTGGCTAATTTGGGATTGTAAATACATAGTCCTGCGCTTTATGATTTTGGGCTTTGAAGTTCTACGTGTTAATTCACCACTAGAGAGTTGTTTTTGCAAAATATATAAACAGCTTCATAACGAATTAACCGTAAAAATTTGCCCGATCAGCTTTTGAGCCGGTCGGCTGTCATTGGTTAAGGATGTGGGCGAGGGGGGTCTGGTAGCATCAATCTCAAATCATTTTTTTTTTTTTTTTTTTTTTTTTAAAAAACAACGGAATTCCTAAGAATTGTGCGTTCACTTGAAATACTAGGAAACAGTTCGGTAGTATAGCAGTACATTTTCCGTAGATTATATTAGATGCAGCATAAAAGTTATTGTTGCTGGGGAAAAACCTCTCATGCGGAATGTTCATGAATATTAACGACGGGCTCCATTTTAAGTATTTTTATGTTGGAAATCTGGGCATGAGGTTGGATAGTTTTCCTCATGCTGTGTATTAAAGATTAAATCAAAACACATTGTGAATTATACGAAGTATAGGTTTAAAATAAAACAAACAAAACACAACGCGATATTGTGGTTGCCTAAAATTTCGCGTCGGATGAAACAAACTGCCGCAAATATGAAAGTGGACTTTATTAGTACATATAATATCATATATTCCACGGTTTCGCATTCTAAAACACATATATAAACTAAAACGCTGTTTGTTTATTTAAGACTTAAATTCAGTGCCAACTCTGAGTTTCTGAAAGGGAAATCTGCTTCACCAACCAAACATTTATGGTAAACACTGATTCTACAGTAATATCTTTAGAGGATGTTTTAGATTTAACGATCATTATTATAACAATTATTAACTCTTGAAATGGCTGAAATTTTTGGCACCTCGATCTGGTTTTGAACCACATCATGGCTGAATTATTTATTTTTTTATTACACATTTAGAAATAAATTCGTGTGGTAAACAGCCATTTTTTTTTTTTTTTACAAAGGATGTACCACTTCAAATCAATTCTACTTAGATTCTTTTTTTTTTTTTTTTTTTGGACCATTTCGTATACTGGAGACAGCCAGAGGCGTCCTACAGTCCATTGTCCCAAAAATATGCTAATGAACTTGGATGAAGAAGAAGAAGAACTGCCATGGCAGAGTACGAAATAATTTCTCTTATAGGCCTAAATTATGCGATCATATTAACATAGAAATATAGTTATAACCCGACGTCTATAGAAACTCCATAGAAAATGGATTACCTATACAAAAAAAATATTATAGTATATAATTATTTTCGTACTGTAGCAGATCGTGAAGGAATGTTTGAGCCCAAATCTCACAGACAGACCAGCTAGAGATCTGGTTAAAAGATTTTTGGTTGTAATATGTGAATTAATAAAAAATAAAAAAAAATCATTAAATAATGCGCACGCTCATATTCTCTATATTAGGCGTTTTTACAGAATGTTTTAATACATCTCTAGTGGTAGAAAAAACTACCAAAATTTCACCACATCACCACGTTTTTTTTTTTATTTTTTTTTACGTGAGTGTGATTTTTTTTTTTGGTCGACTTTTAAAAAACGTCTATTTTAAAAAAACAAAAATAAATCCAGTTAGTTGGGTTTAGCTAGCGAAAACTCTTACGAATTCTCTAGCAACCTATGGAATAGAATCGTCAACTTATTTCCTTGTTTTTTTTCATGCAATAAATATTATCATGAAGCTAATAGATTATTTCTAGACGTGTCAATTCCATTACCCTGAATAAAAAAAATGTGATATCTGGTATCTGATTAAAACCCCTTTTTCTAAAGCTGTGGATTTGTTTAAGACAAACTTCACCATTTCACCTCAAAGAAATATTAACCACATTGTATGACCTCATCACACACTTTGAACGTAAAAATGTTGCTTTTATCTTCAAATTGTCAGATAATCCACTTAGAAAGAGAAGCTAGCAAAGCCTGACTAGCCAGTTGCTAAAAGACCTCACTTTGCTAATGGAGGGGAAAAAGCACTGCATGATTGTAAGTATCCATTCAGCACAACGAGATAACAGTAGATATTTACATTTTACGTATTTTGATTCTTTAAAACATGTTTTTTTTTTCTTGTATCCAACACTTCTGGTGTTTAACATGTTCAAGGCTATAAGAGTTAAACCTTTGGATTTTGCTGTGTAAGCCGACAGCAGGAACAAACATCACACTGAAATACGCGGCTCAAAAATCACCATCATTATTATGATTATTAATAGATTTTGTATGTTGTACATGAAAATGTTGAATTATCCAGTGCTACTCCCCCTTCTGTACATTGGACATGCTGATTTCTCTCATGCAGGCTATGGCTCTGCTCCAGCCTATAAGCTTCACTCTATACTTTAACTGTTTGTTCTCCACGCTGTATCCGTTTATTCACTTATTTATTTATTTAAAAGTGATATACATTATTGAGATTCTAATTATTATTTGAGTTAATGCTAAATTTTAGGCACGTATTTATTTGTGAAAGAAAAAAATATGTATATTCATTTTATGCCTTTTTAAGAGGGAGTCAAATTCTGAATGTTTTAGAGTTCAAAGGACTTAGTTTAATAAATATTTTTTAACTGATTATTATTATTATTATTATTATTATGTGACAGCTTTTTAAAAGATGACTTTTTAAATTATTAATAACGGAAAATGGGTTGAACGAAATTTGTATATATTCATAAAAATAGAAAAAATGTATATTTATACATATTAATTCATTTAATTAGATCCATTTATTTAAATAGAATTTATTTTACTTCGAAACGATTTGGGAAATTCTGGACTTTCCCAAATATATACACTTTTTTCAACTTTGCTTTACTCCTTGGTAAAAAAAAAAAAAAAAAAAAGTTGTTTTAGTATTTTTTTCGACCTACAGGGACTGCAAAACTTATTAACTTACTAGTCGTAAGTTATTTTAGAGATCATACCTCCTAGGAATTAGATTTATTTGTAACTTTAAAAATCTGAAAAGTAATTTGTGGATGTTTTTAGCTTTATTCTGAGATGTACAGTAACTGGAGAAAAATTCATTTTGTCTAGAAGACCTGAGCTGGAGTTGAGTTATAGCCGGAAATTTACTTTTAAGTTGTTTAGGAGATTATTTCACTTGGAATATTAATAATAATAATAATAATAATAATAATAATAATAATAATAATAACAATAATAATAATAGTACTACTACTACTACTACTACTACTACTACTAATAATAATAATAATTATTATTATTATTATTATTATAACACAGTATGTTACCTGCCGAGGGTCTGTCCGAGTAACGTGTGCAGTAAACCCACGCGGGCCACAGCATGGACTGGCTCTGGGTTAAACTGGACGAGTTGGGTTGAGAAAGCTCCGGGTCCGAGCTCAGGCACTGCTCCTTGCTTTCTCCTCGCGCTTTCAGCGGCTCATCGGTTGTCCCAGTGTCTGCTTTCTTGCCGGTGTGCAGTGTGGAGGTGCTCTCCGTGGTGGTCACCTGTCGCACCTGTCCCCCAGTGTCTTCTCCCGGCTGTTCCGGGCTGCTCTCATTCCGTCTCAGCACACTCTCATCCGTCTTTCTGCGTCCGAAATCCGGCCGCAGGATGTTGTCGATGAAGAAGTTGGTGACGCGGTGAGGAGGAGGCTGCGCAGGAGGATGAGGATGAGGAGGAGGCGCGTGTCCCGGGGACGGAGATCGCACCTCGGACTCTCCCGCACCCCGAGCATCTCCTCCTGTCTCCACTCTCTGCTCACTCTCATCCATCCTGACAGACACTCACACACACACACACACACGCACTCTCACTCACTTAGTTTTTTTTTTTTTTTTTTTTTTTTTAACCCTTTTTTACTTTATAGGCACTTTACAGAACACGGACCGACTGAGCTCCACTTTGTGTGTAAAAAAAAAAATTTAATAATATAAATAAAAACTAAAATCAGCATGGATTTTGGACTGTAAACCGATCTTCTTCCTGCGCGTCTTGCGCTTCACCAAGAACAACCATAGTTTCGGATCCCGCAGAATGAAAATCTGCTTTTATAATAAAAATTTGCAACTTCAAAAAAAAAAAAAAAAAAAAAAAAATCGAACCAAATGTGCTGAATAAGAAGAATAAACCCGTGTGATCCGTGTGAAGCGCGCAGGTCTGATGGAGGAAACTCCGGGCCGAAGGAGGAGAAGAACAAGAAGAGGGAGAAGGAGAAGAGGAAGGAGGGGTTCTCTCTCTCTCTCTCTCTCTCTCGCTCTCCTCCAGGATGCGCTCCTCCTCAAATACTTTTACTCCCGATTTGTTTTTTGTTCTTATTTTTTATTACGAGACCCCCTCCCCGTCCTCCGCCCCTCGGTGACGTTTCACTCCGGTATCCAGGACACGTGCCTCCGACCAATCGGGTGGAGTGAGAGTCTGTCACGTGATCACGCTTCTGGAGTAACGGGGCAGTGTTTTCGTTCATGTTTCTTTAAAGACGCAGCGGAACAGCGTATTATCAATACAACGCGCGCGCGGAAACACACACACACACACACACACACACACACACACACACGTACTGTATATATATGTACATATATATATTTTGATTATTATTCACTATCTATCTATCTATCTATCTATCTATCTATCTATTATACATACATACATGCACGTTTATGCATGTTCATTATTTTATTCATTCATTTTTTTGTTTATTCATTTTTCTCTTTAAATTCTATCGTGTATTTCCTTGTTTAATAAGTTTATACACAATTGCTTCTATAAAAAATTATTGCCTTTCATCTCTGTATCTTCATGGAGTGTATCATTTATTATCATCAATGTATTTTGGTTGCAGTTAACATGCCTGGATGGATACCGGATGAACCCCAAAGTGATGTCCATCCATCTATCCATCGACGAACGTCTGTAGTCCAATAGGGACTGCGCAGGCCAAGGGTGATTACCAATTTTTACAACCACTGTAGGACCTCCGGTCAACATTCACATCCTCATTCACACACTATGGGCAATTTGAGAACATCAATCTACAAAATGTGTTTGGACTGGAGAAAACCGGAGTAACCTGAGGAAACCCACCAAGCACTGTGCAAATTCCATGCACACACACACACACAGATCCCAAGTCGGGAATAGAACCTGGACCCTGGAGGTGCACGGTGACAGTGCTAAGCCATTGTCACCTCCATCACAGGTGTATAAGCCAGTGATTTTTGTTCCATTCGCATCAGCAGGGTCAGTTTTTCTCGGTTCTCTGAGCCTGAATATCCTGGAGGCATTTTAATGCCTAAAATGTAAATGTAATTGTGACCATTCTATTTATTCCCATTTTTACGGCCGCGTTAGGACCTCCAGTTCACATATGTGCGTTCACACACTTCGGGCAATTTGGGACCGCGAATTAGCCTAATTCGAATGGCTTTGGACTGTGGGAGGAAACCAGAGTACCAGGAGGAAACCCACCAAGCATGGTGAGAACATGCAAACTCCACACAGACCCCGAGGCAGGAATCACACGCCAGCTCTGAAGGTGCAAGGCGAGCGTACGCTAACCACTACAACATTATGTCGCCAAAGGTGACATCATGTCTGTTTATCTATCTGTCTCCAGTGGACAGATTCCTGGGTGATGAATGATGAGAAATGATCACCTACAGGATATAAACACGTCTATGAGCAGGGAGCAGGAGAAGTTCTGTTTCTGTCATCAGGAATGCAATCAATGTGTTTTTATATCAATTTCTCTAGATCAATAAACTTCTTTCGGTTTCTTTTAAATTGTTTATTTTCTTTCTCTTTACTTCTGGGAAGGACCTGTAATACATTTTTTTCCTTTAAAGTGACACACACACACACACGCACACACACACACGCACACACACACACACACACACACACACACACACACACAAATAGAAAAGTGCTGAACCGGGACGCTGCCCCTTTAAGACATTTGCCTGCTCACCTCTCAGCTGTAGTATATAGTAAACAGAGTGGCTCGTATAGGGTTGCCAGATTGATCCACACCACTGCCCACTCCTGTTCTATACAAACACCTGTAACTTTCGTACAGAATATATATTAAAACTTTTAGATACACAATTCCTATAAACAAATATTAAGAAAAAAAAGTATTTAAAAGAATTAAAACGAATAATATTTATTATTTAGTTTTAGACCCACCTCTGGCTTAATGCCAATGAAACCTGCACAAGTTTGAACTTAAGAAGACAATCTGGCAACCCGTGGAGTTTTTTGAGTTTTGGTGAACAGAATGTGATTGTACATTTTTATCTTCATCCTATTAATAGGGAAGATCGAAACAGGACAGACTATATTCTCATACCATACAGTTGTACAGAAGTCTGTTTATCTATCTGTCTGCCAGTATGTCTGTCTGTCTGTCTATCTATCTATCAGCGTTAGACTTTTTGTACTAAAGTGGATCCACTAAAGTGGATTTGTGAATGGACGCATGTCTATGGTGTGTGTGTGTGTGTGTGTGTGTGAGCAACACTGATCTTAGAGCCAGACCTAGAGCAAGCTCACAGTCTGCTGTAGGACATACCCCCCCTTCTATCTTTACACACATACACACACACACACACACACACCAATCAAAGGCTTGTGCAATATGAGTTCTGACAGCATGCAAAGACCAAATGTGAAGAGAAACCACACCCCAAACTATACAATCTGTTCTTGTAACACACACACACACACGAATATCACATGCCATACACACATATTGCTCTGTAATGACCTCAATAATAATACATTAATAGTACAGTAAATAGTAAAACTCAATATTAAAAACATATAGTCATATAATCCTGTGTGTGTGTGTGTGTGTGTGTGTGTTTGTTTCAAAGCAGTGAAAACTTTCACGTAAACACTTCAGATGCGCGCGCGCGCACACACACACACACACACACACACACACATATTGAGAGAGAGAAAGAGAGCTTTAATTCTTCACTAATAATCTCAAGTGTGTGATCTGCGGGGCGTAGATAAGCCTCCATTCTCTTTCTGTGTGTGTGTGTGTGTGTGTGAGGACTTAGTGAAGCTGAGCCTCGCACTGAATGAACACAATCACAGTAATCACTTTAATATTGAGAATAATTAACATAATTAACATCATTAACAGCTGCTTCATCGTCACTTCCTCTGGAGACAGAACTGAACCCGAGTGTCTGCAGTAGAGACACGACTTCATTTGTTACTGGTGTTTTTTTTATACGTAAAAACGTTACTGTTTTTATGTGTTTTTGGCGGCGGTGAACGAATTAAGCGCATCGTTACACTGATTAGACTTTTATTTTCAGGAAAAATATATACTATTTAAATATTCACTTACTCTATTTATTAATTTGATCATTTGGTGATTGATTGACTTCGAACACATTTCCAATTCTTACGTCTTAATTTTAATGCTAATTTATAATTTCTGTAACTCACCCACAAGAAGTAAGCAAATAACGAATGAATCCTTCTTTTTTTCTTCTTCAAATGAGCCACAGGTGCGTATTTTCATGAAACACTTGAAAAGTCGCAGTTTCCTTGACTTAATTCGATTTCACACACTCACATTCTGTGTTTTAAAATATTTAAAATGCTGATTTGGATGAATGATACATAAACACAGTTTTAAAATCATCTCAATAAAATATAAATATCAGTCTCTTTCTCTTTATTTCAGTTTTTTGTTTTTATAAAATCAGGTATGAATTAGATATTTAAATGTCGGAGTTTTATTTGAAAAGTTGAAAATCGGTTTTGTGCCGTGTTTAAGTGTATTGTTTTTTTTTAAATTATTTTATTTTGATGTTTTATTTAGAGTGTTCACCTCGTTTGATTTAGAAAAACATAATTTAGTTTCTCTTATGAGTTTTCTTTTTTTTTTTCTCTCTCTCTCTCTTTCTCTGCAGAAGAACCTTATATGTTCTATGTAGACCCTCGAAGTGGTTCCTCTCCTCGAGTAGAACTGATTCAGGATTCCCTCAAGGACAGGTTTCTTCTTGTTGTTATTGTTTTAAAGGTGAAGTGTTATTTTACTGAAGACTAATTTCTTCTCTCTCCAAGAAAAGTTGTTCCCTTTGCATTTTAAAGAAAACAACAATAACAGCAAAAACAACACTACTATAATAGTAATACAAGTACTATTACTACTACTACTAATAATAATAATAATGAAGAAGAACTAAAATCTTTCTCCTTTATAAAATCGATTTTAAGTATACATAATTGAAGTGGGCAGATGTGATTTAAATTTTAAAAAAATCTAAATTCTAGTATTGTTTTAATTTTTTAAATGAATACGTATTATTAAAAGTAGTAAAAGTACTGTTTATTTATTTATTTTTCCTATATGTATAAAATGTGTCAGGACTTTTGTTCTTCAACTGTGTGGGAACTTTTCTCCCCATTTTCCCAGACAAAAACAAACAAACATAAAATAAAAATAAATTATTTGAATTTAAGCTCCATTTTACTGTTACACTGTGTGTGTGTGTGTGTGTGTGTGTGTGTGTGTGTGTGTGCGCAGTACCTGTGATAGGAGATTAGATAAGATCGTTCCCATAATGCAAAAAAAAAATCAAGGTCCCACTTATACTATTTGTTTTAGGAGAGCCATAACAGACACGACTGTGGACATGGTGCAATATTCCTTCAAAGCTGGAAATGAACGATTGTTTTAAAAGTCTGGCAAAGTGAAGGCAGAGGAAGGAAAGGTTCATTATTCTGTATATTTAATGTTCAGGATTCTGATGAGTTCCAGGTAAGGTAAAGCAAAAGTGTAATATCAACAGTTCGTTAAAATGTCAGACTTTCCTCGAGTCTTACCCCTTTGTTAAATCAGAAAGTCAAAATTAATCCAAGTATTTCAAATAATTTCCAAATCTTGACTTTTCCCTTAATTACTTGAACTTATGATTTGAATGCTTGATTACAATTTTGATCTTGTACTAAAAAGAACCCCAGTGTATTTACAGCTACATGCAAAGAAAGGAAATCCCCAGTCCTGATGTACAGTAGTGAGGGAAAAAAAATACTGTAAAATAATTATCCATATATGGTGGGATATAAGTGCACTGCTTTATATGGAATCAAATTGATAACTAAAATCAATGAACAGGAAATAAAGGTACATACAAAGATACAGGTATATAATTTTTTTTTTTAATGATATATAAACATATAAACTAGATGTGCAAAAGATCACTTAGGTCACTTTGATGGTACCAAAGCAGGAACAAGGAAATGTACCTGTACTTTGGTACTTCTATTTCTGAAAGTAATTATAATATAATAGGCCTTTATAAATTCACCTTAAAAGCTAAAAATTAAGCACCAATTTTGAGGCTTGACTGTGGGTGATTGTCAGGTACAGGTATGTGTCTTTCTGACCTCTGACCTGTTTGTCTCTCTGCCTGTCTTTGATTTGTCCTGGGATCATATAAATCGAAGGTGAAGTGCAGAGAGAATCCTGGGGAAAGTGTAGTGTGTGAAGCGGATAAAGGATCTGTGTGTGTGTGTGTGTGTGTGTGTGTGTGTGAGTGACGCTGGATTTGTTTCGTCCTCACAAAGCAAGAAGCAGCTGCGGACGGAGAGCGAGGACGTTCCGCTCGACTGCTGGTGCACAAAGACCAGTGCAACTTTCTCAGGACGGAAAAAGAGATGGAGAAAAAAGCTGGACACGTCTGTTCGGTCTCACGCCGGGTTTCCCACCTGTCTGTTTGTCTGTCTGTGCACTCTGAAAACACAATTCAATAGTGTTTTCATAAGGATTGCTAATAAAAAACATATGTGTCTGACTGAAGCGCCATCTACAGCACGGGAGTTGTTTCACAGAACCTTTAGTAGTAGCCCTGCTCCTGGAGACCCCCCCCCCCCCTGTCCTACACATTGAAGTGTTTTGTAGAGAACAAGGGTTCTGTAGCACCAGGGTCCGGGAAAACAAATAAATATGTTGCATATTGTGGACTGCAGTTCTTAGAGATCCATATTATTAGTCCAGGTCATGGGTCATGGATTGTGGGTCATTGCTAATCCCACTGTACATACTGTAAGAGATTTGGGAATTCCTCACACATCTGCCTGAGCAGTGACGTCTAAGATTTCAGGATGAAGATCCCCTTGAGACACTCTGTGAGATGGAGAGGTGAAATGCTGCTATCTTGTGGCAAGCGGCACAATAACAAGAAGGTCGAGTCAAATTCAGAAATATATATATATATATAAAAAATAAACATTAAATCAGAGTAATCTTTTTCTGTTTTAGATCAATAAATATTAACATATTTTTTGCATTTGTTAAATCAAGTGAGGGAGAATTTTATGGAAATTAAAAAAAAAAAAAGTATTTGGTAGAATTGTCCCAAAAGTGTTTCACTTGGGCCAAACGTTATCGGGTATCCTTCCACAAGCTCTCTACAATAATTTGCTGGAATTTAGGCTCACGCCTCTTTGCCAGAACTGGTGTAACTGGCTCAGGTTTGTAAGCCTTCTTGGTCACACTCGCCTTTTCAGTGCCGTCCACAAATTTTATATGGGATTGAGATCAGGGCTTTGTGATGGCCGCTCTAAAACCTTGACTTTGTTGTCCTTAAGCCACTTTGTAACTAATTTGGAGTATGCTTGTGGTCATTGTCTTTTTGGAAGATCCATCTACAGTACGCCCAAGCTTTAACTTCCTGGCTGATGTCTTCAGATGTTGCTTTAATATATCCAAAGAATTTTCTTTTCTCATGATGCCATCTATTTTGTTAAGTGCACCAGTCCCTCCTGCAGCAAAGCAGCCCCACAACATTATACTACCACCCCCATATACTACCACCCCCATACCCCCATAGTTGGGATGATGTTCTGAGGCTTCAAAGCTTAGCCCTCTTTCCTCCAAATATACTGTTTATCATTATGGCTGAACAGTTCAACTTTTGTTTTCGTCAGACCACAGGACATGTCTCCAGCAATTAAGATTTTTGTCCCCATGTGCAGTTGCAAACTGTAGTCTGGCTTTTTTATGGTGGTTTTGAAGTAATGGCTTTCTCCTCCCAGAATACCCTTTCAGCTCATGGTGGCACAGGACTCGTTTTACTGTAGATAATGACACAGTCTTACCAGTTTCAGCCAGCATCTACACAAGGTCTTTTGCTGTTGTCCTGGGGTTGTTTCGCACATTTCGCACCAAAACATGTCCCTCTCTCGGACTCAGAATCCATCTCCTTCCTGAGCGGTACGATGGTTGTACTGTACATTCCCATGTATTTTATTCTTGCATATTATTGTCTGAACGGATGAACATGGGACCTTCAGGCATCTGGAAATTGCCCCTATGGATGAGCCACAATTGTGGAGGTCCACAATTCTTTTCCTGATGTCTTGGTTGATTTCTCTTGATTTTAGCCTGATGTCAAAGAAAAAGGCTTTGTGTTTGAGGTGTGCCTTTAAATGCATCCACAGGTGTGCCACCAATTAACTCTAATGGAATCAATTAACCTATCAGAAGCTTCTTAAGCTCAGAATGGAATCATCTGGAGTTTTCTTTTTTTTCCCCACACACGCAGAGCTAAAAATATAATAAGATAATTATCAACCTGATGATCTTAGGCAAATTAAGCCAGTGTGAACACTATACAGTGTGTGTAGTTACAACCCTAACCCGACTCTGACATGACGATGCATCAGCCTATCAGAGACCATCATGGGCAGAGCATCTTTAATTATTTAGAAATAACTAAAAGGAAAGATCAAATCTTCAAACTTCATTTTTATTTCATAGGCAGTAAAGTAGAAATCATGCAACTACAATAGTAAACGCGCACAAAATGAAAAGCACAAGTGCAAAGAAAATTTACACGAAAAAAATAAAAATAAAGCTTTCGTTCACGTCGAGCCTTCATCGTTTCCCTGAAGTCAACACACACACACACACACACACACTTACTTAATAAAGTCACACAGCTCCATTTCAAACAATACTCGACAGTTAAAACGTGACAATACACCCTTTTAAAAAAAATGAAAAACAGTAGAAGTGGTCATTGGTGGTTTTGTGCGTGAACGTGAGCTAACTGTGAACGCGAGTTATTGCTTTCTTCATACTGCATGTGATCCTTTATGAAAAAAACAAGAAGAACAAAATCAAAATAAATATCAAGGCTCGTTTGTAACTGATTGCACTTAAAAATTTTTTGCTCAAGTCCCAAAAATCGCCGTATTTTCCAGAATATAAGTCACACCTCGTAAATTCTGATTGGCTCAGGAGTGTTTAATTATTTTACATCTGGTCAAAAAGTTCCTCATTGATCTTCCTGATACAGCTGTTAAATTTACAGAAAATTATTCAAATATTAAGCAAACAAAAAAAATAAGATATATAAAAATATATATGCACACACTTGCTGTTTAAATGTAATCTAGAAAATACTTCATAGTCCTGAAAACAGCTTGTCGTGAAGTCTTGCTGAAAATTTTATCCATTACACCTCAGTCTCGAGGTCTGTCGCAACCGCACCGTCGGCCAATCAGAGAGCCTGTGATGGGCGGAGCTTCTTCAAAAGACGTAGAATTTCAACTCGCATTCGGGAAAGTACGGCACGCTTTTTGTTTGTACGATTAGAAGAAGAACAGATTACACATGAGGAGCAAAAACACAATGAACAAAGTGATAAGGAAAAAGAGAAGTGACAAATGCACTCGTTCTATATTACAAAGGCAATCACAGATTGCAAAATCTTCAAGGCTGCTTTTTTTAAATTAAAGGATCTTTGTAAAAAAAAAAAAAAAAAAAAAAAAGTTGTACAGAACGTAACATTTTGAATTCTTGAATTAAATCTGAACAGGTTTCTCTGACACGAACTGCACGCCCCTGGTGTCCTACATTACACAAGAGGACGTGGTTGAACATTGCTATTAAACTATAATATTTTATTTGGCAAATGAGTTTCACTGTAAAGTAACACTCCTATTCATTTTTACTAAGACAATATAACAACAACATGAGCGAAAGTTTACGCCTCTTCGCTTTTTGTGTGCAGCCTTGAAACTCTTCCCTTTTCGTTTACTGTCATTTTCCAGCACAGGATGAAAAATTCAAACCATGAAGCATATATTTGGCCACCATCATTTTTTTTCTTCTTCAAACTCTCACATACACACACACACACACACACACACACACACTGTTAATGCAATCATTTCTGCTTCAGATTCATTCATAGAGTCTAAATCTCTCAATCACACACACTTACACACACTTAATGAGGCTACCACACTGTATAAATGAACAACTGAATCAGTTGTGCTACATAACTCTATGGAGTTCTTTCACAAAGTAACTGCGCAGGACGAGGTCACGATTTTAGAGATCACAAACCCATCAGTTACGTAACGGAGGTGAAACCTCCAATTTACAAATCGCAAATAACCTTTAGAGTGAAAACCCCTGATTTTAATGTGTTAAAGGGCGGAGCCAAGAGAGATAAGATAATACTAGGATGGTGAGGGGGCGGAGCCAGGTGGATGGCTCAAGAGAGATGAGTGGGTTGGAGCCACATCGATACCACTAGGGTGAAGAGGGGCGGAGCCAGGGAGATGGCCCAGAAGAGATGAGTGGGGAGGAGCCACATCTATATTACTGGGATGTTGAGAAGGGTTTTTACCAAAATCGACTCTGGATTTGGGATTTCTAAAATAACCACCTGCACTCGTGTACAGTTAATTTCTGACAGGGGGTTAACCCCATAATGGTCTCTCACGCCGTCAGCAACACTCGAGTGGTGACGTCAACATGGACGAGGAGTTCTGTTTTGTTCGTTTTGCAGCCTCGTGTCCTCAGGACACACCCGGTCCGGCTTGTCTTTTCTATACTTAACACGAACAAGAGATGTGGAGGGAGCGGAAGGCGACGGGAAGCGTCTCGTCCCTCCACGCTGTGGTGCTCAGGGTCAGGCCGTGCTGCTCTCTAGTCGTTGTGAGGTTTCTCATTCGTAACCTGGAGCATCAAACGAGAGAAAGAATACATGAGACACTTCATCATGGCTTATGATTTAATCATCATATTAGCAATAAAGCTGAGATGACTAGTGAGTTTAAAAAAAAAAAAAATGATGAAAAGTTAGTCATTTTGTTTAAAGCAGATTTTCTCTATTCTTGCCTGAAGACAACGAGGAGGAACACGTCAGAAGGTCGTTTGCGATATCAGTTAGCCTTGGGTGGCAAGATTACGATCAGGCAGGGCTACAGAAACAACTCCTGAAGCAGAACTAGCTGCTTTAATAAAGTCTAAATCTTGGCTCATAAAATTGTTACAAAAAAAAAATCTCTGGTAATCCTCGATCATCTGAGACATGATTGCTGGGGAAATTTTGCACTGGAGCCTAATGTAAAGGCTAATGTAACTAAAAAGCAGGAGCTTAGAACTTTCTGTTTAGCATTTTTAGACTTTCAGAGTTCAGTGAGCAGCTCTGGGAATTCAGTAGGAGATAGTTTTATAGAAAAGAATGCTATGTCATATTCATATATGACATAGCATAGCAAGATTAAAGAGGAGTCTAACCATGGCCAGCTGCCGGCCGATGTTCCCCACCGTCACTCCTCCTGAGAAGAAGATGCAGGGCAGCCAGGAACGAACGTAGCCCAGCTGTGGAGATGGAAACCTGACAAAGAAACCAGACATACAGTTTAACGCTAATTATAAAGCTAGCTACATGCAACTTAAATAAGCATGAGATTTATGTTTATTATGATTTATTCTCAGATTCATGATGATGATGATGACGTACTGGTAGATGCCGTTGTAAACTAACAGCTGTGTGATGAGCGTAGCGAAAAACGCTGTAGTGAGGCCCAAACCGAATCCACTCCTGGAGCGATCGAACGTCCACCACAGACCCAGAGACAGAGCGGCCAGCGTGAGACAGAGCTGCACGTTATTCACAAAGTCCAGCTTCTGAGAAACAGCACCGAGTTAAGGACAAGTGGCCATGAAAGGGGAACAATTTTATTTAAAATTTTTTAGAAAATTTAATTTTTTATTTAAGTTTTGAATATGAAGGAAAATCTGTAGACAAAAATAATATTTATTTTAAATTCATCCATGAAGAGTGGGAAAACAAACAGAAACAAAAATAAAGTAAAAAGGTAACAGAAGTCAAAAAAAAGGAAACAATTTGTAATGAAAAGAAAAAGAAACTTTGGAAAAGCAGCAAAAAACAAACAAACAAACAAAAAAAACTAAAAAGAAAAAAAATTACCCAAATGGATATGACTCAAAATGAAATAATGAAAAAATCTGAAATTATTGTCTAAGGGAAAAAAAAGGACTACGAGGAAAAAAAACTTTGTAATTGTCATTTTTTAAAAAAAAGGAAAAAGAAAAAAACTTTTGTAATTATAATGAATGATTAAGATTAGTGTGCGCGCAGTGGGCGGGGTTTGGTAAGGATACAGCACTGGCGTGGTTGATGCCGACGAAGACGGCGATGCAGCGCATGACGCTCGCCCACTCGCGCTTAAACTTGTGTGGCTCTCCAAGATGGCTGTCCAGATATGGATACAGCAAACCGACCACGGCTGCAAAACACAACAAGACCAAAAAGAATGTTAAGCACGAATCAAGGCACCTTGTCTCATCTCTATGTTTTGAGCACCCAGTACTTACTTCCCTGAGAGGACCTGGCAACCCAGCAATCGATTGCCCACGTGTACACGTGCATACAATTCATTCAAAATCAGTGCTGCAGGGCTTGGTGATATTTGGCAGCCAGTAACATTGTAGGTAAACCACTCAGCTGTTTCATTCATAATGTTTATTAGCTGTTTATTTAAAAGTCTATTTACTCACAAGGTAAACAACCCTCAGAGGAAGAACTTAAAAAACAACAACTAGTGTTTCACAAGTGCTTAACAAATGATCATCGAATCACGTCACTTCAACTTTTTGACCTGTTCTAGCTAGCAATGTTTTTATTAATACCACAAAAAAAAAAATTTGAGATAAAAATCTAAATGCCATTTATTTTCAAGGTCAAGGCGATGAGACCAAAACAAAATAGAACAAATAAACCAAAATCAAGTGTTATGACATCATTGTTTTTTTTTTTTTTATAATTTAAACAAAGATAACATTCTGAAATTAGTTATGCTCCACGATTATGAGATGTGATATGAAATTAAATGACTTTCGACTTTTTAACTTCATGACTAAGTTTGTCATGATTGTCAAACTGATTATGATTGAACCTTTTATCGTTTGTTTTGACTGACTGTGATATCGCAACTTGTATTGTTATCCTGTTATTACATATTATTTAATGTATTATAATTGAATTTGTGCCAAAAAAAAAAAAAGTCATACACTTGGGCTAAAAGGGTGTTTTTTCAGGCTTTAACTAAGGGGGGGGGGTTTTAAATGATTACTACTAACCAAAAGTTTGTGCATCCTCAGCCAAGTCTGTACTTTGTTTATGCCACTTTTGGGGAAATATTTTCATTTTAAGAGCAGAAACTACACTTAAGAATATATATTTAAGTCATAAATAAATACATACGTGAAGATTAAGTTGAATATTTTATTTGGAGAAAAAAAAGTCTTTATTAAAAGTGATGAAAAGTGCCAAACTGGAACATTTATATAACTTTATACATATGACTATTGTTAATTTTAAAGATTCACCTTTTATACTAAGCAGTATGTAAAAAAAATATGTTTTTTTTTTAATTTATCTAATTTTATCTGCTTAGTTTGAGAGACACAATTCTCTTTTGTCCTCAGCCCCTTCCTGAGGTAGGTAGTATGTGGGCGTGTCCGACTGACGTATCGCTTCTCGCCACTTCCGTGTTTCTCTTTGTCGTTAAATGGCGTGTTCGAGGCGTCAGCCAATAGCGTGCGTTTGCGCCGCTCACCCGTTTTCCGACGAGCCAATCACAGAGCAGCTCACGTGCACTGAGATGCAGCTGCTTCTTTTACTTTATACTTTTAAAAAAATTATTATTATTATTATTATTAATATTTCCCCCAAGTTAAGCCTTACAAATAAAAAAGGCACGACCCGTGTAATTAATAAATGCTGTAAGTTAGATGAAACTGACCGGCAGCTGTTCCGCAGCAGAGAGGAATCCACCATGCCGAGGAAAACAAGGTGTCCAGCACTTCATCGGGGAAGAGCGCATCTTTCCGCTGGATTTGCAGGAAATAAAGCACCAGTGCTAAAATGACGCCGACCGCAAACAGGACGAGTCCACGGCGGATTAAATGAGCAGAGCGGACCTGGAGGAGCACAGACGTGACCGTGGACATCATCTCCCCGAGTTTAGACGCCATCCAGAGACACAGATCTGTCAAATCTTTCGCTTTTATACCGCTGCAGCTCCAACAGCGCTCCTCTAGTCTCGGCATTTGGCACTAAACAGACAGACATTTAAAACTCGTATTATTACAAAGAAATTAACAATAAGATAAGTTCATGTAAAACGAAACAAAGTTTCAGACGCGTACCTTGATCACAAGACGTGTTTTCCCTTCTGTCCACAAATGAAAACAAATAGCGATAAACTCCACTTCTTTCCACCTTTGCACTTGTGCACCTTATAAAGCCACTCAATGGAGATCCAGCTGATTTATTTCCTCCCCCATGTGCTCACATCATCATCATCTCAAATGTTTGCCTTCCCACCGCTCAGACCCCTCATAACACGAGTCATAGTCGGGGTTGCCAGACCTCCTCTTATCCTACCATCGAAACTCTTATTATTATCCATTCACAGTACTCGGTGTTACCTTATAACAACATGTGACAATCTCAGATATGATGATAAAATGATAATAATATATATATATAATCATAAAATCAAATCCATATTTTTGTTTTTCCTTTGCTAACGTCTTAGCAAATTATGAAGGAAGTTCCCCCAATCTGGCAACACAGCGAGAAGCTCTCGAGCGCGCGCTGATGTCTGGTGAGTCGCACAGGACCAATCAGAAGGCAGCTGCTCATACGACGTCACCACACGCCACCCCTCCTTCCTACAGAATCCAGAACAGAAACTTTACCTCAGATAGCTTTACCTCGCTTAACCTCCCGTCACAAATTGTTCTCACATACACACTTTATCAGTCACGTACACTATGTATATACGTGCACCAAAACAGTCTCAGAGTGGTCATTCGTACGTCAGTGTGCTCCCAAAAGTGATAGGTTTGTGTTGTGTGGGGTGTAAAGTAGACATGGTACATGAGGCGTGACGGAAAACATTTAAACGTAAAGTATACTGTGTTGAAAAAAGGTTTTTGTTTATTAAGGTAGAAGTACGTGGCCTAGTGGTTAGCACAGTCGCCTTGCACCTCCAGGTTCCTTGTGTCTGTCTGTGTGGAGTTGCATGTTCTCCCCATGCTTGAAGGGTTTCCTCCTGGTTTCCTCCAATAGTCCAAAGATATGCTGATTGGCGTTCGCAAATTACATGTATTGTGTGAGGGAGCAGTGGTGACTCGGTTAAGGCTGTGCGTTACAGGGGTTCTGAACGGAAGGTTGGGTTTTTTTTTTTAATTTTTATTTATTTATTATTATATTGAATACAAATTAGCATGTGTGCCCTGTGAAGGATATGGTTCAGGCCCCCTGTGACCCTTTATACAGGATAAAGTGGTATAGACGACGAGTGAGTAAGTGAGTGAGAGACGCATCTGTCTGTGGGAACTGTACGCACAATCATTCGCCAACACCACTTGCAAGTTACTGGAAGTTATTGCTACATCCCCCGTACAGTCCTGACCTCACTCCAAGCCATTTCCACATGTTAGGTCCATTAAAGGAGTTCCTGGGAGGCCAGCGTTTTTGTAAATGTGAATCAGACAGGCAGTATGATCATGGCTACAGTGTACTGAGAAAACTAGTACATTAGTATAGCAGGGGATTATGTAGAGAAATAAAGCAAGTTTTTACTCTGTTCTATTATTCTGTGCAAACAAAAGTCCCACTTTGACCTGAACGCACATGGACGCAATTTAAGAGTCAGCTTTAAAGTCTGAGTTTTTGTTCATATAATATATGGCAAAAAGTATGTGGACACCTGACTACTGAACATCTCGTTGCAAAACCACTCATCTGAGAAGGTTTTTCATTAAGGCTATAGGCATTTATGCCTCATTGTAGTATGTAATCTTATATATGATTATATTGTGGATGTACAGTAAAGAACATCATGTATGTGGATGGCCCTGTTTTCCCACTCAGTGCTCAGACCTTTGTGTACAAAGCCATGTAGACAAAGTTTCCCCACTGTGCCTGGTTCAGCGTTATCACAGAATGTGACGTTAATGTAACCCGTGAGGTCATGTCAACCCTGTGGTGTTTTTTTTTGTTTTTTGTTCATTTAGGCATTTAGTCTGGAAGTTAGACAAAGCAATCACATGTATAGCTGAAACAACAGTTCTGGCAGTATATACAGTATATTGAACAGTTTTAAAAAAACAGAAACAGAAAAAGGTAATTTTATTTCACATTTGAATATACAAGGACTATTATTTTTCTCATAATCTAAATGGCCATTCCGATTTTTATTATTTTTTAAAAAATTTTTATATAATTTGTAGTGATTGTAAAGTGTTTTTATCACATGACAATGTGTGTGATTATCTACCAGGAAATTAGCATGTTGCTCAATATTCTGTCTTTTTCTCGCTCACAATAATCAGCAGTTTAGCTGATTTCAGCTGACAATGCAAGATCCATTGTGTTCTCTCCTTCCTCTCTTGACCGGCTTTTGCGTAACAAACACACACTCTTTATAGGTTACCATAACACTTGGATCAGCTGAGTAATTTTTTTTTTACTCGTAAGGGCACTCACCTGGATCAATACGGTTAAATAAATAAATGTTGTGCGTCGATACATCTTGCATAACAAAGTAGTAGATAACACACTAGTAGGTTTTCATTTACACTGAAAAGTAGGACACAGCCTCGTCGCTGCCTCTCATTCATCACTTTTTTGAAGTGAGCCAACAGAAGACAATAACCATAATTAAGTCATTGCGACAAGATTAATAAAATGTCAGTTTGGGTGAAACTAATAAGCATCAATCCTGACGCTTATGCAAATATCTTTCCTAAAATAAGCCCTTGTGCACTTTCCTTTCTGTAATTAACTTATGAATTAATTAAAAACATGTGAACTGTGTAGCTGTGGTTCCAAAGTAAATGCTCACTAAAATAAAAATTTAACCTTGACGTTGAGTTCAAGTTCTTTTTCTACCAAGCCACTGGTGACTACTGCTGCCACAATTAGTGAGCGAGCTACCCATAATTGGTATAGGTCTACAGTATGTTCTTTTGTCTAAGGCGAAAGGCTAGCTAGCATAAATTGTTGGCGGATTAAATAATCCATCTGGCATTACAGCAAAAGGTTATAATTTAAAGTACCTTAGCTAATCATAAACAATCTGGGTGATTATAGTTTTTCAAAAATTTTATTAAATGTAGGTATCTACCTAGCATTAAACTAAGGGGTCGAATTGGAACATAAACAGCTAGATAGCTATACAAGTTAAGGAAACAGGCACAGTCGACTCTTCACCTGTCAAAAACTCTCACTAATCACTACTGTTCTCAACAATCAATCATCGATCACAACTGTTCCAAAAAGACTAATCACAGTTCATGATTCTTTCAAATGACTAATCGCAATTGTCGCAAATAAATGATGACTAATTACCATTGTTCCAAACAACTTATGGCAGATCATGATTATTTCAAATGACTAATCACTGATCACACTGTTACAAAATGACTAATCACTGATTATTGTTCTTCCAAAAGACTACTCACTAATCACCTTTGTTCCAAAAAGACCCATTACAGATCACCATTGTTCCAAATGACTAATCTTTGACTGTGATTCTTCTATCGTTGGCTCTGTGTTAGGTTTCTCACTTGCCATGTCGAATGTCCAAACCCCATCCACTGGATGCAGTGCTGGTCCCAAAATATGAGGGCTACGTCAGGAAGGGCATCCGGTGTAAAACCTGTGCCAAGTTGAGAGCAACCGAAAGACTATCGACAACTGACTGTGATTCTAATGACTAATCACTAATTCAGACTGATCAGCATTGATCCTATCCACCACTCACTGATCAACATTATTCCAAATGACCAATTACTTATCACCATTTTTTCTATTATATACATCACTGGACACAATTTATCCTATTAACAGCTTACCGATCACCACTGTTCATAGTCTTTTATCATTAGATTCTAATGCACTTGGGTTGGATCCCAAAACAACACACAAACTAATGTAGAATGAAATGAATGTTTTCTACCAAAATGCACATCCTCTTTCTCTTCTCTATCCGCTTTTCCTTCCACTGTGGCCCAGAAACCTAGAATAAGTTGCTAAGTGCTAATTTTAATTCTATCCTGAGAGGGAAGTATGATTTTACTTTATTCTGCACAGAAAGTTCACTCTAGCCTGGAAAGTCTCATGGTATATTTCAAGCAGATCTTTATGTCTGGCTCAACAGCTTGGTACTAAAAATATAACTGAATGGAATCCTTCGTCATCATGGTCATCCGGTAATTTGATACCAGCTCCTAGAATTATGTGCAGTAAAAGTTTGCCATCATGCCAGTTTTAGAGAGTGCTAGTAGCAACAACTTTGCATTATGCAAATAAATGTTTGCATGAGAGAAATGAACAACTTCATACTCTTCTAAATGGGTTTGTGCTGATCTTGGCCTAGAGTTAGCATGATGTTCAAATGAACATTTGCACTTTAGCACCAATGCAAAACTAAAAAAAACAAACAAAAAATAAAGAGTTACTAGGACGTGGAGAACATGCGTGACTCATCATCAACATTTGATAAGCAGTTAAAGTTTAACTTTGTGCACCATTCAGTTCTTTCACACAGCGGTCCATGCTTTCTTTTTTTATGAGGCTTTATTTTTAAAAATTCAAGGCACAACCAGCTCACGCCCACTCAGGAGACAAGCTGTGATTGGCCACGCCAAGCACAAGGTGTTCACACTCGCAGCTGATTGGCGGATGTTGCTGAGCCCACAGTGATGTTTTTCCAAAGACTATTGCTACCTTTACACTTCGCGTTGACTCAGTGAGACGGTCACTGGGTGTGATTAACTCATAATCATGTTTTGACGAAGAAGCTTGAACGAGGGCACTAAAACTGGGGCAGAAAAATTTCCAGTCAAATGCGTGTAGATACAAATCTAATATTAATTATAATATTGATGTTAGTAGTATTAAAGTATTATTATATTTATATTAGTTGTCAATTCATATTTAATATTATATTTAAATATATTAATTTCAAAGGCACAACAAGTAATGTAATGATGGCACAAAACCATTACTTCAACTACTAATCCCGTTACTATTATAATCATCCCCATTACCACTTCTACTACTATAAATAATAATAATAATACAAAATGCAATAATAATTAAAAACAGAGATATGTTATTAAAACATTATCTAATATAAAATAAAATATTATCCAAATATAGAAAAATATATATTTGATATTTTATTGTTACACTCCCAAAAGCAAAAGATTTTAAGTGAGACTCTGAGATACACATGGTCATTGTTGCAAAGCAGATTTGCAGAATAAAAAAAAAACAGGGAAACGAGTATGAAATCTTTAGAAAATACGTATAAATCTAAATGATTAGATAGTCCCTGATGAGCAAGTCGAGGGCGACGGTGACAAGGAAAACTCCATAAGAGTTTAAGAGGAACCAGACTCAACAGGGAACCCATCCACATCTGGTTGAACAGATAGAAAGGATTGATTGATGGCTGGAATTTCAGTAAAACAGGAGATATGTTTAAGTTAATATGGAGTCGTTATTGAAGACTCGGGTATAAAACTGTAGGAATTTCAGCCCTGAACTATTAAGCAACTGCAGTCATAGGTCCTTATGGAAATTGCTGTCTGCATCAGCCAAGTCCAGGACCATCTTCATGGTAAACTGGAAGTGGAAATTGCTATGTTAGCAGCTATCTTAGCCTTATTCACTGTAGCTCTTGAAAATGGTCCAGAGGGACTATAGAGCTGGGTGGAGCTGGGAAATTTGATTTGCTTGTTTAAGCCTCGGCAATACAAAAAATGAAAAAGGACAAGCTGCATTGCAGGTAATATTTTTTTGAATTTTTTTTTTATTGTAGTGTGTTCATGGAGAATGGCAACCCACCCGAATCTGTAAACATGACCAAAAATTCATTTGGTATAATAGATCCTCTTTAAGAGATGAGTGATGTTGTGATTGTTGTTCCTGATCCAGTGAAGTCTGAGTGTTTCTTCTGATGCAAACTGAAAGAAAATCTTCAGCTGTTCCTCAGAATGTAAACAACAGCCTTGCATTTTTGGGGAAGAAAATCTAAACAGGAACTTCTCACAGCTTTAAGCAATTTCCCTCTGGGATTAATAAAGTTCTTTGACTTTTGAATCTTGAATCCAGACAAACATATTTGGCGAAACCTGCAATGACACTGTACCCAAATATAAAAGACTTTACTCCGGGGAATGTACTGGTACTGTTTCACGATTAGTTAAAAAACTATCATAAATTAACAACCCAGACAAAAATATTTATTGTTATTATTATATATTATTATTATTGTTATTATGATTTTTATTATTATTATTATTATTAATAATAATAATAATAATAATAATAATAATAATAATAATACTACCCTTTTCGTGGCACTAGGGGAAAAAAACATAGTTAAAAATGTACATACCTAATCTCAGTTAAACCTTCAGCTAGCATATCTCAGTATGCATCTTTAGACTTGAGTTGATGAAAAATGACTTCACTGTGAAACATGGGTAAAGACCAATAAGTAAGCTTGTGGCCAGTTATATTTATGATTATCAGGGATTTCATTTAACTGCGTGTCTTAAAAATGACTAGCTAAAATAATGTTACTCAGCTTTATAAGGTTATGAAATGGTTGCCATATCAATCATCACCACGCCATTGAATCAGTGAATAATTATAATGTGTTCAAATTGGATTTATGTAGTGGCAGATGATATCAGGTGGAGCTCCATCACAAAGTTCATCCACCCGACATATTTATGTTTATATAAAAAGAGACCACTGGGTAAATTTCATTTCTGTCCAATTTATTCCTTTATCTGCCAAGCCGGCACTTCCCCGAGTGATACAGGAACGTCCCTTCGGGGAGTCCACATTTCAGCATGCAGAATTACTTTTTTTCCCCTAAATATGTCATGGGAAACTCAAGCTAGCCATGATAAGACTCTTCACCAAGGAATAGGAAAACGTGCACCTATTTTCTCACCTTTACTCCTTCAATCATTTGCCTCGGTCTTACACCCAAGAGAAATGCAGCTGCTTTTTATTTTCCCGGACACACTGGTGGGATGGTTGTTTCTTTCCCCTTCTCATCTGGTTCAATTTAAAGCCAGTGAGTGTATAAGTAATTCGAAATTCAGTGCTGTTTGGTCCATGTGTGTGTGAGAGATAAGCTGCATTTAAAGTGAGGGACCACGGCAGATATGAAACTCCCTAAGGCCCTTCCTTCAATGCTTCCTCAACCCCCCAATTTTTTCAACTCCAGTGAAAGACAGCGCTGATCGTCACATGACTTTTTTTTTCCCCATGACGATCATTATGACAAAGTGGCCAGTTTGGATGCTGAAGCTACTGGATTACATAATAAATCCAGTATTAAAGATATACACTTGTCAGTCACTTTAATTGGAAATTTCACCAGTACAACCTCAGATTCCTGTTCCTGGCTGACAAGAGTGGAACCTGATTTGGACTTCTCCTGTTTGGGATGCTTTGCTGCTCACCACAGTTATAAGGATTGGTTCTTTAAATAACCATAAACTTCACATCAGGTTCAATCCAGTCTGGAATTTCTTCTATATTCACTAGAGGGCATGGTAGAGCAAAAACATCCTTGGACAACAATGAAAAATCTTTCTTGACAAATTCATCCAATTTTGTATGTCTGAAACATACATTAAGGCAGTGGAGGATTGTTCATATTGGTTAGCTCATGAGATGATGGAAACAGCATAAATATAGATGCCATGAAAGCGGAGAGTGTATTTCACTTTTTGTGTTGCTGAGGTGACATAATCATACTATAGTTCCCTCACAAAAGCGTTTATGTTGATAATGCACAAAGTGGAGATGTAGGGTCTTATCTTCAGAGGGAATAGCTACAAGCTAATAAAATCCAGCAAAACAAACCAATAAGACTGACAAATTCATATCTCAGAAGTTACATTTATAGCTTACATCCAGAGTGAGGTACATGGGAACCATAAATACCTTAACATCAATTCACAAGGACCATGGATGGCCAGTCAATGGATGTAGGAGGATGTGACCCATCATTATGGTCCACTTTTAAAGAACTTGTAAATAAGTGATAACATTCTTGAAAACACCAGATAAGGTATTCCAGTAAATCAGTCTAGTGGATCCAAGAGCACGTCCATGTTTATTATCAGAAGTGTGAAGAATATGTACACACCTTTATGATATTACATAGGTGATCCTATGCTGCTTTGAAAACATTATTAATTCTTGGAACTGAATACTCCGTCAGAAACGACAGGCCCTTCACATAAACAGATAAGATAAAAGAACATATCTTTTCTCTGAAGCTCATTCACAATAGGAAAATGTCTGCCTTATCTTTGTTTAATTGCAGGAAACTATGATATATCATAATAACAAGTCACCTGGAATGGTTTCAATTCACAGCTTTGCCTTGTTAAGAGTTAATCTGTGACTTGTCTTACCTTAATATGCTTTAGACGTCGGTTGTCTTGTTGAGTCAATAGCCCTATTATATGCTACAACTACTGTACAAATCCATATTATGGCAAGAAACATTTAGTTAAGTAAAGAGAAAAGAAACTCTACTATTACTTTAAGAAATGAAGGTCAGGCAATCCAAAAAAATCTAAAGAGCTTTGAATCTATCTTCAAGTGCAGTTGCCAAAATGTTCAAACACCACGGTGAAACAAGCTCCATCTTAGGACAAGAAGACCAAGAGCTACCACTCCTGCAGAGGATAAGTTTATTAGAATAACCAAACCAATTTACAGCACCTCAGATGAAAGCCCACATATTTGTTCTGTCATAATTTCAGTGTCTGCAAGATTAATATACAATGTTGAAAAAAATAAGTTTTTGACTGGTATTAGTATCTATAAGCCATATGATATGTGGATTAAGCTTCATGATGCTCAGAGCTTACCCGTACTCACACTGTATATTAACCTGTACATATTACCATCCTATCTTCAATAATATAATTAATAAATTTTTCAATTCAAACATCTGCCTTCTGAGAAGTGCAGTCAGATTTTCTTTCATGCTTCAGATCTACTTAAATAGAACGAAGCAGCATCACTTAGTTCTTTAGTGTGTCATGCTCTCTCACCTCATCATCTGCACACTCTGCTGTAACAGTTCAGCTTCTACTTTAGACATTTCTTTCTCAGTGTGAAGCCGAAATAGGCAAAGCAGCAGGAAGCTATGACACATCAAACGAATCCCAGATGAACAGCAAGTAATGAAATAATAAAAAACGGCTAAAGCAATAAATTGACTCATCATGTGGGGAATTTGACGTTCTTACATCCTCTGCTGCCGCTCAGCAAAGCTGCGTGGAGGGAAAACATCCTAATCCATCTTTTCAGGAGGCGGATTATGATCAAGAAGCAATTTTATCCTGTTTTACAGGATTTAGTCCTAAAAAAGTTGGCGTGAAAATGACATTTTGCTGCCTGACTAGGAATTGTCATGGAAGTCAGGTATAATACATCTAAAATTAGATGCACTCGGTTTGATGGAAAATATTTATTTTCAGTGATAAAAAAAATAATGCAAGGCAAAGCACCTAAATATAAACATCTTTAACACATCATGTGTTTGTCTTATGTGTGTAAACAATATGTTTAATTCTGATGCTATTGATTTTTGGCCAGATACCAAGAACCATCCATCTGGAACCTCTGGTACTAGACTGAGGGCTGTTTTGGTACATGGTGTGATAAAGTGAGGCTGTGTGGCATATTTTGTGCTGTGAAGTGCTAAAGTGGACTTTTGTCCTCAAATAAATTAGTAGCTAACTAGATGCGGCTTTAAGCGCTTTGTGATTGAGCAGACCAATCACACTGCACCTCCTGAGCGGGTGTGTGGTCAGTGTGGTTAATAATTTAAAGATAAGTCGCACATAATCAAAGATAAACGACTTGTGTGTGTGCGCGTGTCAGTGAGAAAAACTTTTTTATATAAAAAAAATACTTAAATACTTAAAATGGTAATTATTAACACAAAAGTAAATACAATTTTAAGTATTTAAGTATTTTTTTTAAATAAAAAAAATTAAGCTAAGCTTCTAACAAAATGGGTTATATATAAAAATAGCTACTTAAATTTGAGTTACTGTTCATACATATGAAGAAAAATAAAACTGACCAAATTTTAAGTAAGTTACAAAGTTAAAAAAGTAGCTCTCAGATTATAATTATAGCTACTTAAATTTTATTTACTACGTGTATTTATTATGATATTCACTTAAATTTGATTCACTATCAATATAACTGTTTGCAAAACAATTTTAAACTAGTTACAAAAATAAAAATGCATCTACCAGAATTTTAACAATTTAAAAATAGCTACTTAAATTTGAGACTCTAATAATATATGTAGCTACAAAAAGAAAGTATAGCTGCTTAAATTTGAAGCTAGATAAAAAAAAGCTAAAGACTTAACTATCAAAATTGAACTATCTACTAGGATTAAAATATAGAAAACTACTTAAATGTGAGATATATGAAAATGAAAAAAAAATGACTATATAATTTGAGTGCCTATATGTACCTAATTAAGGTTACACAAATTGATCTAATAAATTATAAGCTAGCTAAAAAATAATTAGCTATGGGATTTGAATATGCTTATTTTGAATATAAACATTTAAGGTACAAATTACAAAAGTGACAATATAACTACTTAAATTGCATCTACATTCATTTCTACAGAATCGGACCACACAAACAAATCCATCATCCTAGTGATGTGGGCTCGGCATCTTCAGCCAATCGACTATGAGCATGAGCATCTTCTGCTTGAAACCGGCCAATCACGACTCATCTCCTGTGTTTGTGTGTTCATGTGCATGTGGATGTCTGTATGTGTGTGCATTTGTGTGTGTTTTGTGTGTGTGTTTACAGTTAATAATTAATTGATTAGAGAAAAGTTTGATAGCTGTAAATGTAGGCAAAAAATAAGATCAAATTTAATTAAAGAAAAGTTGAAATTCTCACACACACACACACACACACACACACACACACACACACACACACACACACACACACACACACACACACACACACCATCTCATTTCATTTATGTTTCATTCATACTGCTGCTGTCCAAACTACCTGCCATATCTTTAACCAGTTACACCCTTTTATTTTGCAAATCCTGCACATTCCAGATAATTTATACATTTTATTTATTTCTATTTTTAGATATTTTATATTTTTGTATTAACCCTTTATATTCTTAGATTTTAAATTGTGCAGCTTTTTTCTTATTGAAGTAAACTGTTGCTATTGTGTGTGTGTGTGTGTGTGTGTGTGCGTGTGTGTGTGTGTGCGCGTGTGTGTGTGTGTGTGTTTAACCTTCAACCAGCAGAGGGCAGAAGATCTACAGCTTTGAGTTTGGCAGAAACCGGCAAAGCATAAATTCTCTTTACTGATAGATAATTTCATCAAATACTGCGTTGTAATCACATCACTTTCCATCTCTCTCTCTCTCTCTCTCTCTCTCTTGATCGTGTCCTCTCTCTATTACATTTATCTTTCTGTGTAAATGCAGATGAAAGATGTTGCTTGAAGGGCACCTAGAGAAAATTTAACGAGAAGTGAAATTATCCTGAAAAATCTCATTTAGTTAATTAATCTGAGTGACTCACAAAGTCTCACAACTCATCTGTCACCATCTCACCTTTCTGTCTGTCTGCGCGTCTGTCTGTCGATCTTTGTATGTGGATGGCTATCTGATTGTCAGCCCATCTGTGTGTCTTTCTATCTGTATCTGCTCATCTGTCTGTCTTTCCTTCTATGTGTCTTTGTCTATCTGTCTGCTTACCTGTCTTTTTTCCTTCCGTTTGTTTCTTTGTTGTCTTCCTTATCTTCTGTGCTTTTATTTATTTATTTATTTATTTATTTATTGTCTCTTCTGAGCTCTTCTGCATCCTAAAACAACAGAAATGCTAATTGATTGCATCAGCAGATAATTGGTGTAATTATTTGTGAACTTCTCTCAGGATCTAATTGCAGCTCATCGTACCGTCACAACACTTCAAGACGAAAGCTAGGGATTTGGAGCACTGCTCTATCTGTTTTCTCAGAGACACACAATATCACAATTTTAATCGCTTCGGGTAAAATGAGCCCCAACACAATCAAATCCCAATGTGTGTGTGTGTGAGTGAATACAGTGCATTAATCCAGTGTGTGTTCAGTAATGTATAAATAAAAGCAGAAGGCAAGCACAGGCTGTGATATTTCCGTAATATGTCCTGTCTCTAACCACAGTCTGTAGTCCTGCTCTATGCTTTTTTTCAGGTCCTCACTAATATTCCCAAGAAGTTTCCTCCAGGTTTTTGGCTTTAGATCTAAAAAAAAAAGAAAAGAAAGAAATAATGCCATAGAAACAGCTTTCCTAATCAATCTGGCTTGAGTGTGACAACAGGAAGACGACTTTGTAATCATCACACTTTTATCACCCTGAGACCAACGAGCTGCAATTAAACCCGACGATGTGAAAAGGTGAGACATTTTAGGAGACATTCCACACTCATGGAAGCCCATATCAAACCTGACACTTTACTATTGCTCTGCGGGAGAGAAACTGTGAAGTGATAATCAACTTCACTTCTCCTTTATAAAGTTCATGACATTACTTTCGCCTTTAAACATGGTGTCTGTGATAGCATCGGTAATGGTGTCTGTAATAAAGTCTATAATGGTGTCTGTGATGGGGGTTGTAATGGTGTTTGTATTGTATTTGTTATAGAGTTTATAATGGGGCTGTAATGGGGCTGTAATTGGGGCTGTAATTGGGGCTGTAATTGGGGCTGTAATTGGGGCTGTAATGGTATTTGCAACAGAGTCTGTATTGGTGTCTGAAATGGTGTCTGTAATAGAGTCTGTAATGGAGTCTGTACTGGTGTCTGTAATGAGATTTGTAATGGTGTTCGTAATGGTATCTGTAAGAGAGTCTATAATGGGGCTGTAATGGGTCTATAATTTTTCTGTAATTGGGTGTGTAATCGTATTTGCAACAGAGTCTGAAATGTATTGGTAAAAGTATTGGTGTCTGAAATGGTGTCTGTAATAGAGTCTGTAATGGTGGCTGTGAAGGTATTTGTAATGAGGCTGTAATGTATCTTTACTTGGATTTGTAATGGTTTCTGTAATAGAGTCAGTAGCAGAATCTTTCTTTCTTTCTTTCTTTCCTTCCTTTTTTCTTTCTTTCTTTCTTTCTTTCTTTCTATCTTTCTTACATGGATGATATGAGTAAATATGAAAGAAATTAACGCTAGCACTTAATCTAGCTGTTTAACATAATGTGATTAGTCTAGTGAGGTGTTACAGTGAAATACCTCGGCTGCTGCAGCAGCGTTAGCCGGATACAAAACGATGTTGATGTCCTACATGTAGTGCAAGAGCACAACCATCACACAGAGACCATCTGCGACAGAATGGGAACGATGCAGGCTTTTACACCGTATCTTCCTTTTTGTCCTGCCCTTCCCGTTTCATCTCTCGTCATTCTGCTCCTGCATATTTAATGATGTCTGAAGCCTGTCCGAAGCTAAAACCCATCTCGGTGTATGTGTCTATCAGAAAATGTGTAAATATCAGGCACTGGAAAACCAAACAGCCACCGATTTGCAGCTTTCGGGTGACCGCCAGTGGAAGAGCTACAGACGCACACTCAGTTGATGTTGTGTCCGATTTGTTTCCGCGATCATGTTAGCACACTTTCATCCCAGCACTTTGGAAAACACGTCTTCCCCCATCATGTTCTTAAGATTATTTGCTTCCTTCCTGCTCATGATTTGCACAGATTCAGTTAGCACCCCGAGAAGTGTTTTCATTTACATTCCATTTACATTTATTTATCCGTCTTACAAGTGAGACAGAATCAAATACGAGCTCTTAAAGGAAACTGACGGCTAAAAATATTACCATTAGACTGAATTCAGTTCACGTTGATTGCAACTTCATTGGGCTCTTTGAATATTATTATTATTATTATTATTATTATTATTATTATTATTATTAACGCAAAAAAAAGAACTCAAAAAGGTGTATTTTTATAAAAAAAAATGTTTCATTGCCGGATGCCCAGTTGGGGAATGTGTGGTCTTGCCTCAGGAGCTAAATACATATTTTAATCCTGTATGTCTATGATAATCTGTAATTTGCAAACCATTCCTCAAGAAAAGTAAAGAATGGCCGGAATAATTTTAATCAGAAGCTTCTAAAATGTTTTTAATTAAAATAATTATGCTGCTGGAATTAAATAAAGAAGCCTGAATAGTTATTAATGACATTTTAAATGTTTTCATTTTTTTTTTTTGTATGAATTTAATAATGAACTGAAATCTGGAGGGAGTTGTATTGCGAGAGTGGAAGAATCTTTCAATCTTTTTAATCTCAGTGACTGACAGCTTGGTGAAACTCAGTATTGCACGGATGTTTAATAAAATGTTCATCAATTCTTGAGGCTGTGGTGTGAAAAAGAAAAAAAAAGAAAGAAAAGAATGAAGGCCACATTCTTAAAGCAACCATTTAAAAAGCTAATACGTCACTTTACTTGGGGTATTTCTTTTCACTAAGTTGCCAGAAACGTGCTTAAAAATTTCAACAGACGTGTCAAGTATGTAGTTGATTTATTGATACTGAAGTAGTATGGAAACTGATGTCCTTCTTGCTTTCGGCAGGGTTGACATGAAGACGGTTTAATCCATCATCATCAGCAGAGTAAGAAGAGTGAAACGGGTTAATGACCTCAGCAACCTTTACCTTTTTAATCTTTCCAAGTGATTTAATCGACTTACAAAAAAAGGCTCATTTCCTTAATAGAAAATTGTCAAAATTGCTGTGTTTAATAAAATATTTATGCTTGAGCTATTGTAAGAAGGCTGAAACATTGCATGTTTAATAAATGATTCAATTTGTGCTATAATTGAATCAAATCACCAAGTAAAATGTCTTGCTATTGTCATTTATTTATGATACAATATAAGGCTTAAATGTAGCATATACAGTACAGGCTGAAATGTAGGACCCTTTGACCAAAGAACCATTAAAAGCTAGAAATTTTATATATAGGGCCCTGGGGATACAGCAGGCTGGGTACACAGGGCTTTGGGAAATGGAAACATGGTGCTCAAGGAATGTAGTGGACCCTATAAGTGTATAAAACACTAGAAAAAAAATACTCTAAATTCATCAAGATGGGAACATAAGGCCCTGGTATATAGAACATAGGGGTAAATGGGAAAATAAGAGATTGTGCACTGGAAATATATTACATGGAGGCTTTAAACCCATGGGTACAAATCAACTATGGGGACATCAGACCCTGAGCATGTACTACACTAGAAACATAGAACCATAACACTGGGGCTATAGTACATAAAGGAACATAAGGGAAACATAGAAACAAAGAGACATAAAAAAATTTGGGAACATGGAAACATTCTACATTTATAGAATATATAACAATAGAGACATGGGAACTATGAAAAACATGGCAACATTGGATCCTGGCAATATAGAACATTGGGAAGATAAAATGAAAATATAACAAGATTAGTACACTGAATACAATACATAGAACCTTAGAAGATTGTATGCTGGGAATGTAGTATATTGAGAATTTTATCCTATGGGACCATGGGAAAGCAAGACCCTGGGAATAGAGTACATTTTAATCATAGCTCATACCTTTAGAGTTAAAGGAACTATGGTAATTTAGGAAGATTGTACATTGGCACAAAGAAACAGAGCAACTATGGGTATAGAACCATAGAGACATAGGAACTTTGGGGACATGGAAACGTAAGACCCTGGGAATAGAGTTCATTTGGAACATAGAACCACAAGGGAGTAGGAACTGTGGGAACCAGTGGCGATTTCTTTAAGACTTCAAGGGAAGCTCAGCTTCCCCTATAATGTCACAAAATTAATGGTCAAATTATGTACTATTGTATTAACATTTTATTGACT
>JAOVVA010000044.1:17137141-17156887 GCA_028565275.1 Leiocassis micropogon | reverse complement strand
GTGAAGCTGCTTTGAGACAATGACCATTGTTAAAAGCGCTATATAAATAAAATTGAATTGAATTGAATTGAATTGAGCTGATGGCCCAAATCTGCCGGCATTTCCCGGTCTCGTGCTCCTCCCAAAAATCCAACCCTGGTTAGTCAGGGGGATTATTTTTTTTGTCCTTGTTCTTTTTCACGGATAAATGATGTCTTCTGGGGTTCATATGATGTTCTGGGAGGGGGTATTGGCATTTGTGGCTGTTCTTTTAGACTTGATGGCTGCGGCTATTGGCTGCTATTTTGTTCTTTTACAGAAAAGAACAAAAAAAAAATGTGGATCTTCCTTTTAGAAGTTAAAATGTTCACATTACATTATTTAATTTTTTTGTAAACTTAATGTGCAGATGAATATTTTTTATAAAACTAGCTAACCTGCTAACTAGCTAAATAACATTCTTTTTATACACCAACCTAAATGCTAAAAGCTAAAGCCAAGTTTTTGCATTGTTACTGCAACATGTACTTTCTTCTTCTCAGTATGGCCTGTCAATTATTTGCATTCATTATCTATCTTAATTTACCGACTGAGGCTAATTTGCATCAAATTTATGTACACAATGCAGATGATGAAGTGTAAATGCCCCCCCCCCTCCCCATGGTTATGAAATATTTAGGAAATAGTCCTGTTAATATTGCTAATATTGGCATTAGCGCTGACTTTCTTTAGCTACGGTAGCTTGACCAAATCCTTGTCACTTTCATGTTTGAGACACATGGAGAGGTCTTGCCTAAGGTTCTGCCTGAGATCACACAGAATTCTGAAACCTGAGTCAACACCGGGGACTGACAGAGAAACCCAAGAGAGGGAGCGTGAAAGCTGAGTCTGAAAATGCACTATCTTTATTTTCCTACTTTCTCAGCTGCAGGTTTCCAAAATATATATATATATTAAGAGAATATATTTTTTTAAAGATTTTCAGGCTCATTTTCCTCTTTTTCAAATGGCTTTGCTTTCCAAATCATTCACCAGCACCACAAGCTTTCAACCCCATCTCTGACCTCTTTCCCTGCTCGATGGACCAGTCAGGAATCATTTGAAATGCTAACACACGGCTCAAGGCTAATGTTTACGAAGCAGAACATTTTGGCCTGAACTCGGTTAGATGTATAAATCGATATATATGCGTGGTAGGCTTAGAAGTTTGTGTCTGCGGGCAGCCCTGAGCACGATCTCTTACACCTGCATTCAAATGACTCAACCTAAGAGTCATGCTAATCCTGGGTGATGCTAAGATTCCTGCTCGGGCCAGAGTTGGGGGGTGGGGGTAGAAGTTAAAGGAGAACTTAGAGCGATTTTCTGAGAAAATGCCTAGAAGGATATCGTCCTGACCTGCAGTGTGATTCCTAACCCTATGCTTGATGGAGTGGACCGCTAGCCAAGGAACTGAGATGCTAGCGCTAATTCGGGTCAGAGACCGAGGAGGAAGTGGAGGAAATGTTTGACCTGAATGTAGAAGCGTCGCTGGGTTCTTTCATACCGAGTGAACCTGAGAGCGAATCTGAATTGGAAAGAAATGCCATGTTGAGGCAAACGAATGCAAAATATATTTCTTTTGTCTGTCTGTCTGAATCACATGCATAAATCATGAGAACAGGAAGCTACTCTGATTTTACTGTTCAGTAGCCTGAGGCAAACTGACGAGGCTTTTATATTGATTCATTTCATGGGTGGATTTTTTTTTTTTTTACAAATTTATACAGGTAAGGCAGAATACAGCCACTTTACACTTCTATATGCAATGAATGTACTGTATATGAGTGCGCATCCTGTCTACTTATAACGTCTTCGCTAAAGCGGAAAAGAAAACACTTGCGTGCAGGTTGCATGTTTTCTCCATATGTCTTTCATCCCTCAACCTTTACTTTTTCAGCTTGTGATGTATAACAATCCATTTTCCTCCATCGATTCCTAAAATTCTAATATAAATAAATAAATAAATAAATAAATAAATGAGGAGATGGGAAATTAGGGAAAGAAATTCTTGAGGTCATATTAAGACGCTAATGCAAGGGGAAGCAAGATGACACATATTGTAAGAAGGTAGTTTAAAATAAAGCCAAATAAGGATACAGTAGGCAGTGGGGGCAGGTGGAGCCGTAAAGCTAAAATGTTACCATTTACACCAGGTGTTTTTTTTACTCGTGGTAATTTATCTATTGGCATCTGTATAAATATATACAGTATATAAAGATCCAATTTATGAAAAAATGTGCTCGCCTTATCATCCGGAGAAGTTCGATTCCCGGGTGATGCTATAAGAGCTGATTGGCCGAGCTCTCTCAGAGGGAAGGGATGAGAGGTATTAGTGCTCCCACATTAATCACGGCTCTACAGCCAATCAGGTGCAAGTGGAAGGAGTGGATAGCGCTGTCCTCCGAGTGTGTTATGCCGCCCCCAATGGTGCGTGAGCGAGCAGTTTGCGGTCAAAGATGCGGTCGGCTGCCGTCACGTGGTTCAGAGGAAACACGTGATAGTCTTCGGACCTCCCGACTGAGCGGTAGTAGTAGCCTTAATGTGGGAGCCCCCTAGTGATGGGGAGGAATTGGACACGACTAAATTAGGGAGAAAATCAACTGGTTGTTTATGTAACAACCTCAGCAGCAACCTCATTTCTCCTCTTGTCTGTTCCAACCACTTAGCATTCAGCATCCGCAGTATATTAATCACTGGCCTGATCATCCGTCATCATCTACCTGTTTGTCACTGGTTCATGCCTTAAGTAAGATTTTTTTTTTTAATGCTGGAATGATTCATAGGTATGGCTTAGGTTGCAGTCACACTGACCCACGTTCCCACTAAGTCCACTAAAATTGTAAGAACGCAGTAAGAGCTTGTACAGTACTAACCGGTAAGGATGTACTGTAGTATTGTCCTCATTGACGTGGAGCTGCCATGCTATTTTTCTGGAAAAGCCTAGTGAGGACGTGATCAAAGCAAGACACAGGAAGAACTTAATCAGGACGTACGGTAGTAATGATGGCATTGAGCCCTTAACAGCGTAACCTACACCTCTTCAGGAATTTGTTAACATACTATAAGCAGAGCACAGACAGGAACAATTGGATGGTCTTCTGATTGAGTTGTCATTGTGATGTCACTGCATTGTTGCTCCATCAACAGAGTTCTCACAGCTGCTTCTTCGGGCATGTGCTATGACCACAGTAGGTCCATGCCTCGTTGTAGAAGACCACATTAAATTCATATTTACGTTCTTCTGGCGCTTAACACATTTATCAGCAGATCTAAGCCAAGTTCAAAGAATTTAGTATAAATACTGGCTCCAGTTTCTCCCACCATCACTTCATTTATACCACGGTTCGATCTCATTAGACCTGATGAGCACATGATCATTTTCGTGAGATGAAATTAGTGACAATCTGATAGATATGTTGAGAACTTAAGAGGGATGCAGGTAGCAAGTAGTATAAACTTGATTAAAGCACTTTTTTTCCATTTTGACCCCACTCATGCTGCTGTGCTCTTTCATATTTTTAGGACACAGTGGGAACTTCATGGTCTTTGCCGGAATGTGACGAGGACTTTAACAAACAAAAAACATTACTGAAACTGTTCATGTACTGAAAATGAGAGACAGAAAGTCCCTCTGGAAGCCCGGATAACTATTCCTCAAAACTACATTAAACATTATGAGAAATTCTGGCTCTTAGGGAGCAAAATATAAAGAAATGATGGGGGTCAAGACTTTTGCTCAGTACTGAACAGTATATATTGAATATATAATTTACTGAGTGGCCCAAAAGTATGGATCCTTATGCGCAAACAGACAAATCCTGTAAAATTGGTCATCAGCATTAGTTATTTTCAAAGCCCTTTTTAATAAATAAATAAATAAATAAAGCCAATGGATCTAGACACTTTAGGCAATGCTGTAATTGAAAATGACCATGACATTAAAAATCAATAATTTCCAACTCTTCTTTTCTTCTCTCGTCTCTTCTCCTTGCCTCTTTCTAACCCATTATAAAAAAAAAGCTCCAGACCGAATCAATCTGTTCCAAGGTTTCAAGAAAGAAAAAGAAAGAAAACCTGTCATGCCGTTCTGTTAAGGCTTTGGGGTCATGACGATATGAGAAGGCTTCGTTCTGCATCAGCGAAAGAAGACAGATTGGCCGCAAATGTAAAAAAACAAATGGATCAATGAAACAATGAAGGAAGGAAGGACAGAAGGAAGAAAGGGTAGAAGAAAGGAAGAAAATAAGGAAGGAAGGAAGGGCGTAACACTGCAGTGCACCAAGTACTTTTGACCCGCAGCCCTCATTGCTCTTGGGAATGTTTTTTTTTTCCATTTCTTTGTGTCAGACATACAAGGACACGTATTTTTTTTACTTCTACATACTGTACATTTCTGCTTTATTTCTAAGCTTTTCTTGTGACTTTTGTCATCCAGACCCCTCCGCCATCTGGACTTGTCTGACTCGTCCTAGTGTCCCACTTCTGCTTGGAGATGGATGCCCGGTGTGGTCTGTCTGGGATGCGTGTGGTGACTGGGGATGGTTCCACTTTTCCACGAAGATGATCCAGGCCTCAGCTGATGCAGGCAGCTGTTCTCTGAGGACTTTTGACTGCAGTCGCTTGATAGTTCAGGACTGACATTTCCTACAGTCTACCTGAGCCTCTGATAGCAAACTGGACTCTATATTAACTTAAAGACATCAACTGTTATATTAAACTTCCAGCCTCCTAACACACAGTATGATGCAGATCAATTCCTGCTATCCGTTATCACCCAAACGAGGATGGGTTCCCTGTTGAGTCTGGTTCCTCTCAAGGTTTCTTCCTCAGGGAGTTTTTCCCTCAGCACCATCGCCCTTGGCTTGCTTATCAGGAACAATCTGATCATTTTGATCCATACACATTCACATTCCATACAAAGCTGTATACAAATAAAATTGAATTCAATTTAATTAATCAGAAACTTGATCATACGGTGTCATCGTTAGTCTTCATTAGGGTTTTTTTCTTTTGCCTCGACAGCACTTAAAGCACTGAATAGGTAAGTTGGGCTACATACAACTTAACAATTCATACTGTATTTTAATCTTTCTTGTCTTTTTATATTTAGCTGCCTCTTGGACTGGCATTACATCAGGTTATATTTGAAAGCAAAAAGAAGCGATGTTTCTTTCTCTAGTCTGTATTTTCAAGTCAAGTCAAGCAGTTGTGTTTAAACTTAATCATCTAGATGCTAGATTTGTACTCTTCTACTAAAGAAACATTTTCTGCGTCAGAGGTGTGAACTACAGCGCTTGTGATTTAAATGCACAAACTGTGCAGAAACCAATTCTGAATACCAGGAACTTTCCACAAGTAGTGAGTTAATTTTTAGACTTTCTCTACATATATGGCACTGATTGCACTAATATTTTTAATATTACCCATAATAATTTAGCTAAAATTGGCATTACCTATCTAGCAAGCTAGCTAAGATTTCTTGCGTACCCAAATCCATTGCTTTTATGCTAATGTTAAAGTCAAGTAACAAAAATGAAAAGGAATGAAACAACCCTTGTGAAAATGTACTACAGCAACTGATTTATTCAAAGCTCTGAATGTCATGACGAAAATCTGGATTTGGAAGATAAACAACGCTGAATTGTACACGTTCATATTAGCGAGTTGTGCAGACGTGGTCTGATAACGGTGCACAGTGAATGCTAATGACATCAGGTGTAAATGCCATGGTGCATTCATTAACCCTATCTTTATGCTAGAAGACTGACAGTACGCTAAACATCTTCTAAGTGATATTATTATATGGTACGCTAATCACCTGTGGGAAGCTAACCATCTGTTTCAGGCTGTAGCGGAATGACGGAGGGCTGGGAAAACTATTCAGTCAGTCAGAATTTGTGCGGAAGCTGAATCCTCACAGCAAGTCCCGATAGTGCCTACTTTCCACTGTTTAAGTTCCAGGCTTTTAGTTTGTCAGCGTCAAGTTTTTGCAACGCGCAGCTCTGATCTATGAGAAACATTTAAACGGTTAAATTAAATTTGTATCTAACAGTATGATTTATTTCTTTTTTATTCATTTAAATAGACAATAAAGTAAAATATATTTTAGAATTCTGGCAATGTGTGGACTTAATTAAACGAACTAGTCAGGGGACTCAAGCACTAAGTGATATTCGAACCTCAATCAAACCTGTCACCATAGCAACATATTAAGAAGAGCAGCAATCAGTGACCATATAAGGGATGGAATGTGGTAGGTCGCATACACAGTATGACGTGTCAAAGGGAGCATCATTTAATATGACATGAAAATAATGAAAACCACGGCAGAGCTCGGGTTCGAAAAAAGTCTCAGAGCTGCTGACGAGAAAGCTGAGGTGTGAAAGCGGCTGACTTCACTTAAGGAGGTAAGAAGAGAAAGTCCTCTTTTCTCAGGTGGTTACTTTAATCAGAGGGAGCTCGCGAGTGTTCTTCCTCCTCCTGCTCATCCTCCTCCTCCTCCTCTCGCTGCTGCTGAAAGACCCGAGAGTGTTTCGTTAAAATCCACCCACGAAAATACTGCACTCAGAGTGACCAGAGATACTGAGATTGCTTCAAGCCTTACAACCTTACACACACTCACACACACACACACATTTTATGTCTAATGTCTAAATGTTTGACCACCATGACCATAACATTATCATCATCATCATCATCATCGCCCTTTTCGCACTGATACAGAACATTTCAAAATGTCTCAGGACTCCAAGTGTATAGACGTATAAACTGTCTAGTAGAAGCCTGATGAATGGCGCTACTGTGTGAAGATCAGCGAGTGTCCTCCTCCTCTAGCAATGAAAATCTGCGGTGTCTGTCACAGAGGAGCGCAGCCGGGCAGCCAGGTGTGAAATAACTCTCTCGGGCCTTGTCCCATATCTGATTCATGCCTTTTATTATTAGTGTGGCTCCGAGGACGAGCCGTGCTGAAAGAGGTGAGGCGTCATCGATCCAGCGTCAGGAAGACCAGACCTGAGACACACAAAGCAGAAGTGAGTCCACCGAGCACCACGCATTCACAATCATTACTCATGTAAACTAACTAAACTAACTATCTGAACTGCCGCTCGGTCATGTGATCCGGCGCTGACCGCAACATGATGGCGAAAAATAAGGAGAAAAGGAGGAGAAAAGAAAAGGAAGGAGGGAGGGACTAGAAAAGAAAGGAAAAGGGATGGAACAAATGAATGAATGAAAAAAAAAAGATTAAAGGAATGCATTTAAAAAAAGGAAAGAAGGAGAGAATAAAAAATGACAGATTAAAGAAAATTATGGAATGACAAACGATCAGATTAACGGATTGAGGAAAGGAAGAAAAGAAAGAAGGAATAGAAGAGAAGGGAGAGAGACATAATGAGAGGAAGGAAGGAGGAAAGAAGAAGGAAGGAATGGAGCAAAGAAGAACAAAGAAAGGAAGGAGTGAATAAATAAACAATGGATGGAAGAAAAGGACGGCATGAACGAATGAACTAATGACTGAAGAAAGGATCAAACAAAGCAATGAACAAATGAATGAATAACCAAACTGACGGACAGACTGAAGGAAGGCATATGCAAGACGTGATGAAGAGATGATAAGGGTGGAAGAGAAGAAGAAGGAAGGATGGACAAATAGAAGAAAGGCAGGAAGGAAGGAAGGATGGAGCAAATAAATGAATGAATAAAGGACAGACTGAAGGAATGGATGGATGGAAGGGTGCATGAAGAGATGATAAGGGAGGAAGAGAGGAGGAAGGATGGATGGACAAATGGAAGGAAGGAAAGAAGGAAGGAGAAAATGAATGAATGAATGAATGAAGCAAAGACTGAATAAATGGGTGGAAGGACGGATGAAAGGGAGTAAGAAAAAAAGAAAGGGAGGAAGATCAGAACAAATGACAGACTGAAAGAATGGATGAATGGATTGATGGGGAGATGTGGCTCTACAAATCTCTCAGCAGGAAGGAGAACTGCAGTAAGGAGGATGAGGATGTGTAATAAATCTGCTATAAAGCTGTAATAAAAGGGGCGTGGAGTGGGCGTGGCCTCTGTTGCTGCCTGAATTGTGCTGTGTCACACTGACTCATATACATACATCAGATTACTGTATTGAGTCAGCAGAGAAGAAGTGACACGCACCCACACACACACACACACACACACACACACACACATAGCCCTAACACAAACGTTCACTTATCATTGCGCGTCCCACGCTGTGCTAAAAGCCAGCAGATGAAGAAGAGTAATCTAGCAGAAGAAAGATTAATTGCTCGGGTGACATTTTATTCCCGCTCGTCGCCTGCAGCAGCTAAAAATGTCACTTTGTCGCTTTTCTGCTCGTTTATTAAAAAGCGAGTTTACCAGAAGATTATTGGGTTGCAAATGTCAGCATCGTCTCAGCAGCAAAACTGCAATGAAATATGCGATCAACTGTGCCGATGTCATTAAATATACAATGCATAGAGGTTTTATAGGACGTTTCATAAATAAAACAGTGCATTATTCTGGAGTTGCCCGAACAGGAAGCCGAGCACCGCTCTGTGCTAATCTCAGCCTCGTTGTTGTCGGGATTAGCGCGCGGTGCTGCTTCGGGATCAGCGTAATGGGGTTTCGTTTCCTTCACCGACAATGCGCTGAGCTCTGATTGTAACAAAATCAAGCGCTGCGGCACCTAAATGCGTACGTACGGTCCATACTAATGTGGAGAGAGAGCGAGAGAGAGAGAGAGAGAGAGAGAGAAGGGATTTTAGATTAAAGCTTTTCGCTCTGAGGCAAGAGTAGTGACAAGAGCTTTAGGGTCTAATCGCTGTAACATGTGAAATAATTACACTTGAAAAAATATAGTGTTTGTGTTTTGATTTCTGTAATGCTAGTGTAAATTAAATTTGTAAACAAATGTAATTCTATTTTCAAAAGAAAAACAAACAAACAAACAAAACCTTTTATTGTATTTTATTTTTTCGAAACAAAAACTGTCTTTTTACTTAAATTAGAATTTCGTCCCCCTTTTTTTTTTCCTTTTACCAACTAATAATTATCAATAATCTCAAACAAATTAGCTACACTTTACAAAGCAGACAAATCGTCAAATCTGATTGGTCAGACAGCAGCACAGCTATGGATCACAGGTTCATACTGAGATGAGAAGGTGTGTCCAAACTTTTGGCCTGTACTGTATATCAACATGCTCATTCTAATATATTATGATGATGACAAACAAATGTCAAATTGTTGAAATGGTGATGTTTTTCTATGTATAAGTCAATGTTCATTTAACGTTTATGGAAAGAGTCTCCAGTACAAAAAAAAAAAAAGAATAAAAGAAAAACACATTAGGGAAAAAAATGCCTGCTTTCTTTTTAGTCTATTTTATCCATTTTATGCATTTAAACCTCATATAAAAACAGCCTCTTCCCTGGTTTGTTGCTCAGGTTTCTCCAGTGGCCGTGGCTTGGTGTTATCCGAGAGGCGTTTCGACTGGAGCATTACAACACATACACACACTTGGAGGAGCTCTGAGACCCGTGTTACCTTGATAAAGAAATAGTAAAATATGGGATCCTTAAAGAAAATTGTGCTTTTTTTTCTTTTCTTTTATGAATGACAAGAAAAAAAATGAAGCACAACTGTCAAAACACATAGAAAGTATAAAAGCAGTAAATAATTTGTAATCAATACGAGCAAAAATAAAGTTTACTATTCATATATGTTCAATTAAAAGAAAAAGAAAATTACATCTAGTGGACATTGAAGCTTTTAAAACATAGAAGTGAAAAATGAGAATATTTCAGTTTTTCACACAGCAGGTGTAATTAGATTTTGATTAAAAAGCCGCAACCAGTAAATGCCATCATGTCATTGTCTCATTTTCCACTTAACAGCGTCTTTCTCCCTCTTTCCGTGTGTGTGTGTGTGTGTGTGTGTGTGTTTTCGAGCAAAAGATTTAATCCATTATCATTCAGTTCAAATAGGAACGAGAGCCTATGAAACTCTATAATTATATATATTTTTCTGCCATAATCACTCTGTACTGTGAGCGAGTGTATTGATGAACTCCAGGGCCACGCTGATGACTTGCTTTAAAGATAATTACCTTAAATTGAACGTCGTTAAAGCTGTAGAGTACCACACTGGCAGGAGGAGAGACATGAGGACGCTGCACAGTCATCCGGAGAGATAGTAACGGATTGAACACTCAGTATGTAGAGATCGGTGAGAGTAACACACTTCTACACATTTTATATATTTACACTTTTATAAATTTATACTATTATATATTTTTACATCTATACATTTGTTAATGTTCACATTTACAATTTTACACATTTACACTTTTGCACTGATAAATTTGTGTTTAAACTTTTACATATTTATACTTTTACACATTTTATATATTTACACTTTTACACATGTAGGCATTTACACTTTTCATTATATTTGTACGCTTTTGTTAACCTTTTTATACATTAACACTTTTACAATTTTACTTTATATAGATTTTACACATTTACCCTTTACACTTTTGTATTTACACATTTACAGTTTCATATATTTACACGTTCTGCACTAATAAGTGCGTCTTTACACCTTTTTTTTTTTTTATATTTACACTTTTACACATTTATACTTTTTTTTATATAGTTTCACATTATATTATATTTTTACAGTTTACACATTTACACTACATTCTTTACACAGTTACAGATTTATTAATTTACAATATTATATATTTACACTTTTGCACTTATACTTTTATGGTTACACTTTTACAAATTTATACATTTACACTTTATACACTTACACATCTACCCCTTTAAAATTTTCGTTTTGCAAATTTTTTACGCGTTTACATTTTTATACCTTTATACATTTATGTTTTGTACACATTTTTACTTTTACACTTTTACACAGTACTTATCACACACTTATATAGTTGCACTTTTATGCATTTTCAGATTTACTTTTTTCGCACATTTTATAAATTGGTGTATTAGAATGTTTACATTTTCTATTTACAGATTTATGTAAACAGACATACACTTTAACCCACTAATTTTTTTTTACAGATGGCATTTTTGAACAGATGGCATTGTACATTTTTTAAAACGTGCTTATGAGTGTGATTAAATGACATTAAATTCCACGCAAACAAAGTCATGGTCACATCTAATATAGACACACACACACACACACACACACACAGTATAAATGAGACTGAGATAAGTAGGATTTTTTCCAGAATCCACTGGAATCTTAAGCAGTCCAAATGTAAAGCTAACAATTACACACAAGTATGTGCACTCATTTACATAAACCACATTTAACGAGCAAGTTAATTAATTTGAAAAAAACAAAAACAAAGAGTGTGCTTGGACGATGAAGATACTCAATATGACCTCCAGAACATCAATAGAAACTGTTTTACATAGGTTTTCAGCACATTGTTAGTTGGGCATGCTAGCTACTTAGAGTCTACTACAAATTAAATTAATAAAAATTGCAGATTCTTCACTGTCGACCAGCAAGAGCACTCCAAACTTCTCGAGTGAAGTGTTAGATTGAGCTACATGGCTAATTAACCAAATACGCTTTGACAAGAGTTGTTGTTTTTAATTAGCATGCTATATTTTTCTTCCTCTCCCGTCTGGAATCTGTGTTCAAATAGCCAACGCTTGGATTCAGGGACTCGGGGCTAATTAGCGGCGTAGAGCTTGGGGTGTAATTAGCCATAATTAGCACGTGCACACATCATTTTTGCATGTTCACTGATTCTCCAGGCATGTCCATCAAGTCTGCTTTTGGTTTACAGTTATCTCTCGTCATTTCTTTTGGATTACAACAATAAAAGTTACCAAAGTGCTGTTTTAAATCAAAATGAAATAAATCACACAAATCACAAAAAATTACATAAAAATAATAAATATACATAGTACATAAGTTTAACATGCAGTTTAAAAGTAGCTAAAAATACTCTATATAGCAATTAGAATATAATAATAATAATAATAATAATAATAATAATAATAATAATAATAAATGTTTACATGTTTTATTTATAATCGATCATAAGTAAAATATTTAATAATGAAAAAAACAATAGGCAATAAATACTCGATAACTTGATTTAAATGTAATTAAAAAATAAAAGTAATAAATATATTTATTTATAATTATAATTATTATAATTATTATTTTAAAATGAAATTATCATAAATTACATTATATCTAAAAATTATATTGTGAAACAATCTTGAAAAAAGTGTTTATTCCTAACTAAAAAATATATATTTTTTACATGTAGTAAGGGAAAGGAAACATTAGAAGACTTAAGACTTAATGTACAGTACTAGGAGAGCAAGGAGCTTCTTAAAGTTCTTAGGAACAACTTAATAAGAAAAGACACTTCAATAGAGAAAGCTCTGGAGTCATTGCAAAAAAGACCGCGAGTGCAGCTGGGTTCATAACAATCTCCTGGGACAGAGGAACCATGCAGTGTTTCAGAACTTGCTCTCAGGGTAATGGTGAGGAAGGGAAGAAGAGAGAAAAGAGAGAGAAGAAAGGAGCCAGGAGTCAGTCCAAAAGAGACCTAAGCTGAAAAAACAGCTGTTGAAACTCATGGTCACACACAAAAATATGTTTAGAAAACACAGATTTTTTTGGGGGGGAAAAATGGCAATAATTTAGCTTATTATGTGTTTACCCAGAGTGAAGCATGATGGTGGGAACATCACGACACGGTCCTGCTTCTCTCTAATGGACCATGATGTATTTGAGTGGAATTTAATTCTGAGAAAGTCAATTTGGAGAGAACACATTTCAGAATGTTTCAATAATGCAAGCCTCCAAAATGTCTCAAGGAGAGGTGACAGAAGTATATAAATGCAGTACTCAAGTAAAATTACAAGTACTTGCCTAAAAACTGTTCTCCACTACAAGTAGAAGTATCACTTCAAATAATTTATTAAATTACATTTTTTACTTACAAAAAAACAACAACAACAAAAGAACAAGTGCTCCACAAAAAATAAAAATATTTTTATGGATATGTATTCATGTGAGTTATTAATAATAATATAATAACCAGCATTGATAGCAACGGTAGCTACTACTAGCTAGCTAAGTTTCTGAAGTAATGAACGGCGCTATGAATGCTGGTTTAAATTTTTTACTTAATGTAAAATCTTGTCACTATCAGTCTGTACTCGACTCGCACTCATGTTACTAACAGCATTAACTTTAATTGTGTTAAATGCTTTAAAATATAGTTTATCGATAACTTATTATAAATAACTCACATAAATACATATCCATAAAAATCTTCTTTTTTTTTTTTTTTGTGGAGCACTTGTTCTTTTGTTGTTGTTTTTTTTTTTTTTTGCAAGTAAAAATGTAATTTAATAAATTATGAATGTTAGTTGAAATTTGTTTACTTAATGTAAAATCTTTAAGTAAACAGTTAATTGCATTTAATTGCATTATATTCTGTATAATACAATTAAACATGGTAATACGTCAAGCATACAGGACGTTAAAGGATGTGCCAAAAAAAGTTCACATCATTTCTGGTTTTTAAAAAAAACCATCTGAATGCTTAAGAGTTCCGAACTCTTTTGCTCAGTATATTAGCCAGAACACTTATAATCTCACCATAAGGGGCGCTCCTGTTTAAGACGTTTTAGAAAGGAACCAGAGGGATCCAAAGTGGGTGGGATCTGTTGCCCAGGTTCTGTCAATCACTTTGGTGTGCTAACCTTGGAGGACCGAAGAAGAAGCTACTTGGATGAGTAGTGAAACGTTACTACGGAACGGAAAACAAGTCCAGTTGACATGACCCAACTTCCAGATAACTGTTTAGAGCGTCGATTACTTGGGCATTAGCTTGAGCACGACTTCACACAGACACACATCCTGTTTGTTGTTTACGTTAATGCTTGAAGGAGAAAATGAAGCTGTTCAAGACACCTTCATTCATGCTGCTGCAGCTGTTTAATATTTCATAGCGTAGAATATAAACTACAGTTTAATGAGCTGTGTGTGTGTGTGTGTGTGTGCGTGTGTGTGTGTGTTCATGCTTTTCTTTCTGGGTGAGGACCACACGTCGAAATAATGATGACACAGCTGACAGTTTTGACCTTGTGGTGATATTTGGCTGATGAAAAGCTCTTGACAAGCACAAGTCATAAATAAATATATATTTACGTCCAGCTCGCTAGTTTGTTGACTGTGGAAAATAATAAGGTGAGATGTGATATGCTCGAAATTAACAATATTGTTTTGTAACTATAAAATTAGTTCGATTAGCTGAGTCCCGTAGCAACTCATTTACTCATTGAGTGTGTGTGTGTGTGTGTGTGTGTGTGTGTGTGTGTGTGTGTGCCCTGTGATGGATTGGCACCCCATCCAGGCCCCTTGCGACCCTGAATACAGGATAAAACGGTCAAGACAATGGCGACGATAAAGCCAAGCGTCAAGTGATGTAATTTTGCGGGTAATTTTTTATCAAAATGGTGTTTCTTCAATTTTTATAATCAGGGAAATAAATCACTCAAGCCAACAGAAAAAAAAAAAGTTTTCCTTTTGGTTAAAGACGTTAAGATTAGCATTAGTCTTAACTGCAGTATGGCGTTCCCCAACTGCCCGTAGTGTGTGAATGAGTGTGTGAGTGTTGACCGGAGCTCCTACCACAGTCACAAAAATGGAAATAAATACAACGGTCCCTAGTTGGTCTACAGAGGTTTCTAGACGAATGGATGGATGGATTGATGGATAACTATAGTATAGCATGAATCAGCTGAGACACTGATGCAACAGCGCCAACTTCAGAAAGCTTAATCAAGCTTTATTTTGTATCTATATAAATATAAGGAAAGGTTTCGTCTGCACATTGGTGAGAACGCACTCTTTCAATATCTTTCTTAGCTATGCTTTATACATTGGAGGACCAGAAACCAGTATGTCTGTATGTCTGTATGTCTGTATGTCTGTCCAGCCAGATTTTGTCACAGCGTCACGCAAAGCTGTCTGTACAGAATTTACGGAAACGCTTGCAGTACTTAGATCTCTGCCTGACGTTTAACCTGCGCCATGAGTAACATCAAAATGTTAAGTAAAACAGTTATGTGCCGGATTTAATAATCTACTTTAAAATAAGATGCTAATAAGCTAATTGCTCAAACACCTGCACCAACAGATATTCATTAGAAAAGCTAAACTTTAAACTTTAAACCTTCAACTAGTTCTACAAACCCTTTGTAGGATGCACAATGTTTTAGTTCTTTTGTTTTTGCTGCCACCTTGTGGCCAGTACACGCCACCACACACGCACCCTCACCCCCAACTGTGTTCCAAACGCGTCCGGAATTCCAAGCACGAGCCGAGTTAGGACGCGAGAGCGCGCGGATTGGAACACGACCCGCCTATCTGCTTCGCAGCTCTGCCCGAGTCCTGCTGTGATTCGGAGTCGACTCCGATGGTGAGCGATTCACATAAAGCGATTCCCAAAGTAACTGCGAGGACAGGATGCAGGATGAGGTGTGGGATCTGGATGCAGACTAAACCGTAAAACTGTGACACTAATTAGGTGTGTACGACGCCTTTTAGTTTAAACAGAATTGACCTTCAATGTTTCGAAGCTTCGGAGTCGACTCCGAGTCGATTGTGGCTGCGTTCGAAGAATCGATTCTTCCCGGGATTCGTCTTTCTTCCAGAGTTTGGCTGAAGACCTCGGTAAGAAACGAGCAAGTTTATTTTTATATCTAACTTTTAAACAATTTGAGATGTAAATTCGGTTGTATTTAATGACTCGGGATAAAAACAAACAAACAAACACTTGAAACTCTGAGGCTTTTAGCAGGTAGAACCGATTCGGAAGTGACTCAGGATGCTAGGCTAAGCTAGGCTAGGCTAAGCTAGGAGTCACTGAGGGATTGATGGAATGCAAACAAACCGGCTTTGGTTTCTGTTTTAAGTGTTTAAATGAATGCCAAAAAATTGCCAAGTTATTCTACACAATAATAACAACAAAAATAATCATTTAAATAATAATAATAATCAGGGATGTCGTGCTTAAACCTAGAATCTGATTTGTTTTCTGGGAAGAGAAGATATGCTAATCAAGAATGCTAGCATGTAGAGTTTATTCTAGCTTATTTATTTATTTTTTATTTTTATTCATAATAAATATCTAAAAGTAAATTAACAACTTACTTAAATTTCCCTCCTGGAGATGAATAAATATTTCCCACTATTTATTGTCATTTCTTCTTCTTCTTATTATTATTAGTGGTATTATTATTATTATTATTATTATTATTATTATTATTGTTGTTGTTGTTGTTATTAAGAATAATAAAAATTACAATTACTGTATTGAAAGAATAAAAGATTCAGGTGTAAAAACTTGAATTGTACAATTAACTAACCACAATTAAATCAAACAAACAAATAGAGGATGTACAGTCTAAGCAAACTAATTAAAAAAATAACCAAATAAATAAATAAAACCAATAGACTAGCAAACATAAACAGCGGTACCTCGGCATACGAGTTTCCGGAGGCGATTCCTTAAGATGAAATTTCGTATTGTGAAACGCATTTTCCCACAGGAAATAATGTGACTGCATATAATCTGTTCCAGCCAAACAAAAATATTACCAATATTACCAATTTCCAACACTATCATCATATTTTTGCATATAAAACAATCAAAACTTTTAGAAAAGACATGTAAATTAGTAAAATATGAACTAAATAGATAAAGTTAAACCTCACTTAACCTTAATTTATGATTCCTCTTGGCACCGGCTGCGTTAAAAACCAAACTGAAAGTGTCTCTGTTTTCTTCTTGCTAACATTCTTGTTACCCCTGGTGCTATGTCTTTACTAAATATTACACAAAATGCAAAAAATATGTAAACTTGCTTCACTTGGCTTTCCCCTGATGCAAACAAGTTTGAACGGCTTCCGGACAAAATGGCGTAAAGAATAAATATTCTCCAAACACTATACGTAAAAAACACTGCTCTTCTGTCCAATCTGGTTTTCTTGTTCTTTTACCTTCTTCCGTCTTTCTTGCATTGTTGGCTACATACCATCCAAAAGTACAACTTAAACAGACAGTCCTGCAGTCATGTAAACTGGTAAAAGGTGAGCCAGTTTGCTCCCATCAATCTAAAATGGATTACAAGTAATAAAATCAGTTTGGTAAATAAATGTAAGAACTTAAACATAATACCTATTGTGTGCAAATTAGTTGCTTTAAAAATAGACACATTTTTAACGTTTGACTGTTTAATTAACTTTAAGATATTTATCCTATAACAGAAACCTTGCATAAAGTAGCCTGTAGTCATTATTATGCAATTTATTTATACACAAACATTATGATTTCACTGTCTGTTTCATTATCATGTATTCTGTTTTCACAAAGAGCCCATTTCAAGACCTTTACAGAGGTCAGAGGTTATTTTTTTATCCGCCAATCACAGTCCTTGAATTGCTGCATCATCCCTAGCAACGGGGTCGACCAAACCTCCTCGCTACGATAAAGGTTTTTGTACTTTCCTTACTCAGAGTTGCTCTGAGAAGTTTCCTAAATCACTTTTAGTCCAGGACTCCCAACTAGGACTTTTTAAGCTAAGATAGGAGCTCTCTGAGAGAATTCTAAGAAGCTTTGTGAATACGGGCCCTGGACTTTTTCGAAATGAAGAGCAGGTTGAAAGTCAAAGTGTTCTACTGGCGATAGGCAGGGGGAGCCACTGAGTTCCAGTTTGTTAGGAAAAAAAGTCATCTTAACAATAAAGTTGCCAAAGCAATCCTGTCAGGCTGCAATCGCGTCAGTTTGACAGATTCTGATAAAAAACAAAAAAAAACATTGCCATCAAGGGATTTAAAAAACAACTAAACACTCTCCCCTGAAAGTCAGATGGTTTGGCACATGACCAAATAACATGACTTGGGACATTTTATCCCGAGTCATTAAATACAACCGCAGTAAGGTTATAAGCTGATTCGATCGCACAACGAAGGCAAGTTGGGTCAGGAATCAGGAAATACGGTATGCGCCAAAATATACAGTAATGAAACTCGCAAATTTCAGACGCGCATTTCCTGGTAGTGAAAAGAAAGTTGTGTTGTGCAGCTGTATGATATGATTTAAAAGTAAATAGTAAAAGTTGTGTCAACGAATACTTTCATGGATTTTTTAAATGATCCTATAATCACCGTGCACTGTTTTTAAGACTCGGCGCTATGGATCCGTCGTCGCCGCCAGAGCAGGAATCATCAAACCGCACAACTGAAGCAGTTAGAATCCCGGAGGAAGTGCGTCTGCGCCGCTTCCTGTGCTACGGCTCCGAGAGCGCCACTTACAGGTCGCGCGAGCCGAGGAGCCTGTGCCTCGAGCGCGCCTCCTCTCTGACCGGTTTGCTCGAGGCCGGACGAGGTGGCGAGGCGGTGCAAGAAGTGCGCAGCATGAGTCTGAGGGGCGGAGTGAGAAGCTCAGGCCCCGCCCTGTTCGCCCTGGCCGTGATCTCGCAGCACCCGGACGCGGAGGCCAAGCGAGCGGCATACGCCGTCCTCAGAGAGGTGTGCGCGTCTCCGGGTGAGCTGTTCAGCTTCGTCCAGTATAAGAAGGAGCTGAGCGGCGCCGGGCAGCGCGGCATGTGGGGGCGGGCGCTGAGGAAAGCCGTGGCGGGCTGGTACAACGGACGTAACGCGCTCAGCCTGGCACAGGACGTCACCAAGTGTAAACGGAGAGGAGGCTGGTCTCATCAGGACCTGTTCCGGCTGGCGCACCTGAAACCGGCGAGTGAAGGTCAGGACTATTCGATTAGACAATGACGTAGGTCACATTTTTGCAGAAATGTTATAATAATAATAATAATAATAAAGTTTTGTCGTTTGTCGTATTCTGCTGTTCGCAGCCGTCGCTCTGGTGAGTAAATACGTGACTAAAGGCTGGAAGGTGGTGCAGGAGACGTATGCGGACCGAGAGAAGACGGAGGACGTGATGGAGGTGTTTTTGTTCCTGGAGGCCGTGGAGAAGGCCAAGCACTCGAGCGACGAGCTGGAGGTGGCGCATCTGATCGAGGAGCACAAACTGGAGACAGAGCACGTCCTCGCTAAACACCTGAAGTCTCGAGAGGTGGGAGGACAAACACACGGAGAGATTGAGAGAGGGACAAAAAGCTGAGGAGGGTGGGGAGAGACAGAGAGGTACTAATGTCACAGACAGAGAGCGTGAGAGACGTTTGTATGGAGCGATGGAAGGATGGATACGCACAAGGACAGACAGATGGACAGATTGACTGATTAAAATAAGGTGTGTTTATTGTGTGTGTGTGTCGGTGTGAAGGTGTGGAAAGCCCTGCTGAAGGAGATGCCCGTCTCCACGCTGCTCACACACCTGGGGAAGATGACGGCGGATAAACTCCTGAGCTCAGGAAGCGCGGACACGGCCGCCGTGTGTGAGAGGATCCAGGATGAGCACGCTCTACTCAAGGCAAGAACAATAATAATAATTACAATAATAATCATCGTAATCACTGGAGACATTATTTGACTTTATGTATTTTTACATTTTTCAAAAAGGACGAATGAAATGTTGTGGTAAAAATGAGCAAACAAAAAAATATATATATACAGTGGTGTGAAAAACTATTTGCCCCCTTCCTGATTTCTTATTCTTTTGCATGTTTGTCACACAAA
>JAOVVA010000044.1:17113886-17137041 GCA_028565275.1 Leiocassis micropogon | reverse complement strand
GACGTACTGACTTGCTATCGTTCCGACGTACCGACGTACTGACTTGCTATCGTACCGACGTACTGACTTGCTATCGTTCCGACGTGCTGACTTGCTATCGTACCGACGTGCTGACGTGCTATCGTACCGACGTGCTGACTTGCTATCGTACCGACGTACTGACTTGCTATCGTACTGACCTGCTATCGTACTGACGTGCCGACTTGTTATTGTACTGACCTGCTATCGTACTAACGTACTGACGTGCTGAATTGCTGACGTGCTGACTTGCTGATGTACTGACTTGCTATTGTGCTGATGTACTCACTTGCTATTGTTCTGACCTGCTATCGTACTGACTTGCTATCATGCTGTCGTCCTGACATACTTACTTGTTATCGTGCCGACGTACTGACCTGCTGACGTCCTGACTTGCTGACTCTGATGCCCTAACTTGCTATCGTACCATTTGGCTGTCGTCCTGACATGATATTGACTTGATATTTTTCTGAACTAATATTTTACTCTGTGATGTAAGAACTTACTGACTTGCAGCTGAATTTGAAATCATGTAACACGCTTTGCTCGCTGCTGATTACAGGAATAAATCGTGCGAAAGTTCTTGTTTCAGAGTTTTATTATGAATCGTTCACGCGAGTTAACATCCATCAAAACTTACCGTCATGTGTTTGAACAGTCAAGCGTGCTGCAGATGAGGTGTCTTCTGAAGCGAAAAAGCCTCGAGTCGAGGTGAGTGCGAGCCAGTTAATGCTGAAGATGTGTGTCTGTATGGTTGGCATGTGTCTGCAGAGTCCAAATTGAGTGTGCGTTTGTGTGTGTGTGTGTGTGTAAGGATGAAGAACGGGTGCGTCTGGATAAGGAGCGTCTGGCTGCTCGTCTGGAAGGCCATAAGGAGGGCATCGTGCAGACGGATCAGATCCGGTACGAGTGCACCCGTAATCAAGCAGCTTGTGACACTCGGAGAAAGATGGATGAAGGCTGTCACGCCGCAGATATAAGAGCCGTCTCCTGTAAAATTGCTTTGCCTGTAAACAAATTGGCTAAAAAAAAAAACAAACAAACTAATTTCCGCCTATAATACGAACACGCGGTGAACAGAGAGTTTTGTTCCTCTTACACCACACCTCTAACAGCCAGTCAGAATGGAGAGTATGACGTTTTTATGCATTTCCATCATATTCTGTATGTGTGTGTCTGTGTGTGTGTGTGTGTGTGTGTTTCTCTCAGCTCGCTCTCGGAGGCCATGTCCGTAGAGAAGATCGCCGCCATCAAAGCCAAAATCATGGCCAAAAAACGGTCGACCATCAAAACGGACCTGGACGACGACATCACGCTGAAGCAGAGGAGCTTCGTGGACGCCGAGATGGATGTGACCAGGGACATCGTGAGCAGAGAGAGAGTCTGGAGGACCCGGACCACCATCTTACAGAGCAGCGGCAAGGTGAGCGGCAACACGCGCCCTCGGCTCCAGAATTATTGGTACCCTTTGTGAAATGGCTTTCAATGTATAAAAGAAACGCCCAATGATTTCCACTTCAAACGTAAATGTGTGTTGTATGTATAGTTTAATGCAAGTGTTTTTGAGATTCATAATTATTGGCCCCCTATAGTGAACATTGCGTCAAGATCGTCCCTTTTACTGTGAGACGCCACTTCTGTGGAAATTCTGTGGAAATGTTTTTTTTTTTTAGCAGTTAGATTTTTGACAGGTCATCATCATTACTGTAGAAAAAACAAAGTTGTCTAAAGATCGATTCAGATTTAAGAACAAGGCCCGGGTTCGATTCCCAGCCAGTGCCCAAACCCCCCAGCCACTGGATGCAGAGTTGGGAGGTTTGCGTCAGGAAGGGCATCCGGCGTAAAACCTGTGCCAAGTTGTAGTGCGGACTGGTCGCTGTGGCAACCCCTTGCCAGGAGCAGCCGAAAGGCCAACAACAACAACATTTATAAAAATAACGAGTGATACCGTTAATGTCTCGGGCCTTGCGCGTCTATTTATAAAAAAAAAAAGAGAGAGATTTGTGCAGCCGGTACTTCTAGTATGCTAATCAGGCCCCACCCCCTCCTTCCGTGGCACTGAGATCACCTGACCTGCGGTCTCATTTATAATTTTCTTCAAAACTTTTTTCATCATGGCGGAAACCGAGCCAGCTCGCAAAAAAGGCAAAAAGGTTCTTTTTTTAACGAAACCTGGCAAGAAAAATTCTTTGTTATCTTGTTTTTGTTTTGACACCTTGTGACATGACTTTCGTTTGCATAGCCATTAATATTCTATAGTCAGTGCCAAAGTTGGGCGTGTCCACAGGATCAACTTCGTCTGTGTGTTCAATGATTTCAGTGTTTATAAACAACACATTGTATTTGTATTGCTGTTTTTTTTTTTTTCTTACACATGTAATATCAAATTTTGAGAACTAATGTACGGTGTGTGTCGATCTTTAAGGGGAAACTACATACTCATAAAGCTTTCTTATGGGTTTTTTATTGTTATTTTTAATATTTGTGTAATTCCTTCAGCCTTGTTTATGAAGTTGAAAGTTTGTCACGTGGATGTGTGTCGATTCAGAAACCTTCCTTGTATCTACCTTGCAGTGCCTTGCCTCAGTCCCCAGGTGGCAGCACTGTAGTGCCTAAAGCTGCCCCGGATCATTAGTCGAGCCTAAAGCAGGATTTTTCCCATCGTGTCACATGACGACCCTTATGAAATCTTGAAGTTAGGATTTTAACACTTTTACCGTGCAGGTTTTATTCTTAAGATTTGAAAAGTTCTGGCTTTTCCCAAGTTTCGTGAATTCCCAAACTGGTCCAACACCTTCTTAAAAGTGAAATGATCCGATAATTAACTAATGTATTAAAGCTAAATGTTATTCTTCAGTGTTTTTAGCTTTGCGTTCGGTTTCCGTGCGTCACCGTGAGAAAATCTTGCCTTTTTTGTTTGTTTTTTCTTCTTTCAAAAAAAAAAAATGAAGAAAAAAAATTCCTGAGCAGAACAGAAATTAAAGCGGTTGTTTCTGGCTGTTCCCCAGCCTCATGGCAGTGCAGCGACCTTCACGCTTATTTTTAGAACCGGAAAAGAAAATGTGTGGGTTTATACATTCGGTTTGTCTTGCTGACTCAAGAGTTTTCCTCTGCATTCTGTCTGCGTCTCGGTGTTATTCCACTGAGAGCTTTACAAACAAAGCAAAAAAAAAATAAATAACCGTTAGGAAAGGTCAGGCGCTCGCTCGGTTTGCTCACTGCTGCATTCGAGGCGCGTTTTGTTTTTCTTCTTGTTCGCCGTCTAAAATGTTTCTATCCCAGCGCGGTCCGTGGAGCGTGTGCGTCCGTCCGTCCGTGAACTCCGAGTAGGTTGGAAGTGATATTATTATAAATGTTCTTTGACGATGATAGAAAATTGAACAGAAGCTGGTCAGGTTGCTACGTGAGCTCCTCCTAAACTTTTTGTTTCTCTCATTTTTGACCCTTGTAGAACTTTTCCAAAAGCATCTTCGCCATCCTGCAGTCGGTGAAGGCGAGAGAGGAGGGACGCGCTCCGGAGCAGAGACCGGCGCAGAACCCGACGCAGGCGGTAAGGAAACCCCTCTTCCTGTTTCTGACACTGGAAAAACAGGAAGTGTACAGCAAAACCTCCTGTCATTGTTGTCGTCGGTGTGCGAAACAAATAAATCTGCTGACGAGGAGCGTTTCTTTCCTTTTATTCCTTAGTGTTAGAGATGTTAACGAGGCGTTAATTGTTTTGCATCGTATTTCTCAGTAGCTCACGTGTCATCGATTAACTTGCGCACCACCAGAGGGCACACTTAGAGTAAGGCGTGATCAAAATGAACATTCCCTACTTTCGACATGAACAATTTAGCACATCGCTACAGGCTATTTGAACTGTTATTTGAACTGCGTCAACGTAAGAAAAAAAGTAGTGTTTAGTTAGTAGTGATGCATATATGATTGAAAATAAACCTTTTTTTTTTTCCTTCCATACTCCATATTAAACTTTTTAGCTCAAACTTTGAGTCTGTAATGACACAAGATGCATCATTGATGTATAATAATAATAATAATAATAATAAAAACATTAATTAAACTCAGCACGAGTTTATTTGATGTTAATGTGGATTGTCTAAAAAAATTGTCCGGTTGGATATCAATCCTCGGTCTCTTGTTTCACGTGTAGCTCCGCCCATTTAATCAGGCATTAGGAAGGATTTTTGTGCTGTATAGGAAACTAAGAAACTGATGAGTATTGAAATCCATGCGTACTTAAAGCAGATCATCTTGCTTTCTCTCCACCCCCCGCCCCCCCTTTTTTTTAAACCATGACGGTATAAAACGCTATCAATTTCCCAGCGTGTCGCTGCCATTTGTCAAGGAAATGAAGCTTGAAATGAACTCCAGCATGTTGAGAAGGAAACTCGATTATGTCACCCACTGAAGGCCAAAGCGTTTAGGCTCCCTACCTGCGAGACGCGCTACAGCAGTCACAGCACCGAGCGGCCGCCTGCTGACGGCTCGGACGGAACGCGCTTTAAAGCGTCTCTTATCTCGATTCCGCCCGCGCTGATGTCGTGCGTTAGCTAACACGACGTGATCTCCTACACGGACACCTAATCGCGGACCGCGCACGGATTTTAGATAAGAGCGGATGTCCCGTTGCGGACAAACGTGATGTCTTCTAATTCCTGAACGAAGCTGCCTTCGCTAGTGACTCGTTGCCACGTCCTTATTTATCCACACAAAATGTACAGTAATTTATTTACTTTAATTAACTTTTTTTTTTCTTCGTAATTTGGGTGCGCAATCTACGCTGCAGTGATTTAATACATACACGCTCTGAGCTGTGATCCTTTGAATCCGATTCATAGCAGCGGGATCGAATGAATCACGAGTTCATCGGCCGTGATTCACAGCAGCTTTGGGCATCAAACGGTTCATTCAGCATTTTCAAAAGCTATATGGATGTCCTGAACGCTGAATGAGACATGATTAACTGATTCAAGGCAGGATGGTCACACCGAGGGAATCATGATTCAGTGATCAGGACCACATTGGGCATTAAATTAATCAAATGCATTTTTCGGACACCTGAGCGCTTCAGATGTTATGAATTATGATTCGTGTGTCAAGAGCACTGACTCCATTAATTCACCAGCGCCACGTTAATGCCTTGCATATCAAATTAAGGTTTTTTTTGTTTGTTTTTTTTCCTCATAACGGGTGAAGTGATTGATGATTCAAAGAATCACGATTCATTCAGAGTCCATGTTGCACTGAATCAATTCATAGGAGTCTCTAATCGAACGAATCATGGTTCTTTCAATTAAGGCAGCATGGCGGCTTTGAACATCAAACGATTTATTTAAGTTCAAAGCCACGTGGATGTTTTGAACATCAAACGGTTCGTGATTAAAGGATCGGGGTTCATACGAACGTGGATGCTCGGGGAATTGAATAAATTGTGGTCCGGCGATGACGACGCTTCGTACGAGCCCAGGTGTTTTGAGAGCAGAGTGAAGTGTATGGATTTCATGGCAGTATGGAGCATCAGATGATTGTGAACTCGTGGGTGACTCTGTGACGCGTTGAGGATGAAGCGGATCGTCCTGGTGTGTAGCTGCACGGAGGCTTTCAAACAAACCATGATTCAGTGTAAATGATTCATGGCAGCGTGGATGTGTTGAGCTTCGGGTGACTCGTGATTCAGAGGTCATGAGCGCTGACTGAGTCGTGATCACGGCAGTGTGAATTCTTTCAGCGTTAAACCAATCGTGGTTCTTTTGAATCTGATCCATGCCGGTGTTGTACGGCTGCGCGGTTCGATTCCTGATGAAATGTCAAGTCACGGTTTCTCGTTTCCATCTGAATTGAGACTTCAAACTCTAGATGTCGGCACCGTCTAACCATAAACATATACTTTTGACCGGCCCAAGTTTTAATACCATAAGAAGAAAATTTCTACCAGAACAGAATTAAAAGAAAAACTTCTGCAAGACCAAACCAGAAAACCTTTTATCATTTTTTCCACCTAAAGAACTTTATGTAAAGTCTTGTTCTTCTGGCCAAGGCACGTTATAATGTGATTATTATTGTTATTATTATTTACTTTTTTCACAACTCATAAACATATTATATTGGTTTGAATAAATTAGTTTAATGTTTAATATGAATCTGCCATGAAATAGCCTGAGAAGCTGATATGGCAACAAATCCTAAAACAAATCAAACTCTAGAGCGAACGAAAATTAAATAAAATCAGAGGACCAAAAAAAAAAAATCTGTTTTATGTTCAGCATGAAAATAACAGCACACTGGTCCAACTAGACTAAACTGGTTAGCTTGTTTAGCCCCGCCTCCTTGATGCTCGTCCACGCCTCCTTGATAAGTATTAAAGAGAGATGAGGGAATCACGATCGACCTGTATGACTGAATCGTTCGCTCCGGTCTGATTGGTGAATTTATTATTATTTTTTTTGTGTGTGTTAGACCTAATATTTAGAAATGACATCTCGTATACAGTAACTCGGCATACGGATGTAATCCGTCCCGGAGGCGATGTCTTAAAGTTAGATTTCGTATTGCGAAACGCGTTTTCCCATCAGAAATAATGTAACTGCATATAATCCGTTCCAGCCACCCAGAAATGTTACCATTATTACTGATTTCCAACACTGTAATCATATAAATGCATGTAAAAACAATCAATCAAAACATTTCGAAAAGACATGTAAATTAAGTAAAATGTGAAATAAATAGCCATTAAACCTGACTTAACATTAATTCATGATTCCTCTTGACACCGGCTGCTTTAAAAACCAAACTGAAAGCGGCTTAATTTTCTTAACTAAATTTTGCACGGAATGCAAAACAAAAGACTCCCCACAAAAACAACAGGAAACCTGCTTTGCTTGGCTTTCCACTGAGACAAACAAGTTTTAAGCGGCTCCCGGACTTTTATTGCAATTTAGCCGGCATTCGTTCTGTTCACTCGTGTGCCGGAAATTCCTCATATGCCGAGACAGATTTCTTGCAAAATTTTAGTTCTTAAGGCGAAAATTCTTAAGGCTGAGGTCCCACTGTATGTATTAATCGAGATCATGATTCCTGTTCATTTTTTTAGATATCTGTATATGATAGTGCGCCTCTGCAGTGTAAATGTTTTTAAGCGTGAATGAATTATGATTCGCCAATCGTGATTCTTTTGAACCAGATTCCTCTCGGTGTGAACATCTTTTAAGGCCGCCTTAAAATCCTGCTCTTAAAAATCAAAAAAAAAAAAAAAAACATGAGGAAATTATTCCGATTTCTGAAAGGAATTCCTGTGTCGTGACCCGAATCGTATCAAAAACGGCTCACGTCCTGAGTCAGCAGGATCCTCACGCGGTTTCACGCACTTTAATCTCACTCCCGGTCTCCATGAACTCCATGACGACTTCTCCTCATTGTTTTTCTTCTGCACTGATTTGTTTATTTATTTATTTTCCTTCTCTGGTTTTTTTTTCCTTTAAAGGATCCGACCATTCGAAACAAACAGCCGGTGCCGGCGGCGTACAACAGATACGATCAGGAGAGATTCAAAGGGAAAGAGGGTGAGTTTTCACACAAAAATGAATAATTAAAATAAATAAATAAAACATAATGGCATAACTTATCACAGTATCAGTTTTGGATCCTAGTTTTAAAGCTGTGAAAATGCCGGTTGAAATATTGTTGTTGCTTTTGTTCTTTATTGGGTTCTGCTTCTCTTACAGAAACGGAGGGATTCAAAATCGACACCATGGGAACCTACCACGGCATGACGCTGAAATCTGTGACGGTAAGACACTGATTTTTTTTTTTTCTTCTTCTTCTTTTTCCCTCCTCCTCCGTACGTCATTACATAGTTTATATCGTTCCAATCCAAGATGTGTGTCCCCGTCTACTGCTCGAGTGCCTTACATGTTAACAACACACACACGCGTTCAGCAAGGACTAGATAAACGGCATCTCTGCAACCGGGCCGTCCTGTCCAGGGTCGGTCCGTCCTTCCGTCCATCCGTCTGTTTGTTTATTTTAATCTCTAGTGGTTCCTTCTGTCCTCTCGTGACACTCACAGGTTTTCCCCCCACAGTCAGCCTTCTGTTTCAGTACAGAGCGATTTCGATGCTGTTCATTTCTCACATCACATCCTACAGTCATTAAAGAGTTGGAATGTGGAAGAATTAAGTTTACATGTGGAAAGACATTTTTATTCGTTGTTCTTTCAGAATTATTTTGGATTAAAAAAAAAAAAAAAATTTTTATACCTGGGTGTATTTAAAGTTATTATTGGTTCCTTTATATTTGATCTGATTTTAGATTGTGTTGGATTTATTTGAGATTATTTTATATTTATTTTGGATTTCTTTAATTGATTTGTTTCTTGATTATTAATAGTATTTAAGGTTATTTCTTTCATTTAAATTTGGGATTTCTTTTACTTAATAATGATTGGGATCTAGAAATATTTGATTCATTTTGGGCTTAAAAATACATAAATTTGCATACATATTTGTATATAGCTATTTACATATTTGTATTTATTTTTAATAGTTTTTTTTATTAATTATATTAAGTTATTTTGCTTTTTGGAGATTTGTTTTGGATTTGGGTTATTTTAGATTTATATCTGTCAAATAATATTTGGATCTTTTCTAATTGATTTATTTGGTATTATTGAATTTCTTGCAGATTTATTTCATGTTAATTGAAATTATTTTGGATTTACCTTTTTTTTTTTTTATTTAAGTTGAATTTATTAGGTGTTTATAGTGGATTATTTTAGGTTTTTTTTAGACTAATTAAAAAACTGACTAGTTTTATGTATTTATTTATTTATTTGCGGGGACGGGGGTATTCAGGATTAATTTTTTATTTTGACTTGAGTTCTGATTTCTTTTTTTTTTCTTTTTTTTGGTAAGTATTTTACATAGATTTCAGTCCATTGATTTGTGAGACGTGTTAATTTAGTAATTTTGGGTTTATTTTAGATTTATTTGGCGTATTTTTTTGGTGTGTTAAATTATTTTGCTTTTATTTAGTATTTATTATTTTGGATTTTCATAGTATTTATTTTTTTAGGTAAATTCATTTTTCATTAGGTTTTATTGTGGGATTATTTTAGATTTAATTTGGATTTATTTGTGTGCTATTGGGTGTTACAGTGGATTTATTTGGAATTATTGAATTTTTTTGGCGATCTTCCTCTCACTCAGCTGTTTTATCGCATGTACGCCTTTTAACGTGATTTTCATTTTTCGTCCGTTACTGATGAACAAAATCTCTTTCTCTCACTAATCATCAATAATATTTTCAGTGTAGATCATCCTAAAACTCTTACACGATGGCGGTTCCTTCTGCATTAAAAACCCCAAACAAGTCTTACCTGAACCCTGTCTGCTGCAGAAACTAATTATCTCAGCGTCTTCCTGAACTGAAATCTATAACCGTTAGACTCGACGAGGAACAGAATAGCTGCTGAGTGAATATAAAGTGAACCGCTCGGTGTGTCGTTCCTCCTGCCGTGCACACAGAGCATCCGTACACGCTCAAGCGGATTAAAGGATTAACGTGTTTTAGGTCGATTAAAAAATATAATCTGCGTTCCATTTAGGAGGATTGAGGAGAGAAAAAATCCTCTTTTTTTTTTTTTTTACAATAGCAAAAAAAAAAAAAAAAAAGCTGAGATATTACAATGAGACTTTCATATCAAGCTAGAGCGTTCTTCTAGCCACACTCTCAATCAAAAATAAGCATTTATATTTATTTTTTCAATTTTAATTTCTGATTTCTTACACAGTAGCAGCAAGCAGGACATCTTACCCCATCCTCTCTCATCGTTCCCTTTTGTTAACATGACGTTTTTAGAGAGAAAGGTGTGTGTGGCCTGTTAATCTGGTGGTGTGTAGTAATGTGATGAAAAAAGGAAACATTTCATGTTAGATTTGCCCCAGTGCAAGGGATACAAGGTGGGAGGAGGGTGAGGCATGACCCCGATCACCACGGAAACAGGAGAGTGTAAAGAGGGATGGTGACGTATGAGTGGAATCAAGAGCAGCTTTGAAACCTAAGCCCGAATGTTTACCCGCAATAATTTACATTTACTTCAATAATAAAGTCTCAGATACTTCAGTCTTTGTGAGATTTTTTTTTTTAGTTTCATCAGGTCAGGGTTGAGCCTGTTTTTCTTTTTGCACATTTAATGGTCAGAAATATTGATGATCACATAAGAGCACTTACAAACAGCGTTTAAATTGCACTCAGGGTTCCCCATCATCGTGTCGAATTAAGTTCATCCTGATCACTTAACGAGCCGTGATTCCCAGTGGTCTCTGCGAGAACCCTGGTGGAGATGATGCACCGAACGGAAAGATTACGATCTCGGTTTCATCTCCGTCTGAGGACGGAGCCTGGCTCTGGTCCTGTGCAGCGCCTGTGCGTTGGTGACCTTCGCACCTTGTCCTTTGGGCACTTTGCAGGGTCTGTCTTTGTTCTTCTGGAGGTGCTGCCAGTACTTCATCAGCTCACTGGGACGGAACTCGTGCGACGTGATCAGCTGGCTGTACTTGCAGCTGGAGTAGGAAACCTTCCAGTGGTTGAAAAGGAACTCGTTAGGCGGCAAGACAGGCTCGATGTTCATTTTCGACAGGCAGAGTCCGACGTAGACGTCTTCCAGGTGCAGCCTGCGTATGCTCAGGGAGGTGGCGTAGATCCTCTTCGCCATGTCGCCGGAGAAAACGTACCCGGTTCCCGAGCAGAACGTGGGGTAACTTTCGCTGGGGTACAGCTCCGGCGCCATGTACCATTTGCTCTCCTTGTTCCGGTTCGGCTTGTAGCCTCGCATGAGGTACCCGGTAAAGTACATCTCCCTCGGGATATTCGCTTTGAGGAGTTTCTCGATGAGGTACTCCGTGTTGACGAACATATCGCTGTCCGCTTTCATGACGTACCTGGCGGTCGGGCAGTACCTCGACACCCAGTGCATCCCCATCAGTGTCTTGATGGTGAGGTTGTAGTAGGAGTCGATGTAGTCCTGCTGGACTATGTCACGATGTTGCTGGCTTTCTGCCCTCAGGGAGCGCTGCAGTACATCAAGTGCCCCGGGATCATGCGAGGTGTTTTTCACACCCATGAGAAACAGGCGTACTATCCCTTCTGCTATACTTTCGTTGCCCCACGTCTTCCTGATAGCATCCCTCGCTTCGGAGTTGTAAGGCTCGACTGGGATCAGCAGCACCAGAAACGTCACGTTCTGATTCCTGCACTTGTCAGGTTCGTTGATGACGTACTTGTAAGGTTCCACTTTAAGGATGCTTTCCGCATTTTCTTCCTTGGCTAAACTTCGATTCGACCCCGCCACGGCCCTGAACGCCGGCTGAGTAGAGAGCAGCGTACCGTTGGCCAGGGATCTGGTTGGCGTAGGAGGCGTCGCTGCTTCTTTCTTGAAGGTCGGCTCGATCGTGAATTGGCTTTTCAGCTTCGTCTGCCAGATGTGTTGAACGAAGACGATCATAACGACGGCCCCCAGCAGACTGAGCAGTCCCGCTATCCTTGCGTAGCAATGCCGACGCCTGCACTGCATGGTTCTCCTGCTTGCTGCCGCTCTGAGGATGAAAGACCTGCAAGCAGAGGAGAGCTGGTTTATTCACAAGTTCAACACACTCACATCACGGTCACGCTGTATGACACACTGTACACATCAGAGGCGCCATGTTTTCGAGTTAAATATTAAATTAACTCCATGGAAAGCCTGGCTCATGATGCCAGCATGTGATAGAAAGCCCGGTTAAAAATTTGCTTACATTCTTTATTCTTTAATCATATTTTTTTAATAAAGTAAACTGACCGTGACACTTTATGGCCGTTTATCACTTTCTCGGCCATTGAGAACCACAGAAAACCACTTCTGTATATTCTTTTCCTTATGATGTTCATAAATTTTTCTTATTATTTCATGTTGTGCTTCTTTGTTTCTGTCTTCCTTTCCATTTTCTTTTTATCCTGTTTTGTTAATCTTGTTTTTCCTTATATGTATTTTATTCATTTTTATTTCTGTCTTATCTTTTGTTTTTTTTTTCTGTATTTTTTTCCCTTTTTTTTATTCTCCTGATTTAAGTAACGTTACTTTCCTCTGTCGTTTTTGCTCCCTTTTTTTTATTCCATTTATTTTTGTCTTTTTTTTTGTCCGAGTTTCTTTCTTCATCATTCCTTTCTTTTTTTTTCATTATGCCGCGTTGAAGCTGAGCCCTGTGCCCATGTGTAAACCCGACTTCTCCTGCGTGTCATACGAACGCGCGAGTGGTTCTGCAGTAGTTAAGCGAGCGAGTAGACTCGATAGCCAGTTAATGAAATTTGTGCCTCTGTAATGAGGCGGCTCTGTTCCTCAGGGACGCTGCTCCTCTGCAGCCGCTGAGACGCGAGCTGGCTGGGTAATGGGCTTTTGTTTGAATGCGGCCACACCGTAGCCTTCTGCGTGGCTGAATGGAGCTGATTGATTTCCAGCTCTTCCGAAAGGTCGAATGTGACACGTCGTCAGTCACGCAAATGTCTCCGGGCTCGTTTATTCACACGGCTCGACAGGTCCGCTCCGGGCGCGCTAAACACGTCGGCGCCGCTCACGTCCTCCAGTAGGATGGCGGTGGGCGGGCTGAAGGGTCGATTGGCACGGATGTTTTGCAAGCAAGCGCGCGTGTTTCATATTGGGTATTTGGTTAACAAATTAGTCTGGTAACTTTCTCTATCAAAGTTGTTTTACGCCATGTTTTTCTTCCACTTGTACGTGTAGATCTTAAAGTCCGACTTATAGAAAAAACATTGCTGGGATTTTGTGAGCATAAATCAAAAACGAGCCGCCGGTTTGCGATCACAGGCATTGTTGTGATCATGCCGTGGTTTATCAGGACACTGATGTTGGCGTGTCTGGCTGCCGGTGCCTCGTTGTTACCCCTCGTTTTTTACGGATTATTGTCCTTTCGCTGGATTACATCCGCTATAATAAGAGCGCAGGCATTCGGCACGCTCGAGTGGAATCCCTTTGCAGAATTAGTTTCCACACCATTTCATCTCTTCTTTAACGTCGTGACTTTTCACCGTGTTCAAACTACCGGCTCGAATCGGATCAGATCCGGGTGTGCTCATCCAACTGGGGGAACAAAAAATAACAAAAAACAACCGTAAGCTAGCAGTTTTTGTCCCCTTTCCCTTACGTAGTGAACGAGTGTGTCTCGGAGCCCTGCTTGTAAAAACAGGCCCTTCTCAAGGGTGGGCGGGACGAAAACCCAGTTAATCGTGTACACTAAGTATATCCTGTTGGTGTGTGCCTGTTTCTGGTTCATGACCCCCTCTTGGTGAAGGCTAGTTTCAGTTTCTTCCGCGCAGCACACAGCTGCCTGCCGAGCCGCCACGTACAAACAAAGAGCTGCTTGTGACCAGGAAAAAACCCAGAGACCAGCAGGGAAAGGTTAAAGGGGACTGTGGACAGCAGGGGAAAAACAAAGACGACAAAAAGACTGAAAAATTTTCTCTCCATTAGCTCATAGTTCTTCTTTTACACGTCAGTCGTTGTTTTGAGCAGCATGGTTAACCGTAAAGGTATTGAAATAAGAACAAAGCAGGGTAAAAAGAAGTGCAGCACCGCATGTGTGTGTGTGTGTATGTGTGGAGTTATTTCATGGTGCATCTCATCACCTTGTGACTCAGAACCTCAGAAGCTCTCAGGAGACTGTGATTTCACTGTAAAACCGTGCTAGCTTTGTTAGGTTTGCTGTTCTTTTTTGTGATTTGTTCACACCCATCTAATTAAAACAAGACCTCGGGGTGTTCTCATCATGCCAGAATGTTTTTACAGCACCACACGCCAAAATGACCAGATGGAGACATTCCTCTAGGAATAAAAAACGTACCCGGTTTTCTGTGGGAGTAAAACGTTTAACCACCCGACCGCGGTGAGAATCCCCCTCGAATCTCTGTGGAAGGGATCGATCAGGGATGCACGTGGACTTGGAACACAAATTCACAAGAATTCCAGGAAATCAGTTTATAGGAGACGTGCAATGAGTAACCTAAGGGGTCTACAATGTGGCCAACACATCATACTTTTCAACCATGCATGATATATTAGCGTGTACGCTGCCAGCAGAACAAAAAATGTAATTGAATAAAAGAATAATGTACCATAAATTCGTACATTTATATTCTGAAAAACTAGGTTTTTTTTTTTTTTTTTTTTTGTATAATAACACTTTAAAGATTCAGCATGCCATTTTGGAGTTTTTGGGAGATTTTTGTTGTCTACTTGCAAAATTTCAGAATTTACTTTTTTTATATATATAAATATATATATAAAATGTTAAAATGACAATAGAAATTTACTTTCCCAAGCGACGACATACATGGACGGATAATACTTATATAATAATAAACCTGTAAATAAATAATATTTCTTTAATTCGCCTGTGTTTGTCCGCCAGATGTTGGCGCTTATTTATTTATTGATTGATTGGTTGTATAATTCTGCAGCTGTTTCGTGTGAAACAGTGACGTACAGTGACGTTCGTCCTGTAGGGGATTAACGCATGTTTTGAAAACACTTCTAAGAAATTAAACCCGATGCAGAACGTGTCCAAGCAAAACTGAAAGGAAAAATTTAAGTTTAGTTCCCAGGTCATGTGTAAGATCTAACGGTGTATTAAAAGCATGATCGAATATTGCTAACTTAAAAAAAAAAAAAAAAAGTGTAAACATGTAAATACCCTCACCCCCTCGATGACACCTGATGGAAACGACGACATTGATGGTGGTGTGTGCACGCGTGTTATTCTTCCGGGTTTTTTTTTTTTTTTTCGGAATTGTCGTGTTTTGTAGGAAAAGTAGAAAAGAAATTGAAAACAAGCGTAAGGAACGGTACTCTGAGCGGTGTGGCGGTGTGTAGCGTCGTGCGCAGGCAGGCAGGCAGGCGTACGTACCTACCTCTCTCAGAACAGACGGCAGGGCTCGGTGATAACACCACGCTCGCCATGGGTGTGCCTCGCTTTTACCGGCACGTGTCCCCAGCTCGATTCGTGCCGCTTTCCCGTCAACATCGCTTCACCCCCCTCCTCCTCCTCCTCCTCCCCTGCTTCTAGCGCTTCCAGATCCCGCCTGAAAGCCCGCTTTGTCCCCGCTCCCCTGTCCGCTCCTTCTCCTGCAGCTGAGAACGTGGACTCGTTTTTTTTTCTCCCCCTTCTTCAAGACTCCTCCTCAGACGTATTAGTCACTCCTGAGGGTGGAACCCCCCGAATCGAGGCAACCGAGCGTTCGGAGCGGAGATCGCTCACAGCTCAGTGTGTGTTGCTAGGCAGAAAGGACAGCTTGTTTTTTTTTTTTTTTGTTGTTGTTTTTTTCCCCTCATGCTTCTTCCTTCTCTTCGTTTCCTCTCCTCCGTTTCCCTCTGCAGCTGTCGCTGTCTCTGACGCGCTATTTTTACCCGCAGCTGCTTCCACGGGAGGCGATCATCCGTGCCCCGCTGAACGCTGCGTTGCCACACCGTCCTCACACGAGCGATGTGTGTGTGCGGGGGGAGGGGAATGGAAATACTAGTGTGTTTGTGTGTGCGCACTTCTCTCACGTGACCCTTTTATCTCCCTTCCCACCACATTAACTGGCCATAGAAAGGCGCTCTCTCTCTCTCTCTCTCTCTCTCTCTCTCTCTCTCTCCCATCCAGCTGTGGTGTGTGTGTGTGCGTGCGTGCGCGCGCGCGTGTGTGTTGTAATGTGGTCTCCAGAATCCTGCCGTAAACTGATATATTTCTTATCTACATTACCAGTGTGTTTCCTTCCTTCACTCACTACAGAGATGATGGAGAAGAGTCCGGAAAATATCTACATTTACTTAAAGAACTGTTTAATACTCGAATCTGTGAAACAGAAACGTGAACATTTTGCCGTCGTCACCAGGACTCGAATGTGAGCAAAGAACAGGAAAGTTTAAAAAAAAAAATTTTTTATGTACTTCAGCTTCAGGGTTAAAGGTGCTGTGCTGACGCGCACATCCGTTTTTTTGGTTTTTTTTTTCCGTTTTTTTTTTAAATACACGCATCCTAAATATTTTTTACATCTCGCTCATTGCTGTTGGCTTGCCTGACATCATGAGGTGACTTATTTCCATTTATTTTTTATTATATAATATAGTTATTATTATTTATTTTTGTCTGTACTAAAAACGGATTCTGTTTTTGTTTATTTATTTATTTATTTTTTTTATATATTACTATTTTCGATGGATATTTGTCTTGTGAAATACACGATTCTCTCAGCTTTCTAGACATTCTCTGCACAGAATGTCATCACGTTTTTGCACCTAGTGGTCGGCACAGAAACAGCAACAAGTGCCAGCTACGGGGTCGCGGCCCCTTCCCATGCTTGAAGGGGGAAAGCTATAAATAAATATAAACGGGTGTGATTAATCTAGAAAATTTAACACATTTGTTAAGTTTGACCTTAATGGCTGCCCATAATCGCGGCGTGGTTACCCGGCTGTCTGTGATATTGGCACGTTTAACACAGATAATAAGGTGACTGCGGAACCATTACCAGGTCTTGTTGAACGCCAAGTTTCATAAAAAAAAAAAAAAAGATAAAACCAAATGTTGGTGCTCCAGCTACCTTCAAGAGGAACCATTTTTACAACAATGCACTAAACGCGTAAGAGGTTCGAGTCCCACCGTTGGTGCGTTGCCACTCCCCTTATTACCCAGCCTCTGCCTGCACTGCCGGTCTCGTTCAAAGGATTTCAATTTAACATTTGTTACAGTTTAGATCCGGGTTGCCAGATTGTGGCGGGTTAAACAATGCAAAAAAATTTAATTGAATCTAAAATATTTCTGCAAATAAGCCAGTTTAATTGTGGCCGGGAAAAGAAGGATTATATGAGATGGGGTGGGAAGTCTGTAACAGCATTTGATGACTACGTAACCATGGAAACGAACGTGATCACCAGCCATACAAAACAAAAAAAACGGTGCAAAACACTACATTAGCACCGAAGAGACTTTAGTTGTTCAGCGCTGTGCAGTTTTGTCAGGGTTGCTGTTGGAAGGCAGTAAGATGCTAGTTAACGTTTATTTCTGTAATTCATGTTTAACGTCAGGCTAGTGCCGTGTAAAGCTGAGGACAGTGAAGCTCTCGTCGGGAGGCGGAGCCGCTTTAGCGTTTGTGTTCTTTATAAAGCGGAAGCAAAATGATTGATGCCCGATTCGTGAGTCAATAAGATCTTAAAATCGTCTCTGTCTGTTCTGGCAAATTTTTATTCTGTAAATAACCAGAAGATCAACACGCATCACTCTGGATAACAAATGTTCCAATAATTTAAATAAATAAAGATACGATTTTTTGCCATTTCTTTTGCTTTGATCAAGTTCAGTTCATTCTCATAGAAATGGCAAATAAATTAACTAAAAAAAAAAACAGTGTGTGTGTATATATAAGTATATATATACAGTGTGTGTGTATATATAAAATTATTTATTTATTTTTTCTTCTTAAAGTGGACAGAGAGGTGTGTTTGGGGAAAGTGTCCCAGATTAAATGTAACCGAATATAAATACACTACAGTGGATTTGAATTTAAGCCTGTCAGAAAACTTCACACACACACACACACACACACACACACACACACACACATTTTGTTAAATAATAGGATAAAATAGAATATTCGCAAAAAATTCTGTCAATCCTGAACTTTCCTTCTCCCCATTTCCTCTTCCTCAGTAGACTTTCCAAAGACCATTGTCGTGCAATTGTTATTTAATTTTAATATATCAAGGCCACTGAAGAGCTCAGGGTGCTTCATGTAATAAAGTAGCATGATGTAGACCTGAGGCCGACGGATCGCAGAAGGACCGGACACGGCGACTGGGAAGAAACTCGTACGCTCAGATCGTACGCCATATCGCTCATTACCAATACAAGCTTGAAAATAAAATGATGTGGCATGTGGTTTGGTCATGTGGCTTTCCGCACTGGTGAGGGCACGAGGGTTATTAATATTTCCCAGACAATCATTTCTCCGCTTAAAAGCCCCTGTAATAATTCTGACCTCCGAGTCGTTCCTGTTGAGCGTCATATCCAGCTCGGATATTAACTTTTCATATTAACCCGTCATATTAAGGAATTAAATATTAATACGCATCCAATATCCTTTCAGGAAGGAGCATCGGCGCGGAAGGCCCAGACTCCCGTGATGCAGCCTGTTCCGAGACCAGGTGGGAGCGAGCGCACATCCATCCATCCATCCATCCATCCATCCATCCATCCGTTTATCCATCTGCTGCATTTGGCAGTTCATTAACATGCGCGCGCGCACACACACACACACACACACACACACACACACACACACACACACACACACACACACACACACACACCCATAATGCATTGCATTTTCAAGGCCCAGTCCCATTTGTCCCCCTCAGTTTTCTGTCTCATATCTCATCGTTACTAAATACATCAGCGCACACATTCTGTAAACACACTTTGATTTCTCTTTCTACTCTTGATAAGTGTTTACACTGTTCCAGTATTACGTATGTTCCAGTATTGTTGTGATGGACGCTGAAGGCAACGACAGCTCGGTGGTTTTTAATTAATTTAGCAATTGGGGAAGTCACGTGACAATGCGTGTAGAGCCTCGATGCCTCTTCTTACTTCTCACTTTGTTCAGTGTTCACACTGTGTTCACAAGGTTCCCGCTAATAGGTTTATTTATTTTCTCTCTTTCTCTCTCTTTGGTTCGCGGTGAAGGCCGCGTTCGCGCGCACAGCGCTATCGGCGGCAGTGTTATGTCTTTAAACCTCTGCCCCAGACAAAACATGCTCCTTGAACATCAAGACACAGGCGTGTGTTTATCCAAACGTACCCAGTCACGGATTCGGACGAGGTTTTATTGCTATCGCTCCGTTTATCCGAGACGTTGCGAGTAATTAATCTCGACAGCCTGCTGAGTCTAAAACCAGTTTAAGAAAAAAGTTAAAAAGTTAAACCCCACTGTCATCTGTTTGTGTTTTTTTTTTTTTTTTCTTTTTAATTTATTTCCCCTCCCCTTACTTGATTTCGATGCTGTGTGGGGGCGTGTGACTGAGCGATGGGCCAAGCCGCGGTTTGTGACGCGTCCTCTCGTCTTCGCTGATGTAGATTAATGTGTGCGCGCGCGCTCACGAGCTCTCAACACGTAGGAAACGAAATCAGATTTATTTCCCCCCGAGCTGAAACCTGACAGTTTTACTTATTTACAGAGGAAATCGAAATTCTTCAAGAAGGTCCGGACGGTCAAACCGTAGCACTAACGATGTCCTGCAATTAGTAACTTGTAGTTCCTTTTGTTTCCTTTTCCACCCCCTGGTCTGGCTAGCGCACGTTTCCTGCTCGATAAATCAGGGCTGAAATGGGAAATCTGAAAGGTGCTGCGTGAGACTGAACGACTTCACACAGAACGATAAAATCTGATTTATTCCCCCAATCTGATTGCCGCGCCGCGCATTCCGGATTGCGGATTTCTCCGTTTGGATAAAAGACGCAATCGTCTCACTGTCCTATGTGCGTCGCTGTGGCGATAACGTAGATGCGTGGCATAATTCGGGTAGGTTACTTAATCTTCTTTATCAGGTGACGACTGTCGGATAAAACTGGCCATGGAGTACGCCGAGGAGCCATTATTTACCGTTCAGTGAATTTACCCTTCACTACTAGAAATTTCTTTGCCTTGATCGTTTAAATCCTGTTAAAACATCTGAAGCCTACGCTTTAGTGTGCCCGTCTCTCTCCAGTTCTTCAGGTAAAGCAGTGTTGAATGTGGATTTGCCTGCCAGATTCGCTGAAAGGGAAGGGACACGGGACGTCAGGGACATTTGCATCGGTGTTGCTAACTTTTTAATTGGTTTAGGATAACGTGAGTTCAGTGAGCCAAGAAAAGACATGTTTCTGGGGGTAGACACACGTTCTGATGCTCACCAGGATGTTTCATTACTCAACACTTCACCTCCTAACGTCATCTAATTATTCTACACCGAAGGTGAAATGCGGGTGTGGCTCTGGAGTCTTTGTCTGCGTGTTTGTTGTTTTTTGGAGCAGTTTGTTTTTTCTTTGCACAACATTCCAGAAACAGCCTGTTTAAATGGTCAAATCCAGTCCAGGGGCTAAGAAACCAGTTTCCCACCCAAAATCCCCAGCTGCTTCATGACCTTTTCATACTATCATTTTCATAGCTTGCAACATTTCAGAGCAACATGCCTTGAAGACTGCGCCTATTTGTCGAAAACCCTAACAAACCACACTGACACGCTTATCCGACTTTAGAGTTCACGCTTCCCTCTATCACGGCTAGCTCTGGGTGCACCACTGAGCGTTTCCCCGCTTGCCGTTCAACAGATTAGCTCCCGCTCTCATCGGTTGCGTCTTTTACGAGATCTTTGAAGTGTTGTTAGTGCGCAGGATATCGATGGTCCTGCAGATTATTGGAAGATCTGTGTGGACTCTGTCTCTCTCTCTCTCGCTCTCTCAAGACAAAGTCTCGGTAGTGAACCTAAATCTGTTCTTAGCCGAAAGACGAGAGCCCTCGGGGAAGGGAACAAGAACCCTCGCTCGCACGCTCAATTTCATGCTCTCACTCGCTTCGAGTGAAGATAAAAGAGGCTGATTTACAGGAAGAAGATAAAGTACAACCTGAAGAGTGAAAAAAAAAAAATCAATATAACGTGTGGAAAAGCTTGAAGAATGTCACAGGTTAGAGCTGCAGAACATGTTTCTCCATTTCCACCAGTCCGGGCTGTATTCCTGCATTCACCTAAGTGCTTTACTTTCTGACATGCTTTTTTTTCCCCCATTTTTTAAAAATAATTTTTGAGATGTTTTTAAACGTTTGTCCGTTCTTTTATCCATTAGTCTTTCTATATTTATCAATCCATCAGGGAGACCAACACACACACACACACACACACACACACATTTCCATTAAGACGCTCCTGGCACGTTTGAGAGCATCTGTACATTATTCTGCTCATCCTTCATCCATCCATCTACACACATCTATCCACCTGGATATCTGTAAATGTCCATCCACCCACCCATCCATCATCTGTCTTTCTACCAACCATTAGCCCATCAAATTATCCTCTGTCGATCTCTCTCCATTCACCCATCCTCTACCTATCAACCCATCTTTTACCCATTCCTCATCCTTTATCCCTCCACTCATCGTACCCATATATCCACATCTTCTATTTTTACTAACCGCTATCCTTTATCACTCATCCATCCTTCACAAATTCACCAGTCCTCTATACAGTAAGTCCCCGACTTACGAACAGGTTCCATTCCAGGAAGCAGGAGTTTGTAAGTCGGATTCGTTTGCAAGTCCGACAAAGTCAGCTTTAACACCAAAAAAAGCATAAAAAAAAAGTGTAAAGCATTAAAAAAAAAAAAAAAACCCGCAGGTTTGGTGTTTTGGTTTCGCTTAATACCCTTGCGAGACCGCGCTTACCCATCAGGTTCGCGAGGGGAATTCCAGCGACACAGCTGAGTCAGCTAACCTCGTTTAAAGGAAACCCAGAAGATGTCAGGTGGAAGAAGTCTACATACTACATGGTGTTTACTGCACGCTTGAACGGACACCATTTTGTCTCAGAGCTGTGTCGGGTTCTGAACTCCCTCTCATTGAGGATTTCCCAAAATTAGGATTATTCACTACCAGGATAGCTTTACAAGACAGCCATTTTCTATGACTGTGCTCTTGGACTGATCATAAGTCGGGGCCTTGCTGTACATCTTTTCATCTCCGGACTCCATCTATTCACCAATTCCTCGATTACCCCCACCCCTCCTGTACCAATTCCTATTTACCCACATTAGTCTTTCTGTTCACCTGTCCTCTAAACGTTCACCCATCCTTTATCCATCGACCCATTCCCTATACATCTCGCTATCCTTTATCTCTATCCAACTATCCTATATCCATTCTATATCCATTTCTCGTTCTATATCTACTCTATATATCCCAACCCCCCTCCGCCCCTCTATACACTCTATACGTTCATCCGCCAGTTCTGTCTGCCAGTCCCTCTACCTACACCATCTTCTATCTACACTTCCACACATCATCTATCTATTCACCGAAACGTCCAAGTCATCAGTCTCTTCGTTCACCCATCCTGCGCGCACGCGCGCACACACACACACACACACAGGAATTACTGTACAGTTTGTAAACTGTAATGATGTCATTAACGCTAGTGTAACCCCTTTTAAACCGATTTTTTTCTTTGCAGTCTCTCAAGCAAGACCTCCTCCAAACCAAAAGAAAGGTACGTGCTCCTCATCTCACTAAGCGACACCAGTGTCAGCATGTTAATGCCTCAGTCTTAAGTGTAATCCAGCATAAACTTTTTTTCTGTGCGTGTCAATATTTGCTAAATGTACACCGATGCAGGAGCGTGCGCGTGTGTCGAGCGAACCTTGTTTAGTAATGCTGATCGATCAGATCCCGGTGTTTCTGCCTCGCTTAACATCTGATCCCACGCTACCTGCTGTTCTTTATTGCTTAAGTTTTATTTATTTATCATCCCAACTCGTTTTATGTATTGCAGTGCAGCGGATCAAACCACTGGCTGCTGTGAATCATTTATGATCTGCGAGGCTCGTTGTAGTGTGAAGGAGAGATACGCACTTTTTAGTGTTTATACAGAAAGCCCTAAACATGTTTAGAACATTTTGTAGCACATTTTATTCCTGAGAAGTCCTACACAGTACAAGAATGATGAGATCAAGAATTTATTTTTCTTTTTGTATTCGTTTATTTAAAGGCTCGAGAACTCCCATCATCATCATTCCGGCTGCTACGACTTCCTTAATCACTATGCTCAACGCCAAGGACCTTTTACAGGACCTTAAGTAAGTCTGATAAACCTTTATTTTCACTGTAAGAGTAATGTTTACACTCTTGCGCACTTCAAGGGGATGGGTAATTGGAAAGAATTGGGGGTAATTGGGAGAAATTGGGGAATTGAGGGGGACTGGAAGGAATTGAGGGGGACTGGAAGGAATTGAGGGGACTGGGGGTAAGTGGGAGGAATTGAGGGGACTGGGGGTAAGTGGGAGGAATTGAGGGGACTGGG
>JAOVVA010000044.1:17089968-17101597 GCA_028565275.1 Leiocassis micropogon | reverse complement strand
ACAAGAAGCGCATGCGTGATACATGATACTCGGTACTCGTAAACCAAGACTTGTTCATTTTCCAAATCAAAATTTATGAAAAAATCTTTGCTCGTCTTGCGGAACACTCGCAAACCGCGTTACTCGCAATCCGAGTTTCCACTGTATTTTAAAATTGATGCAGAATTTCACAGGGAGCCAATGCAGTGTGGATAAGATGGGGGTGATGTGCTCGTATCTTCTGGTTCTAGTTAGGACTCTCTCTGCTGCATTCTGGACTAACTGAAGCTTGTCTATGCACCTAGTTGAACAACCAGACAGTAAGGTGTTACAATAGTGGTAGAAATGTAACCACAAAATATTAATCACGAATTGTGTACCTAAACGGATATGGTTTTATCTGCAATATTATATATGTAGGGAACAATCTAGTGCAAAATGTAACTTTTTACCCAATAAAGGAACTGCTGACTTAAAACTGAGTGCTGGGCCACCAAGGCCTCAGTATGACCATACAGAGCAGACGCGTCCCGCTGTAGGATGGGAGTGCATGGACAAGCTGTCCAATTAAGTAAGTTATGTTTCCTTTAGCCATAGAATTAACATGTATGGGAGCATTGTGTCTTGTTAGAAACAGAACTGGAAGTATTGTGTTGGTGAGAACAGGATGTTGAAGAAGTGTCATGTAAAGGTATATAAGAGACTTTTTCCTTTGTAGAGGAACTGCTCGGCTATATTCTGAAAAGAACAAAGTCTATTGGCTATAAAGTCTAACACCCCTGCTCTCCGAAGTGCTCTTTGCATCTTTGGTTAAATGTCCTTGAACTATAGCTACAACATAGTCCAACCTAGAGGTGATAAAAGCAGTCAGGGTCCAGAAGTGCGAATGCAGTAACTGAATCAGGATCGTTATTGTGCTCAGAGTTTTAACGAGGCTCTAAGGTTTAATTAATCAATTTTTATGAGAATTTAAAATGAGCGTGACGATTGCTCTGATTGCTGATTGTGGTCTCTAATTGTTGTTGTTTTTTTTTCTTTGCAGGTAAATGGAATCTACAAAGTACATAAGCACCAATTTCTTACTATGTCTTCAAATTAAATACTACAGTAACACTGTCTATGGTACAATGCTAACACTCATGCTTAATCATAATTCAGATACATTAACTGTCTGTGTGCTTGTTCTGGCAGTGACGTATAATCGACCTCTTCAGCGCTCATGCTAATAGTCAGAAATCTTCCTTCTCAAAATAAAAGTGTGCTTTTTACCCAAAATAAATGCTTTGCGTTTGTTTATCACCAGACAGAGAGAGAGACACACAGACAGACAGACAGACAGACAGACAGGGTTCTTGCTCCATAATGGACAGAGTTCTCATTTATGTTATGCACATCACTGCTGAAGTGGGCAGCCTCATCTGTCCAGTTTTTAATATAAATTCCACTCCATGGCATGATCGAAGTTTGGAATAATTTTTACAACATTGATTTTAGAAGGCTGCTGTTTTGGTAGCTCATTTTTCCTCTCTAACAAACTCTGAATTGTTCTGTTACTACTTACACAATTTAATTTATGCACAATGCATAATGTCACTCCTGATGAACAATTACAGCATCATCATTTTTTACGTGGTTAACCTGTAAATAATTTCACATTGCCAGGGATGATCCTAAGCTCGGGTTACTCTATGTTTTCTATGGGGTCTCTTGTGTTTTATTAAAACTCTGACCTGGTAAATGTGATGCTATGATGAGACAAAACTCATCTGACTTCAAATGCTGTTGTATTCTTTATTTCTACTTCCTCAGCACAATTTTATACATGAACTTAACTAGCGTTCCTTTGGACCCAACAATATACATTAAGTGCCATTTCGTTAACTCAAATCATACTGTTCAGGATTATATTTAAAAAAAAGATAAAACAGTAACATCATGATGTTTTAAGATGTAGTCACAGTACATCACCAGTAAATATACATGCAAGATTTCTTATTGGAGAACAGACCAGAACAAACCCTGTTTAATCACCGCACACAAATTATGTTATGTTGTGTTGTTGCACATCTATTGCGTTTGGAATGTTCTTGGGCCTATTAGCCTTAATAACCTTCACATGATATGCTATGATACCTGCAAAAACGTATTATATGGTTGATATTAGTCACACATTTTGTCTTTAAAGCTTGACAGCACCCTTGCTAAAGAAAGAAGTTGTTAAAACGGACTGCAAGTGGAATGTTAATAAAAGTCAGAGTTTGGAAGACTTTACTGAGCATGCTCAGAGGAGGCCGAGTCGAGGCCGAGCAGCGTGCTGAGGTACGAGGGCTCCCTGGGGTCCAGGATCTGATCCGACCGCACCGGGTGCACGATGTTGGCCGGCTGAGGAGTGAGTGTGTACTTTTCCAGGAACACCAGATCAGTGGACGGCTGATACACTCCCGGCTGCTGCTGTTGCTGCTGCTGCTGCTGCTGCAGATCGTCTGCGCCAGCCTCCCCGGGAATCTGGACCGGCACCAGGGCGACAGGGACGCACACTTCAGCCGGTTTGGACGTTTCGGGTGGTTGGGACGAGGGCGGGATGGGAGCGCGCGTGCTGTGGACGTGGTCCACGTGGTATTTCAGCTTGTCCTTGCGTTTGAAGGCGGCGCTGCAGTGCGGGCAGCTGAAAGGGCGCACCTCAGAGTGGATGACCATGTGCTTGGTCAGAGTTTTCTTGATGCGGAAGGTTTGGTTGCAGATCAAGCAGCGGTGAGGCTTCTCTCCTGGATAAATACAAACACGCTTGATCAGAAAGACATTTATCATGAAATCACGGCATTTGATTACAAGAGGCAGGATAGGGGTAGGGTTGTGTGTGTGTGTGTGTGTGTGTGTCAGTCTTAAAGGGCCTTCTCACAAATCAATCCCACCAACAGGAGTTCATTGTATGTTCCTGTCAGAGGCGTGGCTTCTGTGTTACCTGAATGTGTCCTGAAGTGCGTCATAAGGTTGGTTTTTCCTCGGAACTCTTTCTTGCACACCTCACACTGGTGCACTACGGCCTTGTACCTGCAGGGTCAGAGAGATTCTCTATGAAGACTGATAATAACAACACAGCGTAACAGGAATTATTATAATTATAATTCCACATGAGTGCAGATTTATGAGTGTGCTAGTTTACTTTCTCCACACTTTATCTCCCAAGTGAATACTCTTGTAGTGGACGTTCAGGTGATCGGCGCGTCTAAAGCACTTCCCGCACTCTTCACACTGGTGAGCTCTCTCGCCTGCGGAGGGGACGAACGTTATGTTTCAGTGGTTTCACACTCAACTTGCTGCTTGCAGCTGAGTGATTGATCTGTGCTGCGAGCAAGAATACAGCACAACTCCTACTACTCAGACTAAGTGGCTTGCAATTCCCCTGTTCTACCAAAGGCGGCAGTGTAGTACGTACATGCTGTAGCTTTTTACAATAATTGTAAAAACACAATTACTTTGTTTTGAAAAAATGCAATACATGTTAAAAATATTAAAATGTAAGTAGCCATAAAGCCAATAGCAACCTTAACGTATTGTCACTTCTCACCTCCTTATATATTCTACATGTTGACTATTACATTAAATTTCATTAAATCAATAAATGTACTACAGCTACTTTTATAAAGCGGAGCCACCTAGTGGTCGTTCCTATTATTGTTGCTATTAATTCATAAAATAAAAGTCTCTCTCTCTCTCTCTCTCTCACTCACACATACACACACTTAAAATAAAATGTTTTACGTTACCGGTGTGTGTTTTCTTGTGTTTCTTTAAATGATCGTGCCGAATGAAAGCTTTCCCACATTCTTCGCACTCGTAGCGTTTGTCGTCATGATGCACACGAAGATGGAGCCTGAACACATGGCAGAGGATTTAAATCTCACAAACAAAAGGCTTTTGTTTACTAAAATCCTAATTCATGTTCGAAAAAAAAAATCACATGTGCATGTGGAATAGTGTGCAAAAAGATCACAAAGTGTCCGTGTGTGTGTGTGTGTGTGTAAAGGGTGACCTACAAAAATGGCTAAATGCCGCGACATTCAAAGTAGCCTTCGAAAACAGTATGAAAATTTTTTTGGCATATGTTACTTGTTCTGTCTTTTCTTTTCTTCTAAGACGTGGCGAGTTGAGATCTGCTCTCTGTGTGTAGCAAAGTCTTTATCTTTTCTACTGTATACTCTATATAAGCTAATGTACTACGAAATAAAACTCGTTCTGATCACTACACCGTTTGATTCGGAGTCGACTCTTGTTAACTTCTAAATGCTTCATGATTTAGCCTTCTAATCACCAAAGTAAAATTATTTCACCAAAGAATCAAACACTGTGCGAAGGAGATTCATTTCCTCATAGAAAAAACCTCACCAATAGACAGGCGATGAGTTTAACAATAACGTGTAATTCAAAGTGTTATTCGTGCTGCTGTGTTACTGGTCAGGATTTCATCTAATAACAAGCCACGTTCTTGGACTGATAATATTGCATAATTTGTGTTTTAGAAATGTCAGCTTTAAATAAACTCAGGGCAGTTGCAGCATTCAGCCACAAGATGTCAGTAATGCACACAGACGTTTCTCCGGGACCTTCTCCGCACCTGTAGGAGCTGCCGTGACGGAAACTTTGCCCGCAGATGCTGCACAGGTGTGGTTTCTCCCCGCTGTGGATCCTCAAATGCTCCCGCAACGTCGTCCTAGAACAAAAAAACAAACAAAAACAAAAAAAAAGGAAAAATAGGTATCATAAGGCTGCGATGCTCAAACCCAAGCTCGCGAGTTGGCTACTGCCTTGGTTAGTGATGAGTTAAAGCAAAATCATGTTGTTGTTTTGTTTGTTTTTTTTCTTTAAAGAAGCAAAATAAACACAAAACATTTGTGAAAATTTCAAATCAAATGCAAATCTTTTTAAACTGAAAGTGGCGCTGGAGTAGAAAAGAAAAACGCTCAGAGATGCTCAAGACACACACCTACAGTAAGTCTACACCTGTCTGAGCGTCCGAGCTCCAAATCCTTCAACTTCTCGTTGTCCTGTTTTAGATTTTGTACTTCATACGAAATTTGTTGGTTTTATGTCACTAATTATTTGGGTTTTTTGAGTTGGCATAGAAAAATAAATGATATATACTGTATGATATTATTCTACTGTAAATTGAAATAAACCCAAGAATCTTACAGACACGTTGCTTCGATAATCGATAATCAAAGGAAAAATAAAACCCATTTTATAGAAGAAACACTCGATGCTGTACCGTTAAACAAAAATGAACATGAGACGGAGTTACTGACCTTGCTTTGTGCACTGGTGCATGTTGGAACAGGAAGGGACAGTCCCCAAACTCTTCCCACAAAGTTGGGAGCATGAACTTGTCCTAAAAGTCTTGGTATGCTGAATCATTAACAGTTCCTCTCACTAGAACTAAGTGGTCGGGCTCAACTCCCAAAAAAAACAACCCCACACCTTAATCCCTTCTCCACCAAACTTTACACTTGGCACCAGGTAGTCAGAGAAGTACCGTTCCCCTGGCAACCGCCAAATCCAGACTCGTCCATCTGATTGCCAGACAGAGAAGTGTGATTTGTCAGTCCAGAGAACACATCTGCTCTGGAGTCTAGTGATGGCGTGCTTTAAACCACTGCATCCAACGCTTTGCATTGCTCTTGGTGATGTAAGTCTGCTCGGCCATGGAAACCCATTGAAGCTCTCAATGCACTTGAGTTCTTGAGCTAATCTTAAGGCCACATGAAGTTTGGAGCTATCGACTCTGCAGAAAGTTCTATGGGTCTCAGCAACCGCTCTTTGATTTTCTGTGGCCTCCCACTTCATGGTTGAGTTGCTGTCATTCTCAATCGCTTCCACTTTGTTATAATACCACAAATGTGGGACATTTTTACGGCTTTAAAAAATAATTAAGGGAACATGATAACGTTACTAGAATTAGCGCGTTAATACAGAGTGGGGCACGGAGAAATATGTGTCATACTCTCGTGATTAAAATGATGATGAAACCTTAAGACGACATGAAACCGAGATACCGCGTAACCCTTCGCTCACCTCTCTCGGACCGACTTGCCGCACAGTTTGCACGTCCACTTCCTCTTCCCTTCGTGCGTGCACTCGATGTGCCGCTTTCTGTTGCCGGTGTCGTTAAACTGCCGCCCACAGATGTCACATGGGAAAGGTCCTGTCAGGACACAAAACACGGAAAACGTCAAGACCGTAGTCATTTTTATTTTTTTTTAACCACAGAAAGAACCAAAGACAGACAGGTAGTGCTGGCACCTAAGTGGTACTTTTCTTGGTGTTTGAGTCGGGCGAAGCGGGACTTGAAGTAGTCGTCGCAGTAGGCGCATTTAAACGGCCGGTGCTGAGAGTGCAAGATCATGTGCTCCTCCAGGTGGGGGCGCCGCGTGAACGACTTGTCGCAGGTCTAAATGAGGAACAACGGCGTTTGTTATTACGTCGTAACGAGCCGGGTGAATGTTTATATTTCTGAAAAACTCACGTCACACTTCCAGCCTTCGCTCTTCCTCTTCCTCATACTCTGAAACTCCGCCATGTGATCGGGATGGAACCTGAGGCAAAGAGTGTATACACACACACACAAACACACACACACACACACACACACACACATTTAACCTGGTTAAATGAAAGCAGAAATGTGTGACTCTTGCAAACCTGCACTTATTTGCTTGACTCGAATTGTATGGAAGGTCACAAACGTCGGGTAATGTTCAGAAAAGGGTTCGAGTTCGGGGGCGGAGTTAACGCGGAGTTATAAAACTGGTTTGTTTCTGATCAGATTTCAGATCAGGTTTAAAAGATCAGGGTTTTTCATTGAGATTAAAAGTTCAGAGTTCTTGGTCGAAACATATTCACACTGATGTGAGTTTTCCGTGAAACACTGCTCGAGTTATGACTTCTGAGCGTGTGTAAGGTTAGTGGTGTGTGTGTGTGTGTGTGTGTCTGTTCGCAGTGCATCGTATCAAAAGCACTACGCTCGCTCTCACGCTCACCGCTTGACGTGTTTGCTCAGCGTCTTTCTGCTGGCGTAGGGCTTGTTGCAGAACGGACACTTGTGGTCTTTTCTCTGCACCGGGGCGTCGGCGGCGTGTTTCTTCTTGTGCACGGTGAGGTTGGATTTGGTGGAGTAGCATTGCAGGCAGACGTCGCACTGAAACGGCTTTTCCCTCGTGTGCACCCGCGTGTGACTCTCGTATTTTCCTGTGATGAGAAGATAACAGGGCAGCTCATACAGCCTGAACACATTTACACCTCAACAGCGCGACTGGAGCTGACAAGTAACAAAAACTAATCTCCATCAGGGTTAAACTCATGATTAATGCAAATATATGAAACGCATTGTAAAATAAATGTTTCAGAAATATGCAACTACATGAATGTTTCATAATATACTGTAGAAGGCGGGGACATGCAAATATGTGCAAAGTGTATTGAAAAAAAGGCGGAGACGAGGAGGCGGAGCTTATCACAAATATGTGATACAGAAAGTGATGTAAGAAATAAGCTAACGACATTCTAATGTATTAAAAACTTCTCATTAAGGGAGGCGGAGACTTGCAGATATATTACAAAAAGTGTACTGAAAAAGTCCAGAAGCATCATCTTACACGGACCAGAAGGTGGCGGTAATGCAACACAGTGGATGCCAACCGCCGGTAAACACCAAAAGGACTGGACAAGACAAGGAGATATGCAAATATACGGAAACTTATGTAACAAAAGGGGCGGAGACATTTCAATATATGCAAAGTTTCATAACAAAGGGACAAATAACAAATAACAGACAGGGATATGCAAATTATATGAGAAGTTGTGTAAGCCAGGGAGTGGAGACATGGAAATATGTAAAAACATATCATAAAGAAGGGGGCTTATCACAAATATGTAATAATTTGTGTGAAATAGGCTGACATCATGCAAATATATTTTTAAAAAGTCACATTAAGGGAGGCGGAGACTTAAATAGAGAAATATTAATGACACACGAAATATTTAAAAAAGTGAATTGTAAAAGACAAGGAGACATGCAAATATGTAAAAAAATATATATTAAAAAAAGGCGGAGACATGGAAATATATGCAAAGGGAGCAGGGATTTGCAAATATACAAAAAAAAAAACAAATTACATAAAAGGCAGGGACATGCAAATACCTAAACACTGTATTGCAAATGTCACTAAGAGAAACTAATGCCATCTTAATAGGGCTTATGGTCTATTCGGAATGCTTTATTCCACGACGTGTGTGAAAACCTAGCCAAATTATACTCTAAAGTAACATAAAACATCCAAAACTGTGTTTGAATTTAAAATAAGACTTATTTATTTAAACTAAAAAATGATACTAATGATACTAAAAAAGTAACTTTGACCAGCACAGACGAGTAAAATTCACCATATTTTGAAAACTTCCTTATACACCCGTAATAAAACTCTCACCTGTACGGTCAAATGTCTTGTTACATTTTGGACATTTGAGCGTCTTTTTGTTGCCACTTTGGATGATCACAGGAGCGAGGCCCTCTGGGTAAACATGACCACCAGCCACTGATGCATCATGGTCCTTGCTCACATGACTAGAGCTTGACTCGACCTCCAAATCCGTCCTCACACTTGACTCCGCTTCCAGAGCAGATTCTGTTTCTTTTCCTTCACTTTCTTTGCTTTGTTCTTGCAGGTTCTCTTCATCATCAGCAACGCCGTTATCGTCATCATCGTCATCATCATCATCTTGATCATCCTCTTCGACAAAGACGGCTCCTTCGTACTTATTTTCCCTTGTGTTCTCCTTGCCGATGCTAGTCTTGTTCTCCAGGCTTTCAGACTTGCTCAGCCTCCTCCTCTGACGCACTGACGTGCGTTTGCCGCTCGAGGAAGCAGCGGTTTCAGTGACCTCGGCTTGGCTGTGCATCTTGGCCATGTGGTTCTCCAACGACTTTTTATAGCAAAATGTCCGGCTGCAAAGCAAACACTGGGTCTCTAGAGGTGTTTGAGGCTTCTTAAGCTCTGCTGAAGGAGTAAAAGAAAAAGAAGAAGTACAATGAGGTTCTTTCACTGCAGGTTCCTCCTCCTCCTTCTCGCCTTGTTCTGGTGCTCGGTTTGGTGGTGCTTCACCTGCTAGAAGATTTACCGCCTCCATCATGTCAAAGAAGCATGCGGCCTCGGATAAAGACGGGATCTGGCTCTGCTGCACCTCCATTTCTGACGTATACAAAAACTCGAGCAAGTGTTCAAACGTGGAATTATCAACGTTGTCGAGGGTCATGTTGTCCAGCTGAGGATTTTCGCTCAGTATAGCGTGGAAGTAGCTGCTCCCGAACGCTAACACCACTTTGTGCGCTGGGAACATTTTCCCACCAACACTGATGGCTATGTCGCAAAACGAAGGCACTGCATGTCTGTCCTTGTTTAAGAACTCAAGGAAGTAGCTGTCGCTTTGCGAAATTCGAAGACGACGCTTTTCCTGTGTGGACTCATCACCGGGCGAAACCTCACTTTGGTCCATGCCAGGCACTGAAGCATCTCCTTCTTGGCCCAGCTTTTTCTTCGCCACGTTGTGCTTCACTTTCTTCTTCATATTTAGGATGTAACAGAAGAGCTCAGCATTGCAGCTGTGAATACTGATGTGAAGATATAGAAAAAATATTAGCAAACAAAGCCTGATGTGTCCTGGCACAGGTTTATATTTTTATTTTTTTAATGCAGATGAATTCTCAAATCTGATTGGTCAGAAATGTTTTAATTCATTTTCTATAACAGCAGGTTACGAGTTTATCGATGCAAATATTTTGATTTATACCGCCTGGCTAAAAAAAAAAAAAAAAAGTCAGCTTTTCACAATGACTGCATCAAGCAAAGGAAACAACTGGAACTGGGTTAAGAACCCCTTCAACATATTAAAGTTCTGAAAAAAATCATGAATGGAGGTCACTTAAACACTTGGTAAAGTTGCACGGTAAAAGATCAACAGTGGAAACCAGAGAGCTATGTTTAAAAGTGAAAGCGTTAGTGACCCTCATCAGGAAAAAAAAAAACTTAAATTCCTAGGGAGCATAAAGATGCAGTGATGGAAAAAGGTCATGTGACCTGATGAGTCCAGATTGATCCTATCCCAGAGTGATGGGCGTGTCAGGGTAAGAAGGGAAGGACATGAAGCGATGCTCCCATCATGCATAGTGTCCACTGTACAAGCCTCTGGAGACAGTGTTATGATCTGGGGTTGTTTTAGTTATGTGGTGAGAAGTGGCTATTAACTTCCTGAGTGACATCATATCATAGTTTGATGCTTTTTTTTCCTCCAGCATCTGGGGTTTTTTGGAGGTCTTAAAATGATCTAAAAGCATAAAAGGTGTGTGATGAGCTCAGGTGGTGATGGTGCAGGTGCTTGGGCCCGATCATCGTTGCTTTGCAATTATATTGATTATTATTATTATTATTATTATTATTATTTACAATTTTATTACTATATAACATATGATTCTAATCTAACTATTATTTATCTTAATTCAACCTTGAGGTGAAATGTGTTTTTCTTGTTTGTTTGTTTGTTTGTTTGTTTGTCTGTTTGTTTATAAACATCATTCAGAAAGCTGTAACTAGCATAACTCGATCTGTGCTAGCATGATTTTTAAATCAGTCGGATACTACAGCTACCAAAGGGTCAAAGATAACATTAATACGTTGTTTTTTTTTTTTAAATAATAAAGCGCATTTATAAATCTATTATTAAGCATATGTTTTGTGTTGTGGTAAATGTTATACAAAGCTCCGTGATTATTTCGCGTATGAATTTTAATCAGGCGGATAATCTGCGCCACCAAAAACAGGGGTCTTACAAGCGTAGGGAAACGGCAACAACACCGGAAGAGAGAGACAAGGTCCCCCCATTAGAGGGAGAATGTCGACTAACGACACAGCAAAGTCCTTCTAAACGCTGCAGTAGCGCTTAATATATCTCTGTGTGTTTCCTACCTTTATTAAACACCTCCACGTGGTATTTATACCTCCGGAAATACTAAATAAAAAGTGTTTTCTGCCAGAAAACTGTGAGCGGGGGAAAAAAAAAAAAAACAGACGGGCGCTGCACCTTCCCCTGCACACAATACTCCCGTGACGTCACAGTAAACTGAACGCTGATTGGTTGTTTCCGCTCTAATATGGCGGCTGTGCGATATTATAGTGCACGATTTGATAAGATGCGATATGTTTGACTTCGATGTCAGAATCAAATATGAAACAAACAAGTGGAAGATATTTCTATATGTTTCTCATTAACATAAACTCACATACATTGCTGAATAAAATAACCATGACTTATTAAGGCGTGGAAACAAAATAATATAAAGTAATGCGTCGCCATGGGATATTATGTCGTGGCCATGACTTAATAATGCTTTTAAACGACATTTCTGACATTGTGCATCAAGAATTCACCCCCTGGGGCCAAATTCTACTTCCAGGTTTTAGGGTGTCTGAGGGAGGACGCACAGTGAAAGCACCCGGATCTCGTAACTGTTAGTATAGATGTATGATTACCAGTGGCGGCTGCTAGCTTTTGAAACAGGGGAAGCTCATATTAGGCCTTCATCATAAAATTCATTATGTTATAG
>JAOVVA010000044.1:17072441-17084094 GCA_028565275.1 Leiocassis micropogon | reverse complement strand
TATTTTTACTTTATATTTTGTGTTAATTATTTTTATGTATTTATTTTTTTGGGGCTGTGGAACGAATAATTTGAGTTGCCATTATTTCTTATGGGACAATTAAATTTGGTTTACAAGTGTTTTGGAATACGAGCCCGCTTCCGGAACAAATTATGCTCGTAATCCGAGGTTCCACTGTATTGTGCATTTTGTCAATGTTACTATTATATCACGATAAAAACCTAAATAATTATTTTACGCCACCAAGACACACAGGAACTGCTACCGCACAACACAAACTAATATGGCAGGTAAAAAGAAATTACAAAAAAAAAAACATTTCCTTTTAACTGTACGTAACCTTCCATCATCATTTCCCATTTTTTTTAGAGAACGAATGGCGGAAATGCCTTGGTACATTGACAGGCTTCCGTAAGTTGTCTTTTTGTCATTTAATGAATGAAGAATAACAGTAACATAAGTAAACCTGTAATCTGTGTTATTTTCGTAAAGTTATTTTATGCGATAGTTGGTGCGGTGTAGAATGTGTGAATTGTGTTGATAGGTCTCCGAGGCTGCCGGTGTCCATCTGCGGGAAGGACAAGTGGACTTACAGCTGCTTTAATGGCGGAAACTGCTCCCTGTTTGAGGACAAGTGTGACTGTCTGCCTGGTTTTACTGGACAGTGGTAAGTTTGCAATAATGACACCCTGAAAGCAAATTTGGCGAGTTGTTTAATCTCCTCCGTCTGCGTGTTTTGTGGATTCTTTTGAAGATTCGTACGAGTTCACAGGGATATGTATCATGATGTATAGGCTTGGTCGCAAACATTAATCACTAATACTAAACTACTAATATTTTAATGCTAATAAATGGAAAATAATCATGTATTTTTCAGTTTTAAAGATCAAGACATCACGGTCTGTCAGAAAAGCATATTGTGACAATTTCTCACGAGATCAATACAGTAGATTGAGATTGTACAGTTTTATTCAACCCAGGTCACATGATCAGGCTGTATAGTGGAGAGCATGTAAGATCAACACCTAGTGCACGGTGGCGGGCCGGTCAATAAGGGGCGCAGGGGCGCCGCCCCCTTAAAGTTAGGCAGAAAAGAAAGCTACTTTAACATGTAATTATTTAACATAATAATTATTTGTTTAATAATGAAATAAAGTCATTTAGTCACAATATTCCGCTGTATTTCTTAATGTCATTTATTTACAATAAAAAAAAAATCGAAACTGTATTACATTATTTTGTGTTTGTGTACGCGGGGCGCCGGACAAACGAGTGTCTATGTAGGCATGTACATTTTTGAAAAGCATGTGATTTGAGGCTGAGCTCAATTTTTTAAAATCATCCTTGGGCTGCAGCACTGTGCGCCCCGAACCCTCGCACTTTTGTTCTTAGCGAATCGATATTGTTTTTAAATATTTGGGCTCATGTGATTGGAACATTCTCAACAAGTCTCATTAACGCTCAGCAGATTGTTAGTTAATGTATTGAATAGTGATTGACATGAAAGCCATGGGCAGAATTTATACATTTATTGAATTATTTTTAAGATACAGTAAACCTTAATACATTTTTAGTAATAATATGCCCATACTTTCGATATAATTTTAGTTAAAATATTCAAGAATTTAATAGAAACCTTGACAGTAGTGCTAGAGTATATAGTCATACTAATCCTTTACTGACGAGGCCAAAAGATGAAAACGGCCTGAAATGATTCGAGAAATAATAGTCATAATTAACACACTGAACACTCATTACTCCCCTAGGTGTGAGCAGGAGCTGGACGAGTGCGCCTCTGGCCCGTGCCTGAACGGAGGATACTGCCGCAACCTCATCGACAAATTCCAGTGTGTGTGTGAGATCAGCTTCGCCGGCGAGCGCTGCCAGATCGACATCAGCGATTTCTACCTGTACGGTTTCCTGCTGATGTGGCAGAACATCTTCCAGCTGCTCTCCTACCTCATCCTGCGCATGGACGACGAGCCTGAGATCGAGTGGAACGCCGCAAACGATGAGTAAAGACAAAACAAAGAAGAGAGTGGCGAGGGACGAGAGACCAGAGACTAGATGGCTAAATATGAGACAGGGGGGTTGTATTGATAAAACTCATCGTGAAAGTAGAAATATTGTTGCTGTGTCGTGCATTTTATAGCATGTGAGCTTTGATCGTGTTTCTAATGGATGGTGGTAATGTGTTTGTTTTATAAATACAAAATAAAATGTGAAAATTTAAGAAATTTCAGTGTCTGAAGTTGGAGTTACCAGACTTATACGGGAATGCCTTAAAGCCTCCAGTTTAACACTATATACAGTACAGTATGTGCGTGTCTGATGCGGACCACACGCTCTTACTTAATGATATTAAACTTATGCCATGCTATTTTTAGAACTTTTGCGTAACAAAAATCTTGACTTTACTTATCAGGCTGGAAAATAAGTCCATAAATATAGGACCAGCTTTCCAAATATATCCAAACTCACACACACACACGTATATATATATATATATCGTTTATTTTATTCATTTTATTAAAATAAGCCTATATATTTGTTAATACCAGTAAACCAGTATACCAGTAAATGAATAAAATTCTTCCCAAAATCCAGAGCCATATACAGCTCTGCTTTAGCTCAGATATTTCTGAGCCACTGGTCTTATATTCCAAGTATGCCTAGCCTCTGAATTAGTGTTTACTTTGGCCTCAAAGCCTCTGAGAAGTGTTGATTCCAAACCAGTCCCTATTCCCTTAAAAGGCAAAGTGCACAAGGGTCTGAATGAAGGGAGTTGTGACGCAATCATGCATCATACAACATCTCCCCCTATTGGTCTGACCCAAGCTTACATTACACGAGATTTAAAAAAAAAAACAAAAAAAACACACAAACAGAGTTTTGACTTTAGAAGGATTGGTCTGATTTGTAAAGGCCTCTTTATGTAAACCTTTGCTGTGTAGGAGTCCCGTCCTAAAAGAAATCCCATGTACATCCTTGAAAATGCATGACTTCTGTCAAAGTCACTGTTTATGGAGTTTGGCCTCTTAAATAAAGAGTTCCCACCAGGTTGAGATGAGTGAACAGGCAAACCCAGTGCACATGAGTGCAAAATTTATGCCCAGCTTTACCCCTGAGAGCTGAGCGATAAGCAGGAGAATGCAGCATGGTTGTAGATTTCCCCTCCACTGAGAGGAACGATTTTCTCCACCACACATTTCCTACAGGACTTTGCTGCATGAGTCTTAACGACTTTTATTAATTATGTTGTAAAAGTGGTTCATTCAGTTGAGATCCACTGAACTCCACAACCCTGTGTGTTATCTGGGGTAAAACAGACAAACAAGCAGGTACAGACCTGAACTTGAATCCCTAGTGTAAATAATAAAATCCTATTTACTTTGCCTGGGCACAGTACAAGATCATGCTTTTAAATACACGAAAATCTCTTTAGTTTTATTACATTACAGTTGCAAAGTCCTTAACATAGGCAGGCAGATTATAAGAAACAGAAGAAAAGGGCATTGCATCATAATGCCTAAAGTAATGCCTAGAATACACTATAAGATATACTGTAACACACATAATACATAATTGTAGTAATGCTTATAATGCGCTATAAGATGCAATCCTAATAATCCTGTATAAGCTGAAGAATGCATATAGTGCACTATAATGCCTAAAATGAGACATATAATGTACTATAAGCTGAAGAATGCATATAATGAACTTTAATGTCTATAATAAATGCTCATAATGCACTATATAAACTGTAGAAAGCATATAATGCAATATCAGCTGTACGTAGAATGCTTATGGTGCCCTTAATAATGCTTATAATGCACATAAGAATAAATATATTTCATTTTAAGATTGTAACAATGCTTATAATGCACTATAAACTGTACAGTGCATATCCTGTTCTATATTGCCTGTAATCAGACATATAATGCACTATGACGTCCATATAAATGCTCTTGGATATAGATCTTTAAGACTGTAATAATGTTTATAATGCACCACAAGGAGTGTAATGCCTACAATGCATTATAATGCCTATAATAATTCTCATAATGCACTATTAGCTGTGGAATGACTATGATGCACTATAATGGCAAAAGAGGTTAATAACAATGCATATAATTCACAGTAATGTCCATAATAATGACAGTAATCCATTATAAGGTCTATGATAAGAAACACAATAATGTTTATGATGCACTTAAAGGCATATATACACTATGGGGTGCGCATATCAATACCAGTATTGTACTGTGAAAGCCTATGGTATAATACGGTGTTAGACTGAAATGTTTACAGCCTGTAGGAAGGCAGATGATGTGTTATGAGGCTATAATTATATATGCAAACTTTACACATACTGTGATCGATTGAAAAAACAAGGTTCTTCCCCCTGTTGTGCCATTCTGAAGAACCCAGGAAGTGCATTTCAGGTAAATGTACTCTTACAAATAAGTACAATTCCTGTCGGTTTGTCATCAGCCGCTTCCATGACATTGGTCAGAAATGTGTGTGTTGTACCCCTCCCCTGTGATGAAGGGTCAACTTTGGAGTATATATTACCAATCAGCCAGGCAACCAAGTCAACCTTGTCGCTTTACACTCTTCATGATGAATCTCGGGGTGGTGGTCGCCCTTTTGGGGCTCGTGGCGTACGGGTCATGTTTCCCAGGGAAGCACATCATCAGTCTGCCACTCTGCGACTCTCCAGAAGCTGAAGTTGCAGCCCAGGCGGCTCTGGATTTCATCAACGCGCAGCATACGCATGGCTACAAATACACCCTGAACCAAATCGAGGACATCAAGGTCTTTAATAAGGTAAAGTCTTGATGAGTATGGTGAGGAGTTACTGCATGAGCTTGAAAGAACATACCGTTTCTATGATACTGTATACTCCTTAAACAGTAAAAAAAAAACGAGTAAGAATCTCAATTAGGAAATATTCAAGAAATACCTTGAACAAATTTTATTTTTTCACAAATGATATTATGAGCATTATGACAAAATGATAAAAAAATATATAATAATAAGCAGATCATAAAGGAGAATATAGGTTTTTTTATTATTATTATTATTATTATTAAAAATTGTATAATAATAATAATTACATTTACATTTAAAAGTACAAGATTTGAACTACATTGCTGTTGAAGTTAATCTATCAGCATTCTCAGAACACACTGCTGTATAAATTATTAGATTCATTCCAAAGAAATCACAGAGAATCACTGGGGCGGCCATATGGAACAAAAGGCTTTTTATTATTAAAGGGCTGTCTTCATTAACATAAAATGCATGGCATGTATGACAAAAATCTGTTCCTCATGCCTAGTATTCCTCAAATATGTACAGAATGACCCTGAACAGAATAGCATTTACTGGATACACACTTTGCAGCTATACCAGGAACAACCCTTTAGAACGTTTAGGAGTGTGTTTATGGGAATTTTTGACCGTTCTTCCAGAAGCGCATTTGTGAGATCAGACACTGATGTTGGACGAGAAGGCCTGGCTCGCAGTCTCCGCTCTAATTCATCCCAAAGGTGTTCTATCAGGTTGAGGTCAGGACTCTGTGCAGGACAGTCAAGTTCTTCCACACCAAAGTCACTCATCCATGTCTTTATGGACTTTGCTTTGTGCATTGGTGCGTAGTCATGTTGGAACAGGAAGTGGCCGTCCCCAAACTCTTCCCACAAAGTTAGGAGCATGAAATTGTCCAAAATGTCTTGGTATGCTGAAGCATTAAAAGTTCCCTTCATTGGAAGTAAGGAGCTGAGCCCACTTCCTGAAAAACATCCCATGCCAGTTCCAACATCTTTTAGATGACTGCGCACAAGTGCACAAAGCAAGGTCCATGAAGACAGGGATACAGAGTCCTGACTTCAACCCGATAGAACGCTTTTGGGATGAATTAGAGCCTTTATTGGATAATTGGATGTTACTCAAGATCATAGAAGGAATCATAGAATGTCCTTAGCCTACAAAAGAAAAACATTTCCTGTATGGGACTTATTACCTAGCTAGTTATATAAGACCATAATCGATTGTCCCAGTCATTTCGACAAGATACCGCTTGACTGGTGATCTTTTAAATCTTAATGCAGCTAAAAAAAGTGATGGGCTAAAAGATAGCACGTATTAATCCAAGAGGAAATGTTGACAGGAAGTTGATAAGCTGGTCTTAATAACAGCATTGTTCTGAAGTGCATCAGACCAGAGGAACGGAAAACGGAACGACGAGGGGGTGATGAGATGAGTCGTTTAATCCAGCTGCAAATTAAAACACGGGGTTTTTGCAGTGACTTAAATCACTTTGCGGTTTGTTCTAGGCTGACGGGACACACGCCTACCTCTTGGAGCTGGAGCTCCTCGAGACTAAGTGCCATGTCTCCCACCCGAAACCTGTGCCTGAGTGCGAAGTCAGAACCAAAGTCGAAACGGTAAAGTATCCCTTTAATGCAACTCTATCACCTCTTCTGAATGTATGTCTCAGTATTTTTGTAGATTTTTCATAAGTCTGCATATGCCAGTTTTGCTGGCAGCAAATCTGTTTACAAATGTCATGTAAGGTCAGAACTGTTAAACTGTTATGAGTTCACCTGGGCTCTGCTTGCCAAACTGACACTAGCGCTGTTGGATTCTGGATTCAGATTGGTAAGAAGGTTGTTGATTAATTTTCAGCACCTGGGCAACAACACTACTGACAGTAGTGCAGCTGCAAATCACGAAAATCAGGTTTATATTAATGCACTTGTTTTGATATGTCATTGTTTCTATAGCAACAGCTCATTCAGTCATCTGGAGAGAAAAGTTTACACTTAGATTTCTCTTTGCTGTAATTTTTGTCTTATTACACTTATTATGACAAAAATGTTTATAACTGCTAAGACATAATTGAGAATTAGTTTTAAATGTAGACAAATATATAAAATATCCTTTATGTTTTTTTGTTCTTCCCTCTCTCTTTGTCCATCAGGCAGTTGAAGCGGACTGTGATGTAGCTCTTTCTGATGCTGGGGGCCAGCTTTCGGTCGCTGCGTTCAAGTGCAAAACAGAACTAGGTCAAATATCGGTGTTAAATTCATAAATATTATTATTATTATTATTAATGAATATTAACAGCTTGCATGGAAAGTGGCTTAGTTTTAACAGGATGTTTTTGGGTTTTGTCCAATAAATCTATGTTAATATTCTTATATCCATGTGTGGGAGAACAGAAACATTTAGCCCTTGTCCAGGCTGCATCTTCCTGGAGGCTCTGAACCACACCGACGGCACTCAGCTGGTTCAAGCTTCACTGGCGCTGTTCAATAACAACAACACCTTCGATGCTACTTTTGATGTTCTCGATGTTGGGCGGCTGACGTCTCAGGTAACACTGTGACTCTGAATACAGCAAGTATAGAACTAATTATGTCACCGAGTTCATTTTTTTAAATTCGTTAAACAAATGCTTAGACAACAATAATAACAAGATACAATACAAATATCGAACACATGAGGCATGTAGAGATGAGTATCAACAAGGTGAAAGGGAAATCCAAAATCAGATCCAATAAACAAAGTGAACTTACACAATGCAGAAAGATTACACCTTAAAATCAACTGAACAGCCCACTCGAGCCTTCCCACTGTCTCTCAGGGTAGAAGAAAAGCATGCTTCAAGACTCTATACTGTTCTGGCATCTGAGCTGAGTTACTGGCAGTCTTCGGACGATGTCTAAAGACCTACCTTTTCCTTTAAGTACTTGGATTAACAAAAGACCCACCAGTGTTTTAGACTGATGGTACTCTTAGTCAGCAGCTTAATGAACCAGTGTAAGGATGTATTTATTGACAGAGACTTCAAAGCATTCTCTAAGTCGCTCTGGATAAAGCCGTCTGCCAAATGCCATAAATGTAAATGTACTCCTCTTGTAAGTTCGATCTCTTTGAGACATGAAGGGGAAACATCCTGAATCTTGCTCAGCAATTTAGGTTTAATGCGAATTTCAGAGTCTTGTTTTTTGTTTTGTTTTGTTTATTTTGCAGATAGTGGGTGGTGGGCCCCTAATACGAGCCGAATACGCCATTATCGAAACCAACTGCACAAATGGCGAAGTTCCTGCTTGTGTCCCTATGGACCATGGGGTAAGTGTTGTAGTTCAACACAGAAACATGGAAAAAAATAATGTAATTCAGCTAAATCACAGTGACATTATTTACTTTTTCCTTAGCGCCAAGGGTTCTGTCAGTCTGATGGCCACGGGCTTAATGTGAACATTAACTGTGAAGTCTTCCAACCAGTAACTAAGCACTATCACATTATTTAAACATCCACCTAGAGATTAATAGAATTGAAAAGACCTATTTTGCTTGTGCATTCCTTTTCTTTCAGCAGAACTCCAGTGGACCTCCTGTTCCCCCAGCCGGGCCGGTGTCCCCATCCATCACCCAAGGCTTCAATCACCACAAACTTCCAGCCCTGCATGACCCAAAGTCCACAGGCCTCTTGTCTGCAGAGTCAAACTCAGCTGAGAAAGCACCGATTGTCAAAAGGACAGTGGCAGAGCCTCAAGTGAATGGACTAGTTGCTGAACCGGTAGTTCTGCTTCCAAGGTGCCCAGGAAAAATCAAACACTTTTGAGTCCACTCTTTAAATGTGCCCTTAATACATTTATATGGAGGACATGTAGTTCCCCATGGGCACAAAAGCACAAAAACACAAAAAAGATTGGGTTTTGTGAAAATATTAAGACAATTAGCAAGCAAAGCAGTCCCGATTTTAAATGACTGTATTTGATAGGCTGTTTGATTTGTACTGTTTTAGAGGAATAAAATTCCTATTAAGCAGAGACTCTTTTCCTCTTTGTAATAGCATGTTATTGGTCAACAAAGGATGGTTAATTGTTTGTGTTAGGTTACATACATGGCCAAGTTTCTAATTTATAGAATTATTACAAAATGTTTTCTTTACCACAAAAAAAAAAGTCCAGTTTACCAGCATCAAGATACAGCAGCAGCGACATTATAACAATCCTACAATCAGGATAGCACTGGATCTAAGCTCAGCTTAAATCTCCAACGAAGTCTTAGACAATGAAAGGTTCCTTAGAAGTGGCAATGAGGTAAAGGTTACCCAAAACTTCTCAGGGTCAAAATCCCTTCAATATTTTTGAAGCCAGGAGTTAATTTTTTTTCCAAAGTTGCCTTTTTATTTCAGCGGAAACCTCTTGGTTAAATGTGTACCTTCATATTAATTTATTCAAGCCTTTCCGGACCTCATGTTGGGCCGCAGTTCAACTCAGGGCCCCTTACACATACAGCCACCACTAGCTAGGTTTTGGAAGGTGGAACTTAACAGAAGAATCCAAGTACAAGTGGAGAAACTTATTGTGAAACTCCACACAGACCCAAGCTCGGGAGCCAAGAATTGCAAGGCAGCATCACACCACAATGCATCACGATGCTATTCAATAGAACATTTGCACATTTATAAACAAGTACAAATGAACATACTGATTTGCACTACATTTAAAGTAACCAGGCCTATGAACACTAGTAGCAAGAACTGGTACCAGTTCTTAAAATCTGGCATACATTTCCAAGTAAATCCAACCCTTTTAGATGGACTTTAAAAGCAACTCATGAGTCAGTCCAACATTTTTATTACATTTGCATAAATATTAAATATGCACTGTTAAACAGCTATTAAAAATACAAACAATTAAACAAGCACCAGTTCACCATTTACCTGGATGTCTGGATGGATAGATAACCAGAAAGCAGATTGGCTACTTTACCTTGTAACAGGAACTCAGTGTTTGCTTAAGGTTTTTTTGAGGTTTCTCCAAAATTCCTGGGTCCAGAGTCCAGGGTGAGCGGAGGTTCACCAAAAATATTATCAAAGGCTCACAGTTAGGATCCTTATTAAAAGACGTTGGCTTGGGAACTTTGTGCATTTGTTTTGGTAACTCTGTCTTGGCATCACATTCGTGAAACCTTGCCACTTTTAAACGCTTTTAGCCTGGAGTGCAGGGTAAGGATGTGAGGAACAATAAATAATATTAACTTTCAAACTGGTTTGAAGGTGGAGATGGAGGGCTTAACTTTTGTTCAACCCGGAAAATGGTCCAAGGCCAAAGTGTTAGATGCGTAAACATACCATTGAGAAAAATCAAAAAGTCTGACAAAGCTATGTTTATGCACAGTGAGGAAATGTCTCATTACTCATGAACGTTCGGTCCTTTTTTCCCAGTGGCTTATGGAAAAGGAAACTGGATGGATGCGTGTTTGCGGCATGAGTGTTAATGCAGGAAATGTGACATTCAAGAATACCGGAATCAAATATGCAAATGTTGAAATCTAGCCTCTAAGCGAGAAAAATGTAAATGTGTTGGTGCTGCTTCTGAATTTCAGAGCTGTTGAAATCCAAAACGTGAATGTCACCTTTCATTTTATTTGTATTAATGTAAAGGTTATTTGTAAGGCTTTTATTTTTTAAATATTTTTATAAGCCTACAATAAATGGACAGCCCTTTATGAAATATGATGTTGCAGCCATTGCTAGCAACACAGTCACCACAGACAAACACTAGCAGTAGAATGGATTCTACTAAAAAAGCCTAATGACTTTACATTTGACTGGATGCCACATTTGCTACAAGTTCAGTTTATGAAATTTTCACCCGACTTAATGTTAGTGCTATTACTGTGAAAGAATCATTTAGAGCAGGGCCAATAAACAGGCTAATAGAAATCAAATTTGCTCTGTTGCATTACTCATATCGGAGTTCCAAACTGAACATTGGATGCAACATGATCACGACACACAATACTGAGTGTTGGGAAAACAAACTGGGATTTGGTGAATTCCTGGACAACTCTTCCTTCTAGGAATGCACAGTGCCAAAGTTTAGTGGAGAAGAGATAATAACCTGTGGCTGTTTTGCCCCTCAGTTCCAGTGAAAGTAATGTCCTTGGTGTAACTCTTACACCATACAAAGACATTGTATTAAATTGGACGCTTCTACATTGGGGCAACAGTCTGGCGAGAATCCTTACCTGTCTCTGTTTGACTCCGCCCCACACACAAACCAAGGGTAAGATTCAGGTATTTGTCACGTGTACCTTTACAGCACAGTGAAATAATATATATATATTTTTTTGCATATCCCAGTTAGGAAGCTGGGGTCAGAGGTCAGGGTCAGCCAGGATACAACACCCCTGGAGCGGAAATGGTTAAGAGCTTTGCTCACTAACTCAACAATGGCAACTTGGCAGTCCTGGGGCTTTAAGCCCCTGCACTTCCAATCAATAACCAAGGAACTCAGAGCCTTAATCATTTGAGCTACACCTGCCCTCTTGCTAAAATAGACATGAATTTGACAAGTTATCATGGAGGAACTCCAGTGGCCTGAATAGATCCCTGAGATCAACCCTATTTTAAAACTTTTGGGATAAAATTAGATTTCAAACACAAACTGAGCCCGTATACATTAAATTTTTGTATTTGGCCTCTCTATATCACCAAATTGAGTTTGAAATGAAACGCCCGAGGCCTCCGAGTGGCGCAGTAGATAAGGGCTCGCCCTATCATCCGGAGATCGCTGGTTCGATCCCCGGGTGATGCTGTAACCTCTCACAGCCGGAGGCCTAGAGA
>JAOVVA010000044.1:17049775-17059918 GCA_028565275.1 Leiocassis micropogon | reverse complement strand
AGAGGGGAGGGATGAGAGGTACTTAGTGCTCCCACATTACTCACGGCTCTACAGCCAATCAGGGGCGTCTGTGAGCTTGCGCACGCGGAAGGAGCGGATAGCGCTGTCCTCCAAGTGTGTGACTCCGCCCCCAACGGTGCGTGAGCGAGTAGTTCGAAAAGATGCGGTTGGCTGGCATCGCGTGGTTTCGGAGGAAACACGTGATAGTCTTCGGCCCTCCTGACTGAGTGGTAGTAGTAGCCTTAATGTGGGTGCCCCCTAGTGACGGGGAGGAATTGGACACGACTAAAGTAGGGAGAAAATCGGGAAAAAATCCAAAAAAAGAATAATAAAAATATATATATATATTTTTTATTTTAAGCATATTATTCATCCATCCACCTATTAACCTGTGTAGGGTTACAGGAGTCTGGCCTGGAGCTTATCCGAGGTAGGTCAGGGCACAAGGCCCAGGACACTCTGGATACAAGGCACAGGCACACACTCCCTCACCCAAATGTACATTACAAGCAATTTGCAAACAGCAATCAGCCTACAGTATAACATATGTCTTTAGACAGTGGAAAAACCAAAGTACACAAAGGAAACCCACAAAGCACAGGGTTGAATATGCAAACTCTGTTCACACAGACCAGAGGTGAGATTCGAACCCTGGATGTGTGCGACCACAGTGCAAACCTTGGTTTAGGTTTAAGTGCTAATCTAAACCAATTATTTTGACCCTAAATAATGAATGAAATTATGCGTAATGGGTTATGGGTACATTTTTAAACAGTGGGATATTTGTGATAAACATAATGCAGAAAACCAACCATATGCCAGGAGCCAATTCATCTTACAGCATGAGATTTTTAGTGTTATTTCTGAGTCATCTATGATAGTGTGTACATATAATTCTAAAGTATAACATCATGTTTAAGATAATATATTTAATTAATTATAATTGACAATATATACCATAATTCAACATTATCACATAAAAATTTGATTCAACCTGTATTAAAAAAAACTTTTTTTTTTTATTCTAGGTGTAGTTAGTCGAATGCTAATAGACATATGGAAGTTGTTATTTCTACACAACCAATTATGGCACATTAATACTATTTTTACTAGTTGTCACCTATTATGACTTTTTACTTAGGCAGATTTTTTTTTTTACAGTTAAACCTTTTGCTATTTGGCATGATATAGTAAAGTATAAAGTTTACACAGACGATCATAAACTTGATTTTCCTTCATCAGGCCTCTCTGCATTGATTCGTAATGCAAGTGAGTCATATTGGTTCATTACGTCATTCCAGCGTCCCGGCCCAGCAATCGTCTTAAACATGGGTGTATTCCTAGGAGGCGAAGTTCACTATATGTACGTGTGATAAGTGTGCTAAAATGAGAGCAGATACTTCTGGGCTTTTAGGGTTTTAGTTGTTGTTTTTTTTCCAGCTAAACTACTTATGTAAATTTGCTAAGACGAAATAAAAGAGTATAATGACAATATATGAATGTATAAGAGTAATACCGTTAAAGCAACAATATACACAATTAGAACAATGCTTTATAAACCAAACATGTCTCTGTTGTATGCAGCATCTTGGTTAGGTTATGTTCGAAAACCACAGCAAATTAAGGACAAGGGTGGATCACTCAGCAACAGGACAAACACAGCTGCCGGCTTCTGGTGCCTATTGACATTCAGTCACACACCCACAAGCAAAAGTCTCTGCAGTGTGTGGCGGTGTGTAAGACTTTCACAGATCCCTAAGAGCCCAATATGCATAAAAAGGATCTCGCGAAGTAGCAATCCGAGCCTCGTGCCGTTCAGGAGGGAGAAACAGCTCAGTGTTTCCTCATGGATTTTTCTGGAATCCACAAAGTGGCACTGTGTGCGCGCGTGTGTGTTTGTGTGTGTGTGTGTGTGTGTGTGTGTTTGTGTGGAGCTGTTGAAGCGAGCCATTGTGACACTTCCTGCTTTTTCTCAGCTCAGCTCTGGTTTGCAGCACAGCACTGGAATTTCTTCTCTCCTGACATGAGAATGCATGGCAGGAAAGCATTTTGAGGCAGCAAGTCATGTGGACTTGGGAGGAACTTCCTCCAGGGGAAAAGTGAACATGGTCTGCAACTTTTTACCTAGATAATCACATAATCCTCAACTCAGCATTAAGCATTTATTATCTATAACAAGAGCTGACACGAAGTATCTCTGTACCTTTTGGATACAATGTGTGGTCATAATTTGTGGGGGAGGGGGGACCTTAATAATAAAATACGCATAAAAGTATTATTTTGCTTAAAGGTGAAAATTTGATCGTAAGTTTTATAAGAATAGACATAATACACAATCTAATGCCGTTTTATATATTAAGATTTAACTTTCTTTTCAACAAAAATTAAATTTCGAGATAAGAATTTTTAATACCATTTTGGAATTTATGTCAAGTCTGTTATGTTGAATTAGCTTGAGGGAGAAAAAGAAAGGTTGGGAGTGACTGTGTACAGTTGCTATAACGTAAGTGAAAAGCACAACTTGTTTTTATAGATGTTTCAAATTTTCAATTTCAATTAAAAATCTTTATTTGTCACATAAACACCCATCCACAGCATAATACGCAGTGAACTGCTTACACGACTGTGACCTTAAAAAGAAAAAAAGGAAGTAAGGGTAATAAATGCTATAGTATCTATTGTTACAATCAAATAAAATTAAGTATCAAAAATATGTAACGTATGTAGAAATGTAAGACTGTAAACAAGTAAGAACTGTATAAATAAACTTTATTAAGTATTACGTTTGTAGAATGTTCAACAACATAAAAATTTTAATCCACAACTTCTCCTCTACTTAATCCTCTGTTACAAAGCCCTAATGTTGGAGAGAAATATTAAATAAATGTTGTACTGAACAAGCCCTTACTGTAGAACTGATGATGTTTTAGCACAAGCACATTCTGAGCAATCGGACTGGATAAATTAACCATGGCTTTTGGTACTACTTGTGTTCGTCCTAGAACTAAAGTGATTGTTATGTAAATAGATGTAAATATAATAATTTGAATGTCGGGTCCTAGAACTTGCAAAACACAAATATGAGCCTCAAACTGCATCCACATTTCTACAGTCTCCTGTGGATCCAGCTAAAAATGAATACATGGCTTGGAGTACAATGAATATGGCTTGGAGTGCAATTAATTTTTTGTACTTTTGTGATTGTTTAAAAGGTATATTATTTGTAATTTAATGCATCAGATATGAGATATCTGGAAGATTTCTAAAAGAAATGTGAAAGTGAAATTCTGTGTCAACATTATGGTAAAAGTTGTAGTACGGTTTCTAGTGGTGGGTTCACCAAAAGTATGCAAGTAAAAGTATATGAAAGATTTAACTTTTACTTTGGTTTCACCAACGAGCCAAGGAACATGCAAAAACCTTTACTAAGGCTAACTATCACTTCTCACACTCTAGCTAGCATGACTTTATGAACCCATACAGACTAGCTGAAGGCAAATTCTAGCTGTGATGGTACAAACTGGTGTGATAAAACATCCCACCAAGTGTACGTAGAAGCAGATTACTATAACAGTCTTATTCTCACTGTTCCATCTGTTAGCGTTTGGATTTGTTAGAAATTTAGATTGGATGCTAAGAATTAACCTTTTGACTTTCCAAATATATTTTGTAGAGACATGTCTGAGTATTTGAAATTGCAGCCGGAAAGTTTATTTTAAAATATAGCAAATAAAAGACAGAAGTTTCAAATTAAAGAAAAACTTGGAACATATTCGGAACTTTCGACAGTAACAGGAGGGGAAGTCTGGACATGAAGTCAAATTATTTCTGGGAAACCTTACAGCTTACTCGTTACCACAAAACACTGACATTAGTATCACTTTCACTAGTGTCAAAGACGAGTAATTCATATCATGTACAGTAGGTGTTTTTTTTCTCTGTACTACCCTTCAGTTTCTATGAATTATTTTGTAAAAAGGTTTGTGAAATTGCGGATTGATAAAAAAAAGATGAGAAAAAAAATCTTCGTCTTTTTTGCTAACCTTTAGCTGTATTTCCGGCAAGATAATGCTCGTAATGATCGGTTTGAGTGCGATAAACGATTTCTTGTTGTTTATTCAGTTTTAAATGTATTAGAAAGCAAGCTGGTATTTGAAGCAAAATGCTACACAAACTTGAGGATAAACTCTACAGGTTAGAGTCAGATTAGCGTTCTTCGCTAAGCAAGTCATTTGGACTCGTGGGGAGGGGGTTGGAATTTATTTGGATCTTAAGCATTATTTGTGCAGAGATTAGAACATGTTGCTTAGAATCAAGTACTGTAGTTGCTTGCTTTCACTCGACTTTATTTATTTATTTATTGCTACATCTGGCAGTGAAAAAATGTAAGTGTGAAATTGTGTGCATTGTATTTGTCACTTAGGGCTGGGTGATTATAATGATATCATGATAAAAAAATCCAATACTAGACATTTTTTTGTTTTTAATTGTGTTTGAATGGAGATTACTACTTTCGTAAGGCCTCGTCAGGCAGTTTAACCCTCAGCTGCCCTGCCTTATGCTTGAACTGTATCCTTTCTCATTTGCCTTGGAGAAGAGTGTGTGTCGACGCAACAGATTTAAATTGAATGTAAATTGGATTTTTCATGGCTGCATCACAGTGAGCCCTGATGTACCATTTTCGCTCTTATATTAATAACAAGCTCCTCATTTTCTCTTATTTCTTTCTGTTTGAAATCTAGAACCTCAAATTGTAAAATTTTAAATTCACAGCAAAAAAAATTTTCACTTTCACATTCACTGAATTCTGTGACCATTTTTAATTTCTGCCTTTAATACAGTAACAAAAAAAAAATACAATTTGATTTATATATAAAAATGTATTTATATGTCATTGTATATATAGGGCACATTGAAAATGTAAGAGAAATACAGAATTTAACCGAAGTAAACATATTCGAAGCAAGGTTAAAATGCAAATCAAAAAAATATTTTTTTTGCAAATAAAACCAAAGCTGACTGTCTGTAGTGCTATAGTACTCTTGGTCTACAAAATGTGTATTAGTTTAATTCCATATGTATATTTTACTTGTTTAAGCACATGTATGTTTTGTAGTACTATATCAGTCAGTCACTAGTTCATCCTATACCACTTATCCTGTAGACAGGGTCGCAGGGGGCTTAGAGCCTATCTCAGGAGACTCAGGGCAGGATACATCCCGGACAGGGTGCCAGTCCACCACAGAGAACAAGCCAGTCCACACACACACACACACACACACACACACACAAAAACTAAAGCAATTTGGAAACACCAATTAGTCTTTGGCCTGTGGGATTAAACCAGAATATCCAGTGAAAACCCACCAAGCACAGGAGAACCTAAACCCTGGAGGTGCGAGGCAACAGTACTAACAAGTACGCACGTTGTGCCGCTCATATTTCGTAAGATAAGTAATAAAAATTTGAATGTTATTACCCTTAGACTTTTGGTCAGGGGTAGCTTAGACTACTGATAGGAAGGTCCCAGGTTCAAACTTCAGCACCTTGAGAGCCTCAACTGCTCAGACGTATAATGTCTGCTCAGATAAAATGTAAGCTGCTCTGGTTAAGGGCATCTGCCAAATGCTGTAAATGTAAATAGAGGTATAGAATTTATGATTCTTTGGGTGGTCATAGGTTCTAAATTGTGATAAAGTATTTTTTTCTGAATGAAACTGAAACAATGAATATGACTGCCTTTTACTGTGGAAACCTTATTACATATTAACATTAATGGTTTATTTTATGTTTAAACACTTTATGTTCACCTTTAGATAAAGTGTTCTTCCAGTTTTCTTTGGGTACTTACGGGTTCTTAGCTTTCTAAGAGTTCTAGATATCTCATTCACTGTACTGTTCACCAGCTACCTTAACCTGCTTACAAAAAAGAATCTGTACATTTTGTAGAGATTCTTGTTGCTGCTGTTGTGTAAGTGCTGCATAGGCTCAAATTCTCTCTATTAACTCTCTCATGAGCGCCCCCCAGCGGAATGAAAAACCACGACTTCTTGATGCAGTGGGGAAATCCCCGGTTTTTAACGGTTTCCTGAATTTTCACCTTTAAAAGGTTAACGATAATCTGCAGGAGGATCTCCAGTGTGGACCCTCAGAATATTAAAGAATGTTTGTAGAATGGCTTCAGCCTGACCTGGATAAAGCACTGACTGAGAAATTAATGAATGAACGAATGAATAACCTTATAAATGAAAGAAATGAATTAATTACACAATAGTTTTGAGATTTGAAAGTTTAAATTTCCTTAATAATGTGTATAATGTGTAAAACGTCATTCTGTTACAGGTAGATTCAGATGTTTGTAAGTTTGCTTGTAAGTTACAGATGTTTAAATGTGACAAATTCAATTTAAAATATTACGTTTATCAGGCTTAGTTGTTCACTCACTCACTCACTCACTGTCTATACCGCTTCATCCTGTATGCAGGGTCGCGAGGGGGGCCTAGGGTCTATCCCAGGAGACTTAGGGCTCAAGGCAGGCTACACCCTGTATGGGGTGCCAATCCATCTCAGGACACACAAACACTCACATGCTCATTCACACACTTTTAGGAACACCAATTAAACTAAACTGCATGTATTTGGATTGTGGGAGGAGAGTGTAGTACCTGGAGAAACCCACGAAGCATGCAAACCCCAGGCACACAGACCCGAGGTGGGAATCGAATCCTCGACATTGGAGGTACAAGGCGACAGTGCTGACCACTAAGTCCTTGTGCCGCCTTAGTTGTTTACAATAGGTTAAAAAAAAAAAAAAAAACTGTAACAGCTATAGAGGCGGCACAGTGGTTTAGTATTTAGCACTGTCACCTTGCACCTCCACCTCCACCACCTGTGTGCAGGACTTAGCATGTTTTCCCCGTGCTTGGTGGGTTTCTCTGTGTACTATGGTTTCCTCCCGCTGTCCAAAGACATGCACATTAAGCTTTTGAATTGATGTAACCAGATTGCCCAAAGTATGTGCCCCTGTGATGGATTGCCACCCCATCCAGGGTGTACCCTGCCTCGTGCCCCAAGTCTCCTGGGATAGGCACCAGGCCCCGTGACCGACCCTGTATATAGATTAAATGAAGCAGTATAGCTATAGCCATAAGCATCTGAATTTCTCTAAGAGCCATTCTTTCAATCTAATTTAATGTAATTTTCAGAACAGATCACACACCTAACATAACATATATATATTCCATTTCAAGTCCAGATTTGAGCTTGTCCAGAGCACCTTTTAAGAGACTGTAGTGCAATTACAGTGTAAAAACTACATATCCCGTGAACACCCACTAGCGTTAGCTGTATGTGATGACTTGTTACTTGTTCCCTTTTTGATATTATTATACACTTTTGGAATTATATATGTATAGCTCAAAAATAAAATATGTTTGTGTGGGTTTTATTAGACAACTAGTAGGCAATCGTTGTTTATAAACCGCGAACTAGCTAATTAGCTAGCTACCAAATTTGCTGGATAGAAAACACGGAAGTCCGCATAGCTAGAGAATACCCGGATGAAACGCAGACATTTGATTGGTCTAGACGATGCCAACGGAAATACACACACACACACACACACACGTTGTATGCACTATATATATATGAGGAAATGTAATAAATTTAGACATTAAATAAATGTAATAAATTTAGACATGAAACAAAAAAATATATTTTTTATCCTGTAACACAATATAAAGACAACGCGTATATTATAACAGCCTTAATGATTTCTAGATATGAAATAATTTCAGATAATAAATTGCCAGAATGAAAACAAAAACACAAAACTGTATCTTCTTAAAGTTCTGAATAAAAGCACTACGCTGGTAGCAGCGAACGTTTCCTTTCCAAATATCGATTGGTGGCGTCAGTAGTGACGTCGTAATTACGCCATTTGCGTATTCACGGCGGCCCACGTAACGCGCGTAGCGTGCCTGTTGCTTTCATTCGCGCTCTCCCTCTCACTACCCAGCATGCACTGCGAGTTTTAGCCATCTTGTTGAGAGGTGGAATTTTTTTTTTTCTTCAGAAATTTTGCTTCCCGAACTCTTGTCTGTGAGCCCCGAATCACTTTTACTCACAGCGTTTTATCGTCTCGTTGGCGTCTTTACACGCGAAATAGCGCGAATTGCGTCTTGGGAGATGGGTTTATCGTAGTCGTGGTGTAAAAACAACTCGTTTGCTGAAGTATTTAGTGTTTTTTGTTTTTTTTTCCTATATAATAAAATAAGATGCTAAATGTGAGGCCGGGGGGAAGCGGGCCCCCAGCTCGCGCCTCGGACTAAAGTGACAGCTGAAGCCCGGGAGAGGCGAGGGCAAACCCGGCCCAGTGTGCACCGCGGACCCGGGACCCAGGCCGGTAAACAAAGAAAAAAACTGACTGATATTGAAATCGAATTTGGATTTTAAGCGCTTTTAATGGCCGTCTCTTGGTTTGATCGATCGTTAGGAATGCAACAGGATAGAAGAAGAAGAGGAAGAGCGATGACGTATGATCGTTTAGGCTAACAGCTTAAAAACTGATTGGGATCCAACGCCACTTTTTCCTCGCCGTGTTCGCGTCTCTTCTTTAGGTTTATACAAGAAGTGCGCGTTTACGTTTAGTTATTTTTTTCTCTCCTTCTCCAGGCTCCGCGCGTTGTTTAAGCAGGGCGTCCATTTGTCTACAACACAAGTGTCTGAACACGTTTAAGATGTCAGCCAAGAAGAAGAGCTGCTTCCAGATCACCAGCGTGACCCAGGCTCAGGTGGCCACGGTTGGCTGCGCGGACGACGCCGAGAGCCTGGACGATCCGGACGAATCCCGGGCCGAGGACGCGGCGTCGGAGATCTACGAACCGGAAGTGTGCGATCGGAGGAGCTCGGCGTCGCACGGTGCGTCCAACAGCGTCGGAGACGGGCACCCGGGACTGTCTCACCAGGCTGGAGGTCCTGGTGCAGCGGGTGGTTCTGGTCAAGCCGCCGCCGCCAACACCACCACCACCACCACCACCACCACCAGCTGTAGCTCTCGCTTCCGAGTGATTAAACTCGACCATGGCACAGGAGAGCCTTTCCGCAGGGGCAGGTGGACATGCACAGAGTATTACGAGAAGGAACCTGATGCGGCGACGAGTAGGACTGCAGACGGGACCAGGCACCCTAACGAACACGCCCCTGACCGGGATAGCGGATTAGGCACCTCTGTCGTGGTTCAGTCCAGCCAGACTTCGGATGTGACGAGCAACACTGTGCTCGAGCTGTCCGCCTCGCACGCCCCTTTCGAATCCGACCCCAATAAACCGGCGGTTCCGTCCCAGGCTCTTCTTGCACCCCAGCCGTCTCACGTCCAGATATCTCCTGTTACCCCTCAAGCGTATCAAACTCAACCGCAGCAAAATCCCCAATTACCCTTAGGCCTCCACATGCCAAGCCAAACTAGCATGATGGCCGAGTACGCGCCGCAGCACTTGCCTCACGCCGTTCCCATGCCAGGGGATCTCGGGATCTCCGTACCGGCCAGCCAACCGGGACCTTCTGTTCCGACCCTGTTGGACTGGGCGGGAGTGATGAGCGTGGCGGGGATGGCGCCTCTCGCTCCTGGACCTTCGGTTCAGATTGGACAGTATTCTGGTGTCGCCATGACGGCCGGCCAAAATTCACCCGTTCCGAGCACAGTGGGCATGTCGGTGCCCGAACAGAGTCGGAGGAAATCGGACGCGGCCGCCTCTGCGCCCCTTCTCGCCCCGCTTAAGGAGGCTGCGAAACCTTTGATTACAGAGGAGTTGCCCCTTATGCCCAACCCTGGGGTGAACAGCCTGTTCGGGATCCCCATCCCCATTCCCATCGACGGGGATGAGGACAGGTGAGCATTAGTTTACAGGAAACCCCGCTTCCTATATGTCTATGTTTATGTTAATGTTTATAAAACATGTATGTGTCTGTTATTTACCTTATTATTTTAGTCAACTTCCCCTTTTGTGTTTACTGTAAATGCTGAAAGCGTGCCTCGTTTTTACGCTCCGAACCTGTTCAACACTTAATCAGTTAAACACTTGCACTCTATCTGATTAGGGTCACATCTTTCATCTAGCGGAACTTCTCTTACACGTCATTTTG
>JAOVVA010000044.1:17032645-17044894 GCA_028565275.1 Leiocassis micropogon | reverse complement strand
ACATGACCTTTTTCCAGTGCTTGTATTTCTGATAAGTGGTTTTATTAAGGCTACACAGCTGTTTAGTCCCAGTCCCTTGAGTTCTCTTCGCATTGTGTGTGCGCGCGCACATGTGTAATTGCTGTGCGACCTACTGTTGTTTTTACGACTTCACATTTTACGATCTCCCGTCACGCTCATTCACGATGTATCTACGCCCACGTTTCTTCTTCTTCCAGGATGATGGGTCACCACTAATCCATCTCTGCGTCTCTCCGTTCTCAGCCGTAGTTGTTTCAGAAGTCTCCTTAGTTGTTTGTCTTTGCTTGATGCTACAAGGAAAATGCATTTTTAGGAAAATAATCGTTTTAAAATCGAATTTGGTCTAAAAAAAAAAAAAAAAAAAAATCGGAGATTTAATTTATAGGGCATATCGCCCAGCTCTACTTGATGCCAGACAATAATGTGACCCTTCCGAAACAGAGTAACGTCTTTGCCACAACGTGGTTGTTTAAGAAACGAGAAGCTCCTCACTGCGCCCATTAGGGTTTGCAAGTCAAACTGTAATATTTGGTGATTTATTTATTTATTTAAATTTTTTTTTTTTTTTTTTTTTTAAAGCTTTAACAGTTTCCCTTAACCCTCCCTGCGGTCTTTGTTGCCATGATCCGAGTCTCTAATAGAAAAACACTTTATCGTACACTCTGTGCTTTTTTGCTCATTTTAAAAGTTTGAAACGAGCATCTCAGACCGTGTGTAGGGAGCTGGTGAGAAAACAGCCTGTATTTTCTCTAAGTAAATATCAGTTCTACGCACTCGGTCGGCTAATTCGGGGGGCCACGCTGCACCTCGACGCCTCCCGTGGGTCCGCGGAGCCCCAACGGGGGGGAGGATTTATTACACCTAAAAATACTCTGATCCTTCTGTGCGGCTCCCGGAAAGAAAACGTTCCAGGATTTCTAGGAAAAGAGTCTGGTTTACATTCGCTCGCTGAGGAACCCAGCAGGATCACCACCTCCCTCCAGCCTCCTCTACCTCTCTCACTCTCTTCCCCCCCCTATATAATAGAGTCTTTATATTGAGAAAACAAGGGAATGCAACTTATTTTGAATCTGGTTGTCTGGATCAGGCTCCCAATCTCATGCCTTCCTGACTGGGTTGCCAGATCTATCGGCATCGATCGTGAATTTGTTAGATTGCTTTCGGATTGCTTTGTTCTGAGGGAAACATCAGCATGATGTCAGTTCTTTAGGGGCTGAGCACAAGTAGAACGTGTTCGAGGTTGTGTAGTTGGCGTGTAGGGGTTTAGTGGTTTATAGATTTGGGGGAAAGAAAAACATTTATTTGTTTTTATTCTTGTAGTTGGAATTTGCTTTGAGTGTGTTTGTAATGCTAAAGCTTCATCATGAATGTACTGTATCTGATTTAAACATATTTTATATTATATATAATCACCATCCTGATTCTAGCTGAAAGAGACATTAGGGGGGGAAAAAACAGCAATTCAAGAATCCAAGCTACGTCAAGTAAAAGTTTTCTGGAAAAGAAGTAAACTGTAGTAGATCGCGAGATCAATAAATCTAATCTAGTGAGCGAGCTAGGCTAACAAGTTAGCTGGTACTAGCTTGAGCGGTTACTGTTTATTCCTATATTTATCAGTGTTTAGGTTTTAACGGTTCGGTTAAAGAACAAATCCCACTGCAGGAGGGGCAGGTGTTCCTCCTCACCTGGCTTTCTCTCTCTCTCTCTTCTTTCTCGCTCTCTCTCTCTCTTTTCTTTCTAACCTCTCTCTCTCTCTGTGTACTTTCCGCGTGCGTGCCGCGGAGCAGGAACCCATCCACGCTTTTCTACAAAACCTTCCAGCCCGATGTCAGGCTCCCGAGGTAGAGTATTTGTGCGTGAGCTTTAGCTTTAGCATCTAAGCGTGTGCTGCATGGCATGGTGGTTCCAGCCAGCTGTGGCGTAACGGCTAACTTAATGGCAGCTTTGGCACACGAGCAAGCGAGCGATAATCCTCAAAAACAGCTGGAACGGGCTGGGTGCTTTTTGTTTTTTGGTGTGTGTGTGTTTTTAATCCTGCTTGAGTTGCCTAATGGGCTGCGATTGAGCGAGTTTTATACTTTGCTGTGTGTGTGTTTGAGCTTTAAACTGGATTTGTGTAACACGCGCTGGATGGTTGGATCGGTGCTGCACATTCACGCCACATCTGGCTTCCCTCTGATCAGCTGGTGGGATCGGACCAAAACAAACAAAACCCCTCTCAGTGTTAACGTGTAGAGGTCTCGCGTCCTGCTGTGAGGAAACGTATCGGAGGTCACGTGACTCCTTGACAAGCACGAAACTATTTAAATTTTTTATTATTTGTACATAAAGTCGATTTAAATTTCTTTTATAGCTAAAAGTCTTTCTATATTTTTCTATTTATTTCTATATTTCAGATTTAAAAAAAACTCATATCATACTTTATATTCTTATTGAAAACTCTTACTCTTCTTACTTTTACATTTTAAGGTCATTGGTGGTCGTATAAACCTTTCACTTCATCTCATACTGTGTGAGAGACAGAGAATTTTAAACTAATCTTAAATGCTTAAAGGAATTCACATTTTAAATGAGGTACATATATTATTAAATAAATCAACATTACTCTTAATTCTTCTACATTTAAAACTAGGTTCAGTTATTATTTATACGTGAGTGAAGATGCAGAATTTCTCAAATAATTGAGTTTTTTTAAAACTCTTACTGTTCTTTTCAACAAAAAAATGTACCGTTAATCTAAAAGTAAAAGATTTTTGTGTAATAATTCCAAATGTATTGCATTGTTTAATAATAAAAAAAATTGTGAGGTATAAAATGTAAATGTAAGTTACAAAAAGAAGTCCTGAAAATATTTTTCTATGATCAAGTATCTTAAACATTTTAATCAAATTATTAAAAAAAAACATTTTTTTAAATTGTAATTAAAATGTAAAACTGCAATACGACAAAATGTAAAAAAAAATATAATAATTTGTAATGTGTTGAAAATTCTATATATACCTGCAGATCCGATAAAAAAAAAAAAACATATTTACAAATTAAAATGTAAATGCAAAAGTAGAATAACATTTTGAAGATATAAAGCATGTTATTACAACCAAACAATATCTTAAAATTATGGGATTATTAAAATTGTAATAAATTTTACAACCTAAATTAGAATATTTAACATTTATACATAGATATGCATGTACAATACTGTTTAAAAAAAAAAGTGGAAAATACATAAATACTATTATGAATTTCTAATGTATGAAATTGGATCTTTTTTTTTATTAAGCGTTGTATTGTTATTTAAAAGTGAAATAATAATAAATAACTAGTTAAAAAAAAAAAGATGCCTGAAATTTTTTTTAGTTGCATAAAACCTTACAATATATATTTTTTTCTTCACATTTCCTGTCCAGGTCATTATTCGTTGTTCCCCTGCATCCCACCATCAGCTTCACTAAGCATTAAATTCATTAGTGTATATATCATTATTATATGTGTGTGTGTGATTTCCTGCTGCCTGGTTGTCAGAGTGAAGCTTTAAGGCTTAAAGAGACAGAAAGGTGTCTCGTCTGTGTGTGTGTGTGTGTGTGTGTGTGTGTTGGTTCCACGTCTGAGGAACACCCTGGACCTGCAGATCCGATCGATTCTCTGATTTATTAGTGATTCGAATCTTGCCTGTCATCAGCTGACTCTCTCTTACACATGACCGGATATCCTCCTTAATCAGATCATAATAAATCATTTGTTTTCCCGTCATCAGATTTGGCTCGTAGCGAGCGCGGCGATTCTGTCACCCGGGGTCGTAACGTCCCTTAAAAAGTAACGGCAACTTTTAAATCAGTAACATTATGGGAACGTGCAGACTGAACATTTGTGATTTGTGAGCAGCACTCTAGACTCCGCCCCCTCACTGAGCTATACTTTAATGAGCCGCGGGTTTTATTGTTGACGTTTATTGAACTCGACGAGGTGTTTGGGTTCTCACACACGCTAGCAGTAAGCGTTACTGTGCCTGTTCAACTGTAACACTTTTTATCGTGTGTGGGACTTTTTGTTTTGTTTGTTTCTTCTCTTCTTTCGTTCACTCTGAAACGACCATGAGCGCCCCCTGCTGGAACTGTTAAGAAGACGTCCTGCGTTTAGTGTAAGTTTGAGTTATTTATACGACTCGGTATGCGACTTTAAAAGCGCGGCTGAAGCACTGAAACTTCTGATCGGTATGCGTGTGTGTGTTTGTTTGCCAGCAGCGTTATAATGAAATGCACAGTTACTAATCACGTGTTCATGAATAAATGACAGGTGGTTGTTCGTTTCAGTGAAGTTTGAGTTAATAATTAACCCCCCCCAGAACGAAGCTAGCGCAAAGTCGAGCGTGTAAATCAAACAACCGATTTTTTGTTTTGTTTTTTTTCTCCCCCACTGATTTGTGTTTAGCTAGCTGGCTAGGCCACACCCACAAGCAACAAGCTACTCGTGTGACTCAGACTTAGAAGATGTTTCACAGTCACAGCTTCTTTTTATAAAAGTTTAACAATGTAATATTTGCATCTCTCTAACGGCTTTGATGACCTTCAGCAGTCTGTGAGCGTCATGAGTCTGCTCGCTGCCTCTCATACTGACGGCTTCTTCCTTTTGTGTTTCAGTGCCTCGGGAGCGAGCGTCGTCGCCATCGACAATAAAATAGAGAAGGCAATGGTAAGTACCCGCGTCACAACCAGCACGCTTGATTGACAGTTATACGTTTAAACCATGCTCACGGGTTCGTTCGTGCTAGCTAGGCTCGTGCTCACAAAAAGTCAGCTTTCGCAAATCAACAGCTTTCATTATTGTTTAAGTCATTGTTTATCGTCAGTCAGCTTTCGCTTCTTTCATGTGCTGAGGAAGCGCTCTCTTATTTTTATTAGATATTAAACTTTAGATTAGCTTTGGCACTCTAGGTTCGCTTTTACATTTTAGGTCAGCTCTCACTTTTTAGATTAGCTTTCGCTGTCTAGATTAGTCTTGACATGCTAGGTTAGATCATGCACTCTAGATTAGCCTTCACATGCTTTCACATCTTAGCTTATACACACTTTTTTTTTCTTTTTTTTTTAAACCTCATGGCTTCATTCGCCAAGATTTCCTTCACTGTCTAGATTAAAATCTAATCTATGCTATGTTAGCTTTCGCTCTCTATATTAGCTTCCGGCTGCTAAATTAGCGTTTGTCTCTCTAGATAAGCTTATAATGACTAGGTTAGCGCTCACAACTTTACCTTTTAATCACTCTAGGTCAACTTTCACTCGTTGAGTCGGCTCTCACTTTTTAGATTGCTTTTACTATCTAGATAAGCTTTCGCACTGTAGGTTAGCTCTCGCTCTCTAGATTAGCCTTCACATCCGAAGTTAGGTTTTGCCTGTTATGTTAGCGTTCATCTCTCTAGATTAGCTTTTGCTCACTATGTTAGCGCTCATTAAAAAAAAAAAAAAAAAATTATGTTTCACTCACTAGGTTAGCACCTCACTAGGTTAGATTAGCCTTCTAGGTTAGCTTTCGCTCAGTACGTTATCTTTTACACTAGCTAGTTTCTGGTGTTAAAGCTTTGGGTTAATGTTCTTCGTGGGGGGCCTGAGCGACATCGGCCTTATGATTGGTGAGATCGGTGGTTATGTAAGCGTCACTCGACTTGACTCCCCCCATTTAAGATGGAGAGGGGCGGAGTATAAATTGGAAAACTGTACTGAGATAAAAAAAATAATAATCACATCATGTTACATTGTATTAACATGTAAAGGGAATTTCTGAGGAAGCAACTGTTTATGCTGAAAATGTCACTCGCACACGCAGACCACGCCCCTAAACCGCCGCAGGACAAACCTATAGCTGAGCTCCGTTCAAATGACGCAAAACCAGAATACAACTGTCACCTTTATTTTCCCTAACACACATACACACACACACACACAGACACACACACGTCCCAACATGCAGCTCTGGCCTCAGGCTTCACCTCTGGCTGAAAACTGAAGCAAGTACATTATATAACTTTAAAGAGTGTGTGTGAGAAACATCACAGGGAACGTTAATCCTGCCAAAGGGACTGACCGAGCTATATATCTATACGTCACATCTGCCTTGATGTCACTGGGGAAGGGGCGGGGCTTATTTGAACGACGAGCTTTTACAGTTTGTGTGGTGCGTGAAAGCGTAACCGTAGCAACAGGTCAAACAAAAGGTTTTATGGTGTCTGACGTTGCGTTGTCTCCCGTGCAGGATCTGGTGAAGAGCCACCTGATGTACGCCGTGCGCGAGGAGGTCGAGGTGCTGAAGGAGCAGATCAAGGAGCTGTGCGAGAGGAACTCCATGCTGGAGCGCGAGAACGCCGTGCTCAAGTCCCTGGCCAACAGCGAGCAGCTCTCGCAGCTCTCGGCTCACACGACGGGCACGACGCCATCCCCGGCCCTGACGGCGACGCCCACCTCGGCATCGAACCCGCCGCAGCCCAGCGTGTCCTCCGCTTAAACCCGCCGCACATCGCACCCCACCAGCACGTCCTCCTCCTCCTCCTCCTCGCCCAGCACCAGCTTTAACCAGCAGCGCTTCAGTGTACTTCTGTGTTTGTGTGACTCTGTGAGTGTGTGTATGAGTGTGTGTGGGGACCAGAAACGATACAGAAGTGTTCTTTGTTTTTTTTTGTGGTTGTTGTTGATGTCGTCGTGGTTTTTTTTTTTTTTTTTAATTGAAGAAGAAGAAGAAAAAAAGCCATGAGAAGGGTTTATTTTTTAAAGCCGTTTTCGAGCAAGAGTCTATTTTTCAGAGCTGATCATACTTCATGAAAAAAAAAAAAGAAGTAAAAAATAGTATAAAGTATATATTATTATAATTTTTTTTTTTTTGGGCTTGTCAAATCACCAGTCAGTTATTTATTCGAGGGCTGCTACGTTCACACGTCCCCCGACTGTAAAGAAACGCTTCTCTCACTCGACCCAGGAAAAAAAAAACGCAGCCGGTAGAATCGCGCGCACACGCACACACACACACATGCTTCTAATCACACACGTGAGATAAAAGCAGCGGGTTCAAACACTAACAGCCCTTTGTTTTTACCTCTCAACTGCGAATGTGAAGGGGTCACATGAGTGAAAGTACTTGTATTTCTATCCCCCCCCCCCCCCCCTTTGTAAAGTGTGTACAGAGTGTCCACGAAGAAGAAGAAGAAGAAGTGAAGAAAGATCTTCAGTTCTGAGGGACAACAAAGAAACATTTTACCGCTCTCTCTCTCTCTCTCTCCCTCTCTCTCTCTCTGACTCTTGTATGTTTTGTCGCTTGGTTTTCACGCTGTTCACGTTCCGGCCACTTGAGACGAGACGGTCCTGGTCCTGATCTGCGCTTGTAAACACACATGCTTCAGTCTCATTTAGTCCAAAACTTAACTCCGGGGGTTTACACTGTACGACACTGACGCAGTCTTGATTAGATTTTTTTTTTAATTGACTTTTTTTCTTTTTCTTTTTTTTTCTGGCTAAATTGTGAATGGATACGGATGATAAATCTGCGTTACGACGGATTTCCGATCTAAATGATGAAGCAGAACGATTTTGTACGTGTACGTGGTTTGTGTAAATAGAAATATAGATAACGAATATGAAATTATTTTTATTTTAAAATTAACTTTAAATAAAAGAATAAAATGATGCAACTTTGAATTATTCCACTTCCATTAAAAAGTAAGTAATCTAGATTAATTAAGATTAATGAAACCAACTTTGAATGAAAAGAAAAATTATAAGGAAAAAAAGGCCATTTTAAAGTTTTTGAAGTAAAAATCACAAATCATTTAAATGTTTTACTAACTAACTGTCCCTAAATTAGACTAAAATAAATGCTAATATTAATATTCAGTAATTTTTTTTTTTTTATAAAAAATGAATTAAACAGTGATTGAAGCAGATAAAGTGGAAGATAAATTAGATCAATTAAATTAAAAACTAAACCTTTTACTCTTGTGTTAAGGTTTTTTTTCTCCCCCTTCTAGATTTTGCATTAAATATATAAAATACTGTTAATTTGATTTTCAGTTCAGCTTTAGTGAGATTTTTGTGGTGCGAAGAAAAAGAATTTGTGTAAACGTAAAAAAATAAAGCGTCTAGATTTACAAGTATAAATGTATATTTTTTATTAATTTATTATAAGGAGCCGTAGGTGCGGAGACCGTACAAGCACGAGAAGTTCTAATAGACGTGACTACATGAGAAATCTTGTTTAATATGGTGTTGATAATATGTGGTTGATCGTTGCGGAGAAGTTAAAAGCAGCTGGTTAAAAGATGATCTCGAGAAGTTCAACCTGAAGAAAATTATCAATAATACGCTGTAAAAAGTGTAGATCTTCAGCAGAGTTTTTGCACAAATGATTCCAAACTGGGATAACAATAATAGTAATGAAAATAACACTTTATAAATTAAATCTCCATCGCCCTCGTCATGGTGTGTGAGCGCTGAACAGATGGTCGTACAGTGTATTCCCCAAATCACGACTCCGGAACACGAAGCACAAGTCCAAACTTTTCGGCTGTGTCTCATTTAAGAGCCCCAAGTGTGAGACGATCATGTGACTGTGAGACTGGCTGTGTTTCCTGACATTTAGTGTAAATCCCTAATGTAAAGTGTAAACCCCCCTCCCCCAAAAAAGAAATGAAACAATCATGTTCTGCCCCGGAAAAACAGCCAAAGTGTTACGCTTGTAAATAAGACGCGGCCGACGTCTGACTCGTGCTCCGTGTCTGAGCCTTTTAAACAAACCGCGCCGGCTGTGTCTCATTCGGAGGTTTCTCGATAAGAAGTAGCGAGCGTGAGTGAGTGAGGTGATTAAGGTTCCTCTAACGAGACACACCCGACACGCCCCCCTGACTCCTGTTTATTTTTTATTTATCGTATTTTCAGGTTAGGATGGGGGTTTACACAAAATTAAAAAAAAATAAAATAAAAGCTGTGAAAAATCGTTTCAACCGACTTTGTTAACCAAAGATGCAAAGCAGTGTAATTTTTTTTTTTCTTTTTTTATCTTATGCACATTTTGTTATTGTTCACGACCGTTGTCGCTTTTTAGCATGTTCTTGCATGTTCTAGTATTTTCTTCTTTTTTTTTTTTTATGTCGAACCACTTCCATACCTCATGTTTGTATTCTGGTTGTGAGATAGCAGGCTGTGAACAATGTCATTGAATGGGGGGGGCAGGGGGGGGCGGTGTCAACGAAAAAAAACTAGTGTTCTTTCTGCGCACTAGCCGGCGGGAAAAAAAAATGAAGTGAGCCATGTTTTTTTTTTTTTTTCCTTTAAATGGTGTTGGAGTTTCATATGCCAATAGTTTTGTTACATTGCAAAAACAAATTTAATGTATTTAAATAAATGCAATATTCAAACTCATGACACTGCAGGGTGGCTTTTCTTTTTTTCATTCAGTTTAAACCTTTTATTTATTTAACTACCTCATATTTATTACAATACCTCATCTGAAGCGTCTATAGTACCTCGACATACATCATGTTTATTACAGTATCTCATTATAATACCTCATTATATCTCAACACCTCAAATGTAATACATTGTTTATTACAAATAACTCATTACAACTAATTTGCTAACATTTTAAATACCTCATGTATTTTTTTGTGTGTGTTTATTATATGGAACTATATATATATATAACATTTTATACTGTTGTATAACTATAATATAAAGGTCCTCTGACCAGATGTTTAAACACTGGCAGGGTAGAAAATTTCCCTCAGAAATTAGTCACTGGAGGATTTTATTGAATTTCAATTATAAGCCAATGTCCAATTTAAAGTTTAATGTCCAATACCCAGAAGGCCTCTGTAAAAGAGCAAAAACTCTTCTGTACCTCCTTATAGCCAAGTTAGTTATAACACCACACTTCTTATAATACCTCAGTACCTCATTATAATACCTCATGTTTATTATATTACATCATTATAATACCTTTTTTCCTTCCTCATTTGTTATAGCACCTCATTAAATCTCATATTTGTGGCATCACCATCTCGGCATATGGCCGCGCCTTCAGGGCCAAAAAAATCTATTGATCTGATCAGGCCGTCAGCTGACTTTATTTTCTGGCCATGTATAATAACATTAATAACTCTAGACCGGACCCATTTTGCGGGATTTTTTTCTCCGCATTATTACCTTGGTTGGAAGCCTCTTAAACTATTTGCTTAGTTACCTCCAGGTAGTGACTTTTTCTTGTTTTTTTTGTCACGTTCGACAACGAGGCTCTGAAACTTGTGTCGAACAGACGCGGCGGTTCCAAATAAATGTCGTTTCTCTGGGTGTCACGTGACCACTAACAAATGGGGCCTCGCCTTTGCTGGAATCACTGGACTGATTCGTTCTGCGTTTTAGATGGTTTAAGTAAAGGCTCATTCACGTGGATGTCTCACAGTTGTGAACTCTCAATGATGGATGCAATATTACTTGCAGCTACAGGTCTATAATTGTTGTACTGGTTGTGATGTTGATGTTTGCTAGCTAAACACAATTTGTCCACTAGGTGTCAGAAGAATGAGCACATAAATGAAGCTTTGTGAAATAAACCTTTCGGTGAAATTATTGGCTGGGAATCTTCAAAACCTAACGTCTCACCATCACTAGTACGTTTGGACAATGAGGTATCAGTTTCAGATCAGATTTTTCAGAGTTATCAGATTTTCTTTTTAGCTGCTGATTTTAGTCTCATTAACTTTTTACCATGTGACATGGTGCCAAAACATCCTAATGAATAAATATCACTAGCAGTGTTTATCACAAGAAGTAGGTGTTTATTGTAATTTTCTCGAAATAATATGAAAAAAATGTTTAAAACACCCAGCTGTTCAACAACAACAAAAAAAGCTCAGAAAACACTAAAAATTCAGATCAGGCTGTAAAAGGTTAAAAAAAAAAAAAAAGGGTTAAACACAGGAACTCTGGCTTTGGAGAGGAAAAAATTAAAAATAGTGTCACTGAAAAATGGCAACTGCAGAACACAAATGATGGAAAGAATTCCCGCTGAATCGTATTCCGGACTTGAATGGAAGAAAATAATAATGCGGCTCTTTGGAGCAGGAAAGTCAGTTTAACCGGCGTCTGAGCATCCGAGGAGAGAAACCGTCCTCCTGTGTGATGCCCTAAAGGTGCCGAGGCAGTCACATGACCTCGGCGGGCTTTTGGGATCGGCTCCGAGAGTCGGGTGCTAGCCCACGGTGACGAAGCGCCCACCTCGGGCGTTCTGCTGCGACGCCGCCATGCGCTTCATCTTCAGGATGCGGAAGCGCTCGTTAAGCGTCATGGCCGTCTGCTTTAAAGACAGGGAGGTGGTGTGTTTAACACGGGACGCTTGATCGTGCATCGTGCATGGACACGTAAATGATAGGAAGCTACCTGTTTTCCCACGCTGTTGATGTCGAACTGCAGCGGCACCCCTTTGGGCTTTTTCCTCTCCGGCTCTGGCGCTGCGTTCTGAGCGGGTGGAGTCACTGCGGGTGGTGGGTGGAGCGACCATGAGTGGGCGGGTCTGGAAAACAAAACCAAAAAGAAAAAAAAACACAAACAAACAAACAAAAAATCGTTACTTCTGATTGGCTGGCAAAATTTTATTATTATTATTATTATTTTTTTAGATAGCCCCGCCCCCTGGTTTGATGGACAGCTAAGATCCTGGTGCTGTTCTGAAAGACTGAAGGGGTTTTAAATAACGGAGATGTGAACGTACTCGGGTTGAGTCCTGGCACCGGGGTTATCTATCGACACGGTGAGAATGCCGCTGCTGTTCACAGGAGTGCGCCACCTGGTGGTCATATAACAGAAATAACATTAAAATTACATATTTCAAAAACATATTTTAAAAACATAAAAACATTTTAAATTATACATGAACACCTACTTTTTGATTATATTATTACTTGTTGAGCGAGTGTGTGTGTGTGTGAGACTTACGGTCGGGTTCTTTGTGTTCTCTGAGCTGGCTGGATCGGCGCCGTCTTCTGCACCCGTGTATGAACCTGGTACAAACATAAATTGGGATTCTTATCATGTACTCTCTCTCTCTCTCATACACACACACACACACACACACACACACACAGCAGCCTGGCTGCCTCCATTTTTTTTACATCTCCTCTAATCTGAGATTATCATTAAATCTAAAACAAGTCCTTCAGTGTTTTTTTTCTTCCACCCCCCCCCCCCCCCCCCC
>JAOVVA010000044.1:17014914-17027946 GCA_028565275.1 Leiocassis micropogon | reverse complement strand
ATCCCATTTGCTTCTGCCCAAGCTGCTGAGGAGCTTCTTGTTTTCTCCTTGAGGCTCATGATGGGTTTGTATCATGGCTGAGCTGTAGCTTGATGGTGTGAAGCTTTTATTTACTAAGGATTTTTTTTCTTCCCCCCCCCCCCCCCCCCCCCCACCAAGTGATCAAGGCCCCCCGCAGGTACGTGACCCAGTGCACACGAGAAGTCTCACAGTGAAACATGACTCAAACTCATAGATGAACGTTTACTTCCCTGATGGAAATGAGGCCTGGGACCTGAAGTGACATTAACACATACGACCACCTGAAAGATTAGCAAGTGTTAGCAAGGCTCAGGGAGCAGCAGGACCGGGGTGAAAGATCTAGGCACCTTTAGGCCTCTTCTGGAGAGGAACGTAGCCTGGCGCGCCTCCCTCTGCGGCTCGTTCACCGGAGGAGCGTTCCTGTGAGGGAGGGAAACAAACCGGACCAAAAATATAGCTCAAGAGAGTGAATGATTTTACACACTGCAAAGGTAATAGCACCATACACACACACACACACACACACCATCTCATGCTCTGACTGGAAGATCTAACATCATCGCTGATAATAATAACAACAACTACATTACTGCTAGTGTTCGCTCACCATTTCCGCCGCAGCCTGAAGGGTCTGTTCGAGACGCGTCCCGGAACTTTCCGTGTGTCCGGCTGTGTGTACGGCCGCCTCTGCGTCTGCGGGAACGTGTGTCTGCGCTGTGAAACGAACGGCCGCGTTCTCTGTGGAAAAAAACAAAAACAAGGACTTCTACAAAAGGTAAATAATTTTTTTTCTTTTTTTTTTAAAAAAAATGTTACATGCCAAACAAGTGAACCAATGTAAAAGAAGTAATTCAGACCAGGACAGTTTTTAAAATATTTAGTGTTCGTATGATTTTTGTTTTTCTCGTCCATGACCCCATTCGTTTCTGGAGCCGGACAGGCCGCGGTACCTGAAAGAGAGCGGATCGTCTCGCCGGAGCTCGGTTCACGTTGGTGCGGTGCACGTTGGCGCGGTTCACGTTGGCGCGGTTCACGTTGGCGCGGTTCACGTTGGCGCGGTTGAGTGCGGGTCGGTTTAACGGGCTGACGCCTTTCAGCAGGGCCGCTTTCCTCGCCGCAAGGCCGGTGATGACACCCTGCGCGCGCCGCCTGAACGGCTTGTTCACCCCCCCTCCTGAAAAAAAACAGACGACAAGCTCAAATTGAAGGTGCATCACATCAGGACATCCTGTTTACAATAACGTATAAATGTCTCTGGGTTTTGAAGGTAAGGATGATGTAATGACCCCGGTGCTGCTGCGGCGTTCCTGCCCGTCTCCCCGGCGCTAACCGTCCTCGAACGCCGATCCTCTGCCTTCTCAGCGCCACCCTCTGGCTCTGGACCTGCTTCTGCTTCTTATTTAACCGTATAATGTCGTCTGTACAAGCAAGAGAAACAATTCCATTAAAATAATTAATAAATAAAAATCACACCAACTCGACGAATCTGAGAACGTCATGGATTTCATCATCATCACCTTTACACTGACACCATCGCTGTCATGACATCTAAATAAATTCATATTCGTGTGGAATAATGAGGACGGCCTCACACACCTCATCCTCAACACCGTACCTGAGCATCTGCTAAACATTTCCTTTAATTAAATATGCTTTAAAATGAGTATTCTCATTAGATGCTCAAACTAGTCAGGATTATTAAAAAAATAAAATGCAAAAATATATTATTATAAAATATATATATTATTATTATAAAAAATATACATTTGGTAAATACTTTAAAATATATATATATTTAAAAAGGAAAACAAGTTTTAACCACAATTTGGAGATGACCAATATTCCAAAATCACTTTTTTAAACCTGAAATTAAAATTAAATGTCCAATAATTCAATCATTTAAGATAAAACGCAGTATTTTAGCCCATCTGCTTTATAAACTGGTTAACTCCCAATTTACTCTCTACTTCCTGCTGAAGTGAACTGTTTCTAACCCGGACCAACGCTCTCCACAGCCTCCCAAGTGCCCTAGACGGAAAAAATCATCGCCTTTTGGAACACGTCCTACCTTTAACAACAAGGCTTTGCTAACAAAGCTGCTACTTACCGAGAGACATGTCGACTTTATCGGGTCCTTCCGCGTTACCGCTCGATGTGAAAGATGATTTGTTCATCGTTCACTTAAATCTGAGTTTTGTGTTTGTGGGAAGAAAAAAATTACGAGAGCTTCGAAACAAATTCAGAGTAACTTAGCTAGAAGGCTAGACGCTATACTAACCTTTTTTTTTTTTTTTTTTTTTAGCCGTGCGCGATTTAATTGTAGTGCGCATGCGCACGAATTTGTCCAAACAGAAATAAATTCGTATTTAAAACTGATATATGCGTTAAATTAAACATTTTAATTAAACCGGTTGTTGTTATTATTATTGTTGTTGTTATTATTATTAGTATTAGTGGAAAATGTAATTCCGAGAAAAAACGGAACATTTCTTTAAAAAAAAAATAATACAAGTAAGAGTGTGAATTCGGACTGTAATCTAAATTTCTATATATAAATTGCTGCAATTATTATTATTTTTTGTTTTGTTTTATAAATAGATTTAATAATAATTCTGGTTCACGCCAACTTCCGCCTTCAACGCCGTTGCCAGGGAAACTGTGCTCCGCCCCTAACGCAAAGGTGTTAACCAATGACGTCTTCTGTTATAAAACACGTCCTCCGTTACAAGACGTTACACCGACGGACCACAAGGTGGCGATAACAACACGTACTGGAACACCAAGTAGACAAAACTTGAAAACATCACGTCCACACGTGTTTATAGAGGATCTTATGCGGCGTTTTTTAGGCTGAGTTTTCGCATCTCTGGACTGAGAAGACTTTGCGAGGTCATGCCTGGGAGGACAACGAGCCGGAAGCGTAAAGGAGAGCCGATGAAAAGCCCGGAGAAACGCTCAGCAGCCCGGGGGGCAGAGGGCGGAGGATCGGGGAGAGGAGGAGCGGGATGGCTGCGGGACGGAGTGGAGGAGATCCGGGGAAACTCGGCCGGGTGTAAACTCAACACGAAGCGGCTCCGGTTTCTGTCTGACGCCCAGAAAGTGCGACAGGGCTGCGGGTCGGTGCTCTACTGGATGGCCCGGGATCAGAGAGTGCACGGTGATCATTCACACCTTCATCAGTAATGCAGTAGAATGTTAATAACACGTCCGAGGGTCGGGGAACGAATCCGAACATGCAGAGAAACGAAAGGAAAGGTTTTGTGTTCGCCACAAGGGGGCACTGCTGAGCTGCTTTATGTAACTTTATATAACTTTACACTATAAGTTACATTTTTCTTTAAATCTATCATCGTATATTATTAAAATAAACTCCAATCAATTATAAACATGAATTTCATTTCTGTTTAAAAGTTTTTTTTCATAAAATGCAAGCAAGTGAAAAAAAAAAATAATTATAATAATTTAAGAAAAAAAGTTTTGTTTTTTGACACAAGATGTCGCTGTTGGTTTAACACTGGTTTAAAAAAGAAAAAATCAAGACTGTTCACACTGTTGTATTATAAAATGTGGACTACTAAGTTTTAAAACAATGTTCAAGTAAAGTTAAGATTAAAAATGGACCCTCCCCACAAAACAACCCTTTACGTATGGTCTGGCGTGGTTCTGCGGATGGTGTGTTCTGCAGGAAGCTGTTCATCTTTTAAGATGTAACTGTGCATGTCCTGATCTGTGTGTGTGTGTGTAGATAACTGGGCGCTGGTTTACGCTCAGCAGCTCGCTCTGGAAGAGAACGTGCCCCTGCATGTGTGTTTCTGCCTCGTCCCGCGGTATTTAGATTCGACTTACCGCCAGTATGCCTTCATGCTCCGGGGACTGCAGGAGGTGGCCAAGGTGAGAGACGTAATTATTAGTAACGTGAACATTAGTGTGTGTGTGTGTGTGTTTTGATTGGTCATCAGCAGAAAGTTTACCTGATTCAGACGTCCCTGTCATTCTGTAGGAGTGTTCAGGCCTGGACATTCAGTTCCACCTCCTGCGCGGCGAGCCTGAGCTGACGCTGCCCGGTTTTGTGAAACACTGGGACGTCGGCGCCGTTGTGACCGATTTCAACCCCCTCAGACTTCCGTTGCAGTGGATCGAACGTGTGAAAAAGGAGCTTCCGGCCGACGTCCCCTTCGTTCAGGTTCGCGCTCTGTCTCAGCTCGGCCCGTAAAGCCGATTCTGTATTTCGCCTCATGAGGTGTTGATCGCTCTCCGTCCACTCTTCAGGTCGACGCCCATAACCTGGTGCCGTGCTGGGAGGCATCTGATAAACTGGAGTACGCAGCGAGAACCATCCGTGGGAAGATCACCAAGCTCCTCCCGGAGTTCCTCACCGAGTTCCCTCCAGTGCTTACACACCCTCATGTGTCCACCAAAACGGCAAAGGCAGGACCACGACTCATAACGACGCGACACATCAAAGTGTTAGCGAGGCTTTCAGAAAAACAAAGTGTGACACAGATTTCCCAGAATTAGCAACTTAGGAAACAAACTTCAGGAACGTTACAAAACGTATACACACAACTTAGTGAGCTAACAATTAAGGGGGGGGAAAAAATTCCAAAACAAATGTTGTTGTTTTTTTTGTTTGTTTAAAGATGTTTGCTCTTTTAGAAGGTGGATTGGGAGGAAGTGATGTCATCACTGGAGGTAGACCGCAGTGTCGGTGAGGTGTCGTGGGCACAGCCAGGGGCAGCCGGAGGCATCGCCATGCTCGAGTCCTTTATAGACGAACGGTTGCGTCTTTTTGCCACGGAGAGGAACAACCCGAACGCCGATGCGCTTAGCCACCTCTCGCCGTGGATCCACTCAGGTGTGTGTGTGTCTTTTTAAGAGAGATGTTTCAAGTTAATGATTAACCTGCTCATAAACAATTTGTACACTTTAAGCTGTATCGCATTTCTCCTCCACAGGTCAGATATCGGCTCAGCGCGTGCTGTTGGAGGTGAAGCGTTGGGGGAAACGCTTGACCGAGTCAGTGGCCTCCTTCACTGAGGAGCTGGTGGTGCGCAGAGAGCTGGCCGATAACTTCTGCTTCTACAACGACAACTATGACAACCTCAATGGTCAGTACACACTGTTGAAAGGCGCGGTCTCTGTGCCTCGATGAACGAGGCGTGGCCTATTTGCCTCAAACTCTGGGTAGGGGGATGTGGCCTATGTACCTCATAGGCCATTGTGAGGAACCTGGTGGAGCGATCATTTCATGTGCTGTCGTTTTCCCAGGTGCGTATGATTGGGCGAAGAAGACACTGCAGGATCACGCTAAAGACCCTCGGCCTCACCTGTACACACGAGAACAACTGGAAAACGCACGTACATATGACCAGCTGTGGAACGCCGCACAGGTACCGGAAGGCAGTGCTGCACCAAACCGTCGAGGCTAATGCTGCTAACGACAATAATAATAAGTCTGACACTTTAGCCACAGTTTAACCAAAGTCCTTATAATGTGTGTGTATGTGTGTATATATATGTATGTTGTGTGTGTGTGTGTGTGTGTGTGTGTGTGTGTGTGTGTGACACCAACCAGAGGCAACTCTTGCAAGAGGGAAGGATGCACGGTTTCATGCGCATGTACTGGGCTAAAAAGATCCTGGAGTGGACGTCTTCACCCGAGGAGGCGGTGAACATCTCCATCTACCTCAACGACCGCTACGCGCTGGACGGCTGCGACCCGAACGGATACGTGGGTGAGAGACGCCGCGCTACTCCGGCTTCATGTCTCTTTTTAATTTACACCACTAGGTGGCGGCGGCATTGCGTTTTTGGGTTTTATTCTTGTGAGGTACGCTGGTAGGATTGTGTGACAAGTGACCAGCAGGAAGAGGGTGACGGTCACAGCAAGGTCAAAGGCTTGAAATAGTTTCTTCTCAATTATGTCTTTCCTGTATGAAGTTTATTTAAGAAGATCTGAGGATGAGATTTCTCTTAAAGTTCAATTTTCTTATGTTTTTTCCTTTCTTCCTTATTTTTAGCATTTTGAAATCTTCTGTTTCTTCTTTTTCTACTTAGTTTTTTTTTTCTTTCTTTCTATGTGTCTTCATTCTTATTCTAGTTTTTATGTAATTTTCTTGCTTTCTGTTATCTTTTTTTTTTCCCCACTATTTTCATTCTTGTTTCTTAGTTTCCTGTTCCATCTTTACTTCTACTTTTCTTTTGTCTGCAGGCTGCATGTGGTCCACCTGTGGGATTCACGATCAGGGCTGGGCCGAGCGCCCCGTTTTCGGTAAAGTGCGCTACATGAACTACGCAGGCTGCAAGCGCAAGTTTGACGTGGGCCAGTTCGAGAGGAGGTACCCTGAGAAGAAGGCCTGAGCTACACTCGGAGCTGTACTCTACCACACCTGCATGATGCAGTCTGACATTCTGAGTTTTATGTCGCTCTGAGTCTCAGCATTCTGTTAAACCTGGCAGGGTGTGTGTATTTGTAAAAACCCCTGCATTTGGTTAAATACCAGAAAAAAGATTAGAGTTAATTCCTGTAGAAAGAAAAATCCTGATATATTTTACTACTTTTGTCCCTTTTTAAAAAAATTATAATAATTTTAATAAAGAAGGGAAAAAAAAAAAGAATTCATACTCCTTTGTGATGTACTGTCTGTGTTTTTCTTCAAACATTCATTGATTCACTGAATCATTCGCTCATGGAGTCTCGTACACTGATTCACCAACCAAATGACTGAATCATCATCTGACTCGGTTCCTGATTGGTTCACTCACAGATTCACTGACTCGCTTCGCTCCTTGACACTGTCCTGTCTTTCATTACTGTCACTTGTCCAATATTCCGTTAGATATTCCAGACGTGTCTAGTGTTATCTATGTGTCTAGTTTTTTATTTCTATTCCTGAGTCAATTTACAGTTTCACATGGAAGAACTTCTCACTTCGATGAGCGGGAAAAATAACGACCGAAGCCCAGACATGTGATTATATTTATTAGGCTTAAATCACTCGTTTTCTATTTTGAATCTGAAGACGACTGTCACATGTATCTGAACTTTATGAGACATGAATATACAACATGTAAATCAGCCTGTTTGTCCCTAGCTTTTACCAGGGTTCCGTACAGACGCGTCAGTCGTAGCCATGTATGGATGAGTTTCTTGTGGGTTTGAATACTTGAGGTGACGTTAAAAAGCTCTGTTCTCCTTCACAGTTTGGTGTTGTGATCAGCCGGGCAACGCCACGAGGAGTTTACTCTCGAGGAGATCGAGTCTAATATTTGTATTACATAAATAAAGATTGTTCTGTCTGTACAGTCTCGTAAATACTGACATTTATTTTATTTGTTATAAAACAACACGGGGTTAAGATCAAGACTCGTAGGCTAAGTCGAGCAGCAAAGTAAGTAAATAGAACATTTGAGAAATGTCTTAAACACAAAACCAATTTTCATACAGAAAGAGCAACAAAAAGTTAAAAAAAATAATCCACAATTAAAAAAGAGGTAAGATGTTTATATTCTCCTTACTAAACTTTATGAATGTTTTATATACCGTGGTACCTTGTGAATCTTCACCATAATAACTAAAATTTTGCAAGAAATTTGCTTCGGCATGCTAAGTATTTTCAGCATACAAGCGACCGAGCCAGTCGCACCTACTTCCAGTAGCCGATCAAAACTTGTTCACGTCAGTGCAAAGCCAAGCAAAGCGAGTGCGCATATTTTTTGTAGGTTTTTTTGCATTTTGTCCCAAGAATGTTGTTCGTATGCGGAGGTACCACTGTATACAACATTTAGAACAAGAAATCTGAAACAGGAATAAGATAGAAGAGTAAAACATCATTAAATAAACAGGTCATTTGCTAATACATTTGGCTAATATGCAAGATACGTAATGGTTTGACAGTAGAACACCATCAGTGCTAGCTATGCTGCAAAGTCTGTACAAAAAGGCTTTTAATTATGACTTAATAAAATTTTTTCCAGATCATAACATAATAATCTGTTAAATAATGTTCTGTCATCTTGAAAAGAAAAAAAAAAGGCAAACTATTCTGTTTTCCCTACTTTCATCATCGCTAGCTAGCTTAGCTGATCTGACAGAATGAAAATCTTGTTAGCACCAGTTGTTAGCTAGCTGTGTTTAGTCATTTGGGTCTTTCATACTAATATTTAAAGTTATCTGAGTGAAGAACTTTTATCTGCAAGCAGTTTCAAAGTACGAAAGCAAGTAAAAGTACGAGTTACTGTAATGGTGGTGCTAATAAATGTGATGCTGATAACGATCACTTTTGGTACACAATCAAAACAGGAACCTCTAAATACACGTACAGAATTGCTTTTTTTTTTTTAGAAACAGTCCCACTCTTCCATCCTTCAGCTCTGAACGTTTACAATCGAGACAATGTTTTGAAATAAAAAGTCTGAACAACATGTTCATGTTTTTCCTCATCCCATGGTGCGAAAGGTGATCTGCGTAATGCTAAATTTCTGCTCTGGTTTTCGGCATGCCACCTCCCGGAACAGCTCTCTGAAGCGTGAGGACATGAGGCTGTACAGAATGGGGTTGGCAGCCGAGCTCAGATAGAAGAACACTCCTGAGATCAGGTGAATAAACTCGAAGGCGCGATGGTGTTGTTCGCTCCAGTCGTCGATGTAGCTCCACATGACACGGTCGATGTGAAAGGGTGCCCAGCAGATGGCGAACACCACCACCAGCACGACTGGGGATCAAAAGTAACACAAAATAAATGTTTTTGGAGTTCTGAGAAAGAGCTTGTTAGATGTTTGCCACTGCAAGCTAGTTGAGAAACAACGTTTAATAACATGGGCCATGCTTTACCATTCTCTGATATGTGTTAATCGGAAAAGTAGGTATGATCCCAAGGGCCCCTGAGTAACTATAGTAACTATAGTAAGTATAGTAAAAATAGTAATGAGGTGCATGGTGTACTGTTACTCCACTCAAGAAATAAAAATACTTAAACTCTTATTTTATCTTAAATATTAAATTAACATCATCATGATTTATTTAAACAGGTTTCCTGCTCATTTCATGAAGGGGGCCAATATTTATTTAGCCAAACACATAACGGTTTTCTTCCCAATGAGATAACCAGTTAACAGGAATAACTCACAAAGCATTTTGGTGACCTGGCGATGACGCGATGTCTGCAGCGTGCTCTGCGCTCCTGATTGCAAGGCGTCGTTCTGCAGTAGCCGTGTTTCCCTTTGCAGCTGAAGTGCGATGAGCAGGTAGAGCACGCCGATGCTCGTTATGGGAACAAGGAAGAAGAAGAGCGCAGTGAGCTGGACGAGCAGCCAGTAGATCCAGGGAGGCTTCACCACGGTACACACGGCCGACTCGGGAAAACTCTGGCCAAACCTTGGCGGCAAAGTTGTCACACCGTGCAAGCTTGTGTTGGGCAAAGCGCAAAGAAACGATACGATCCACAGCACCATGACGACCCGTCTGACGTGGCCACGTGTCATGACATTTTGAACACGTAGCGGGTGGACGACAGCAAGGTAGCGCTCTGCGCTGACCGCTGTAACGTTGAGCACCGAGGCAAAACACACAGTCTCGAACAGGCACGTCTTGAAGTAGCAGCCTCCGGTTCCCAGCAGGAACGGGTAGTTGGACCAGAGCTCATAAAGCTCTAAGGGCAAACCCAGGAGGAGAACGAGCAGGTCTGAAATGGCCAGGCTGAGCAAGTAGAAGTTGGTAGGTGTGCGCATGGAGCGGTGGCGTATGATCACGGTACACGTCAGTGCGTTGCCCAGCGATCCGACGCAGAAGATGCCCAAATATAAGATGCAGATTGGAAGAAAGAGCGGAGAGCGGCGTGGTCCTAAATACTTTTCCACGTACGTGCTGCGGCTGTCACATAAATCCGCCAAATCCTCAGAACTCACGTTCCCCATGGCGCACTTATCAGATTCCAGGCACCATGACGGGTCCGGGGCGGTGCAGTTCAAAGGATGCATTGTTTAAACCTGCAAAAGAAAGAATTTTATATCTATTTGTTTATCTTGACGATTCACCTGATCTTTGTCAGGGTCACCATGGATATGAGTCTATTCTAAGAACACACTTCACACCCGCCGTCATTGTCATGCCTTTTCATGTTGGAGGTGGCGAATTCCCAGGGTAGAGTCCGACTTCAGCATGACCCTTACCAGCACAGAGAGCTTAAACATGATGAATGGACGTTGAACATGAACATCAGGAATTTGGTAACAGTGGAACACTGGCGTCTTTTCAAAAAACACACTGAAGTGCACTTAAAGAGAAAGATGAGGCTCTCGTCTTCTGCTCATAAGATAAATCCTGAAACATGTTCTGTCCATAAAATTTAAAATAATTGACCCTGAAATACGAATCAAGAAATAATAAAAATATATATTGACTTACAAAAAAATACTAGTTTATGAGAGATGAGATGAGGTGAGAGTTTTAATGAAGCATACTCTTGGTGGCTTTTAGATGAGTATTGACAGGTAAAACGCTGTAACTACGAGGGCCGTTCAAATCAAACCGTGATGACATTTCTGGTGAATGAAGACGTAAAAGCGATCGATGTTTACAGAAGAAGCCAGTGATGAGACTCTTAGCAGCAGTAAAACATATGAACAGTGCGAACGTTTTAAAGAAGTGAGTGAACAAGCGAGTGGAACGATGGATCCTATAAAATCAATATGCGGAAGAGGCACATCTGTGTCTGTGAGAACTGTACAGACAGTCATTCACCAACACCACTTGCACATTACAGGAACTCGGTGGGAGTTATTGCCACGTCCCCCGTGCAGTCCTGACCTCACTTCACATGTTTTGGGGATTAAAGGAGTTCCAGGGAGGCCAGCTAAGATAAGTGCATTAATTCAACAGGGGATTATATAGAGAAATACAGGGAGTTTTTCTTTCTCTCATATTTGTGTTTTGTTATTCTGCACGATCAAAAGTCCCAGTTTGATTTGAACGCCCCTCATACTTCAGACACTTCTCACTAAGACACGTCGAGCTGGAAAATATGCCACTGCGTCGTCCATTGTTTAAACGATGTATGAAAAGAACACTGTCTGACGCAATGGGAAAATAAAACATCCATATGAACGGTTTAACTGCCAAGAATTTGCCCTCTCGCTCTTCACAGCAGCGCTTCATGCCCCATAGAGCATTAATAAATTATTTTACTCCTGCTGTCTCTCTAGTGTTTAACCCAACATCTTAAGCAGAACCCAACGCTGTGTTTATGAAGGGCACTCGCTTTCTCTCTCTCAGGAGTCCATGGCAATAAACATAAGAGCAGTGTTTACATGAGAAGCAGCATTAAAACTTTACAGCAAACCCAAATACAGCATTAGACTGCAGAACCAGCCTGTTTTCACAACGCTTTAGCCTAAGTGTCATTTACCACATCCCCCTTTTAAATCAACAAATAAAACAGTTTATATTAACAAATACTAGACAGCAATACTAGACTGCTCACTCAGGCTAATTTACAACATTTTTTGCTAACAAGCTAGCAGAACTAGTCATTTCTTTGTGCAGATTTCACGCTAGCTCTGCTCTGGATAATGTACTTGTGAGGCAGATTAGCTCTTTTATGAGATGAGAATGAGGTTGTTTGACAAATAGAATTAAACAGTGTTGCTAACTAGCTAACACAGACAACATGTGTATAAGCTGATTTATTGGTAGTTCTGTTAACTGTAAAGAAATTGATTTATACAGTAAAAACCTGTATAGTAACTAGAAACTCAGCTACTTTATCCTAATAGCTAGTTTGTGTTTAAAGTATAAGGTTATGGTTTGTTTTAATATTTGTTTATTTATGTTAGAGAACTATGTTTGGCAGTATCGCTAGCTAGTCAGCTAGCAGTGACAGGATTATTATTTTTTTTTAATAAAGCATATAACTAGCTAGCATGGGCTAACTTACTACAAAGGAAATCAGCTCTTATATTCATATAGAAAGATGAAGTAGTGTTGTTGAAGAAAAAAGTAGTGGTTTGACAGTGTTGCTAAACAGCTAGCAGTGACAGCATGTTCATAAACAGCTGATCGTGTTAGCCTGTTAGCTATAAACATTGATAAATCCACAATCTAGCTAGTTAGGTAGACACATTATGTTGCAAACTCTTAAAGAATGGTTTTTTTTTCAATAGAGAGAGATACAATTATGAGACTGTGTTGCTAACAAACTAGCAGTGACAGAATATTTATTGTCCTGCTAACACTGGCTAATTAATAAGAAAATCTAAAAAGCTCACATTAGGAAAGCAGAGTGTTGCTAACTAGCTAGTTTGTTTTATAAAGATGTTCTGTTACTACTGGCCAAGTTTCGCCTGCCATGCGAAAGGCCCAGGTTCGATTCCCAGCCAGTGCCCAAACCCCAGCCACTGGATGCAGTGCCGGTCCCAAGCCCGGATAAAATGGGAGGGTTGCGTCAGGAAGGGCATCTGGTGTAAAACCTGTGCCAAGTTGTAGTGCGGACTGGATACTCCGCTGTGGTGATCCCTTGTCGAGAGCAGCCGAAAGACCAACAACAACAGGTATATAGTCAGAAGAAAAGACTCTTGCTTTTAATCCTCGGATAAAAATTATAATTTTTACTAAAAAAATCTACGAAGAACTTTTTTTAATCAAACAACAATTAGTTTTTTATTCTAAAACTGCTGACATCTTAAAATCTTGATGAGGTAGAGTATTTGATTAAATGAACACAGCATTTGATTAAATGAACTCTAGATTGAAACGATAAATGAATTTTCCAGGACAGTGAGACCATATAGTATGTAGCTACAAATATTAAGTCAGCTCAGTCGATCCCACTAATTGTCATTTACAGACCCCCAGGGCCGTACTCTGAATTTCTTAGTAAATTTGCAGATTTCCTCTCAAACCCAGTCGTTTCTGTAGACAAGGCGTTAATTGCTGGACATTTTAATATTCATTTTGAGAATCCAGAAGACCCTCTGAGAACAGCATTTATGTCCATACTGGACTCAGTAGGAGTA
>JAOVVA010000044.1:16999262-17014814 GCA_028565275.1 Leiocassis micropogon | reverse complement strand
TAATAATATCACTGATTACATTAAAGATCAGCAGATTATTATTAGATTTAACATTTTAACTGTTTCTACAAACTCTTCAACCGTCAACGACACGTACTAACGCTAGAAATATACACAAACATGAATCAGTGAGGTATTTGCTAAGAGTTTGTGTGTGTGTGTGTGTGTGTGTGTGTGTGTGTGTGTGTCAGTTACAGTATCAGATTCCTATCATACCTTGTAAGCACTGGCACCAGATAGCCCTTTGTTCAGCTCCACACGTCCGTGAGGTGTGTGAACGCACAGGGTGTGTTTACTCTGGTGACTTTTGTAGATTGAATTAAGCACAAAGCTAAGGTATGAATTAGCATTCAAATCAATCAATCAATCAATCAATAAACAAGAGGCTTCTCATTGTGGCATTACAGCAGGCTTTTGAAAACTTGAGTTCCACAAATTTCTGCTTAGTTGATGATTAGCATTACTGTACAGAATTACACCATTTTAGCTCGCTTGTACAGTTAGCGTGACAGATTCTCCTCATGCTGTTAGCTAGCTATCCGTTCAATTAGCTAGCTGCTGCTAGTTGTTTTAAGTTGTTTTCGATTTGTAGATTATCGTGCTAGCTGACTATATTAATGATGTAATTATTTTAATTACTTTTACCTCAGGCTGCTGGCTAGTTATCTCCTTTATCAGATTAGCAGTCTAGTGCTAGCAATCTGGTTTTCCAACTCTGCTGTTGATATTTATTTGAACACATACACACACACACACACACACACACACTCGCACAGACTCAACATTGTTAGCGCTTTGGTTGTTGTGTCGATGTATTTAGCGAGTTTTAAAACTGTATTAGATGCTTTATTGTGCTATAATGGTGGTATTTTGTCCTTTAGTGTTGGAGACATCAGGACGTTGGTGTGTCCAATTTATCATTTTGAAAATGTTTTTTTTTTTTTCTTATTTTTTAAAAATAATTTTTCTCTTTAAAGGTAACAGTTAAATGTTTTTGCCAACTATCTTTTACTAGTCTCGTGTTTATCCAGTTAAATGCTCTTTAGAACACTACAGCGGCGTGTCTCGTGTAAAGCAGCACTTCATTATCTGTGAAGATGGTGTAAAGACCTCGTTAAACTCTTCCTTTATTTGTGTAGCTTGCTGTTTCTATACGTACACGATCAGATCAGAGTTCACGCGGTTTCACGGCGTCTGTAAGTCAGGACGAAGGAGGCTCTGTGGAGTCCTACCGTATGTTTAATGAGTACACACTTCTCACTATCGCTTTTTTCTCATCTCGATCCTGTGTGTGTTTCTACTGGTTCGAGACTGCGGTGTTTTGGGGAGAAACAGAGGTGTTTTGGGAAGGCTTTACACGCTTTACGCTAAATGAGTCAAATCGGCTCAGTAACCGTCTTTAACAGTAAATACAGCGCTCGCGGGGATGTGAGGCTCCAGCGTTGTTTATACAATAGTGTGTTTACTCACAGGGATGATTCCGGAATGAACCTTCATAAGTTGTTCATTTAAACAATTCACAAATCAGATCTTATGAAAGACATTCTGTTCAGGAAGGCAAATAGATGGATGGATGGATAGAGTGCAATATAGTGTATATACACAAATAGCATAGGTGAATTATTAGAAAGGTAGATATACAAATGTGTAGATAGATGAAGTACAGAGAATATGTGCACCTGTGTGAAATATTGAAGAGACTCATAGATGGAAAATTGTTGGATAAATAAAGTAAATAGATAATTTGATGGAATGATAAATGCAAGGATAAATATATGGATATATTAGGTGGATGGATAATCGGATCAAATGATGGATGGGTGGGTGGAAGGATGGAGGGATAGTCAAATGGCCGGAGGGGTTGATGGATTAGTGGAATTGTATAGATGGGTGAATGGTGGATGGACTGAGGGCTGGATAATGAATGGGTGGGGAATGATGGATGAATGGATAGTGGATGGATGGATGGATGGATGAGTGGGTGGACGGAAGGGGGTGGGTGAATGGATGGATGGATGGAAGAAAGACTGGATGGTTGGTTAGATGAGTGGATGCATGGAAATGATGGATCGATGGGTGGAGTGGTGGAATGATGGGTGGATGAGATGATGGATGAATCGATAAATGCATGAGTAAGGTGTATGGATGAGTGTGTGCATTGGTGGTTGGATGAATGGATGGATAGAGAGTATTCCAGACAGTATATAAAAATCAGCTGAAGTCACGGCCTCATTACTACACCAGAGTTCCAGATTGGAGTAAATCACTGGCCTGTAAACAAGCACAGTCTCTACTGGAGTGTAAAGGACTGATTCATGTTTCTACGTTGAACTTTCTCATGTCCCATCTTCTCACCCTCATTCTGCAGATCCACAGTAGAGTCCAGAGTCCTGAAACCACCACCACAAGCTGTTTTCTCATCGCTTCACACCCTGTCAGTTTTTTTTCTGCTTCATCCTGACTGTGCTTTCAGTCAATATCAACACTGTTGTGGATTTCTCTCAGTACAGGAGTGGGATTTTAAAAACATGCAGGCTGTCTAACCTTCCTGTCCTCCGAGTCAAACGCTTGAGTAAATCCTGACAAAAAAAGTAGATGGGTTTTTTTTTTTTTTTTTTGCAATCAGATTTTTTTTTGTTGATGCACCAACTAACTCATTTTGAGTGTGTGTGTGTGTGTGTGTGTGTGTTTTCTGACACTGTAATTGTTTATTGAGTTCTGACGGCAAAATTATCTCCTAATCAAAAGACAAATAAAATCCAGGCCAATAAAAATAGCCTTTAAAAAAATCAATGTTAGGATCGTAAAAGCTTTGAGCCCGTGAGCAAATAAAGTCAGCTGAACATGCAGTAAACGTTTGAAGGTCGCCTGAGCTTTGAGCGCTGCAGCTTCTTCGAAATGTCACGCTGATAAAAAGAAAAATAAACAAATAAAATCAGACAGTCAGCTATCATGAAAACAGCAAAAAACTCAAAAGTTTAGGAGACAGAAAACATTAGCATTTAAACTTAATTTTTATTCCCTTTTAAACTTTAAAATGAAAAATAAATAAATAAACAACACCAAAACAGATTCTCAGGGATGACCTTTGATCCTGCTGTTATGTGGTCGTGGACAACCACTGTACATATTACCTGTTAGTTTTTATTGTTTTAGAATCTATAAAACTGGTCCTGGAACATCTCTAGGGTTTCATCCTCATTAAAAATCCCAGACGATAAATATGCAAATTTGGGAAACGCCCCTTAGAGTCCTCTTGCCATCCTGAGTAACACTTTGACCTGCCTAAAATTTCAGCATCATTACCATGACAACCATGGATTTGTTTATCATATTATTACATTAATATTAAGCTGGTTCACTTAACACCGTAACCACTGAGCTACCCCTGCCCCGCCTCGTAGAGGAACTTTTCACATGAAAAAAAATTATGTTAAACAAGTTAATATAAAACAATATATACATTTTGAAAAAAATCTCATAAAAATTTTTGCTTGTTAATAACAGCTAAAAAAAAAAACTTTTTTGAGCTGTTTAAGGAATTATATAAATGAAACGTACTGATCACTTCATTTTCTTTTTTTTTTTCATTATTTATAACAAAAAAAAATTCAAATTGTACAATTCCATATATTTCGGTCTTTGTTTTTAATATTAAATGTATCAATTTTTTTATTATCTAAGAACTTTACTGATTTTAATAAAATATTGAGTTTCAGTTTAAGTGAATTAGATTTCTTTATTTATTTATTTTTTCCCCTTCAGGGTGAAGATCCCGTCTCATCGAACACATCTAAAGGTTTTTCACTGAGATCTCCAATCCCTCAGCCCTCGAGCCCCATCTCTGCCCCGCTCCGCTCCCGGACGTCTCCCAATTCCCCGAAAAGCATCTTCCCCTCCCACCAGGACTCGCCTCCTAAATCCCCCCACCGTCTCAGTTTCAGTGGTATCTTCCGCTCGCCATCTAATCCCTCCAAGATCTTCTCCAGAGCACGGAAAGGTGAGAAAGATTGTAACATAAAATGCTTTAGTCCAGGATCCTAGACCTCCTTCCTACCACAGCATGAAAACATTTAATTAAAAGGAAGTTTATCAGTATTGCACACAAATCACAGAGTGAATAATCTAATGGAAAATAAATGATTACTGTTATTTATTTCTGTTTAATCAAGCTCTTCAAGCACTTCGATAATGACATATAATATTCCTCTTACTATGTTCACACACTTCATTTTATTACTGCGTGCAGCTGGTTTTGTTTGCATGGTGGCTGGTGCAGAAAACTTCAGCCTTCACCCAAACTACAGCACTCATGGTTTATCGTACACCCAGGCAGGCTTGATGACTTCTGAATTCGAGATCACATTTTGCTCTGCTGAGGTTCAGGAACTTCCTGTTTTGATAGAGGATCGAAACTTCAGTCAGGAAGTGCCCTGAAAATGGTTGTGGTTCACGAGCCTTTGATTTGTTTAACGCTTGATGCAGCATGTGGAGAGAAACGGACAGTGCGTTTTTATAATTGTTGTCAGATGGAAGAGGGTAGACGAGTGGCAAAGAGTTAAATAACCATAATATTGCTAAACACAATATATATATGATCAAACAGGTAGACAGATGGATCTAGTAGCGTAATGACAGAACTGGGTGGTTAGTTGTGAGTGCAACTGCACTTATGCAAGTTTATTCGTCACATATACATTACTGCACAGTGAAATTCTGTATTCTTAATGAGATACACACTACTCAGATAGATAGGGGTTGGTGAATGAGACGGAGTGGGAACTGTGGGTTTTTACGACTTCATTCACCAGAAATTTCAGTTTGACTTGAACGCTCCTCACAGTTACAGCAATACAATACTTGTCTAAAAGCCACGGATAGGAGGCTTCATTAAATCCTTTGTTAGATCCTTCATCAAAGGAACTTCATCACATAATCTGACACGGAGAACAGGTGACATTAGCTTCTCCTCTATAAAGTAATATTTGAGAAGAAAATTCATTACAAGTCCCGGCTTGACTTGAACACCCCTTGTGTTTTAGTTCATTAATCAGAAGTGTGCAAAGTACACACATGTTCTTGAGTAAAAGTAGAAATTCTTCAGGGCAAATATTACTTAAGTAAAAGTAGAAGTCTTCCAATTACCTGTGTACTTGAGTAAAAGTACAGAAGAACTCATCTTCAGATTAACCTTCCAATCAAATTACCAGGCTTGTATCAGCTCACAGTAGCCTGCGCACTAAGACCCAGTTCGTTTTTTTTTTTCCGTGTTCGTTTCTCAAGTCAAAATTTATTAAAAATCTTTGCTCGTCTTGCGGAACACTCGCAAACCGCGTTACTCGCAATCCAAGGTTTCACTGTACTCAGTTACCTTCCACTGTTGGAATTAATAAACAATATGTAGTAGAGGAAGAGCATTATTTCTTTATGTTTATACTAATAGTCATGTATTATTCCTTTTATGCTCCTAACCAACACTAATACTTGCTTAATTGTTGATACTAATACAGGTTGTATTTTTATTATTTTCACATTCCTGCTTTATCGCTAATATTCTCAGGCAGAATAATAAATATCCATGAGTCCTGGGTTAGTTTTCCGTTCGGATGAATTAGCGTACAGACCGCGTGTAAGGGTTCGGTACATTGTTTTCGGTGAGTTCCTGAAGCACCGCTGTCATGACTCACTCTTTCCTGCTCAGTCGTGAGTCGAGGCACTGTTTGGTCTCGGTGAGAGGAATATTCCGAACTTCGGGCCAGAAACAGAACATGCAGAGTTGCTTTTTTTCCCCCCCTTTCCTTCCTTTTATCTGAAATGAATGTGCTTCATGAATTTGTTTTTCTGGAAAAAAACTCTGGAAGACATGCTCCATGTTTACAATGTTTATATATTCCAGGAGCTGATGGGAAAATCTTTTTTTATGATGACATTTCAGTGCTATTTTTCACATCATGCTAACAGCTTGTATGCGGCTGCGTGATGTGCACATAATGTAGCAGTGCCGAGTAAAGTGGAGCTATCTAGCTGTTGGTTTTAGTTAGCTTGCTGACAGAACAATGCTCACTCATACTCACTCGTCTTCTATACCGCTTTATCCTGTATTCAGGGTCGCGGGGACCTGGAGCCTATCCCAGGAGACTTAGGGTACGAGGCGGGGTACACCCTGGACAGGATGCCAATCCATCGCAGGGCACACACACATACACACACTCATTCAGATCTTTGGACTGTGGGAGGAAACCAGGAGTACCTGGAGGAAACCCACCAAGCACGGGGAGAACATGCAAACTCCATGCACACAGAGACGGGAATCGAACCTGGCCGGGAATCGAACCTGGCCGGGAATCGAACCCGGTCGGGAATCGAACCCGGACCCTGGAGGTGCAAGGCGACAGTGCTAACCACCGTGCCGCCCAGAACAAAACAGTGCTAACAGATCTATTTAGGATTTATCTGGTCCTCAACATTGTCATAAGGATGAGGATAATCTTTAGCATGTCTCATATGTGAAACAGCAGACGCACCATGCTAACTAAACGCTAGTTTCCCCTCAGTGTTAGCAGGTTGTTGTTCAGAATCAACAACACTGAGGCGTTTCCTTTTCCCTGAGCTTGGAGACGGCGTTTCCCAGAAAGCATTGCATCACATTGCCTGGTACACGGAATAACACATGGGATGCTGTTGGTGTCTATCGAATTTCAAAAAGTTTCTAAAGAGAAAGTCAGCCTGGTCTATTTTTACACCAAGCGAGCGTCACGATTAGCTCGGCTGGAGTTTCTGAGAAAGCTAGCATGCTAGCTAGGGATTTCTGCTCTGCACAGGGGTTTCTATGTGGACATGCATGTAGATACACACGTATGCAGTGTAGCGCCCTGAGCAGAGCAGGATCTACTTCTGAGGAGGAGAAATAAACAAATAAATAAATAAACAAGTAAACAAAGACTCCTCAAGCTAGCATGAGCACCACAATGCTAAAAGTGCTCAAGGACTGTGTTGCCAGATCTGTAGTTTTCCCTCAGACTTGTAGTTAAGGACAAGATTTGTAGAGCACCTGTTGCCATGGTAGTCCCAGATACACTCGTGCACATTTCTCGGCATTGCATCGTAGTCTTGTGTGTATGTTTGTGTGTGTATATATGTGCGTGTATGTGCTTCTGTAACACATCACACTATCAGAAATCAGGTTGTATTAAGATCACGCCATTGCGGTGACTAGAAGGCGTTCTTATCTCAATATTTATCTAACCAGCGTTCCCGTGCCGGTTGCCATGGTGACGCGTGTACGTACACAAAATCACAAATCAGCTTCCATACAAAAAGAAACTGCCACAGTCAGATACAAATGCAATACAAGTATTACAACAGCATCTATATATTAATGATGGTTTATTATATACTTGTAACACGTGGTCTATTATATGTGTTGCAGCGTCGGTCCCCCTGTCTCCGCCCACCACACCAACCCAGAGCTCCAACCCTCTGCTGTTCTCCACGGAAGAGAGGCGTCTGCGCTCGCTCTCGTCTCCACCTGATGCGTGTCTTCAACGCTACAGTCTGGCTTCAGCGAGCTCCGCCTCCTCCTCCAGCCCAAGTCCTGTCAGATATAGCCCCTCCCCTGCCACCCCCAGGTCCGCCCCCCGTCCAGTGAGTGGCATCTTGTATCTCTGTAACTCGCGCTGTAAAAAGACCAGCACTCGGAACTTATGAACACTGTCTCCAATAACACACCCTGTTCACTATATAGGCTACATAAACATCATTAGTGCACTGTGGGCATGTTCCAAATCACACAACCTGTTCACTATACAGGTCACGTCATAAACACCATTATTAATGCAATATGTGCGTGTCTGTTTATTATATAGGCCACATGCACACCATCATTACTGTAGGTCACCATGGGGGTGTCCTAAATCACTCACGCTGTTCACTAAACAGGCCATATAATAATACCATCATTAGTGCACTGTGGGTGTGTCCCAAATAAAACTTTGTTCATTATATAGCCTAGACGAACACCATCATAATGTCTCCATGGGTATGTCATAAATCACTCAGCCTATTCACTATATAGGCCACATAAACACCATCATCAGTGCACTGCGGTAGTGTCCTAAATCACATGCACTACTCACTGTATAGCCTACATCAAATGAGTTTTGTGGTTCTCTCCTCAGGTGTACGGTTCGACTGAAGGCATGTTGGAGAAACTGGACCTCAGTGATGGCGGTGAGCTACCAAAACCAAAACTATATGCGTCATAATACCCCAAAAAGAGGGATGTGAAAACAACAGTAGCAGAAAACCCAGTGGATACATCGCTAACCGTTGCAGAGAAGCAATCTGGGTGGAATAATGACAATAAAGATAAAACTTAGGAAGAACAATTGTGCTACTCAAATAATCACACTAATAAATATAGAATATGAGATGAACAATAGTTTTCTTTTTGTTATCTTCCAGAGCCAGGCTGTGATATTTACACCCGCTTTATGAAGTGCCACAGGTGCTACGACCTCATCCCGACCAGCTCGAAACTTGTGGTCTTCGATACGACACTACAGGTAGGAAGGAGGGGGAAAAAAACTGGTGGAGACCTCAACCTAGCCTGTGGATCAATCGTTATCACCATGACAACAGTGACGGTGTAACACTCCTGCTCTGTGGTTTAGGTCAAGAAAGCCTTCTTCGCGTTGGTCGCTAATGGAGTGAGAGCCGCTCCACTGTGGGACAGCAAACGGCAAAGCTTCGTGGGTGAGAACACTCTCTTACACACACACACACACACATACACACACACACACACAGACATATGTATTTATACACATGTTAACCTCTAAAAAGTGATTTTAATGTATAGAAATATGGAATTCCCAGATGCTAAATCACAAACTAGCATTATAAGAAACATGCTAAATCACAAAGTAGCATTAAACATGCTAAATCGCAAACAAGCATAAAATGTTAACTCACAAATTAGCATTATAATAAACACAAGGTGTGTTCTGAACGGCCTGAAGTACTGAAGCCTGAAGTGTTCAGTCATGTTAGCGTGATTCCAAACTACAGGGAGCGAAAATGTTCAGTTCAAAGGGAACTGCGAACGGTGTAGGGAACAACTGAACAACACGTCTTCACTTCACCGGAAAACGGAATGAAAAATTTCCCATTATTTATTACTGGAGATTTATATATTTATTATCATTATTATCATATTAATAGAACACAATGATTTAAAAGAAATCTGTAGTATTGTACAGGCTAGTAATCTATAAAAAAATTAATAAATCTCCGTACATCTTTTTATTAATCAATTTTCTTATTTACAAGTTATACACATTTTAACAGCATATGTTTTATAATGGTATCAGTTTTTGTTTAAACGTTCAATATTTAATGTCCGTAGTGTGAAAGCAGCAACAGGTATAAAAGGTGCTTATGTTACCATGGTAACGCACAGAGGAAGTGACGTCTGCGCTGGTGACTTCGCAGGGTGTTCCGAATGGTGCAGTTTTGTCGTGGGAAGTTCCCTTCACCGGCATTCCCTGCAAACGGATCAGGGAGTAGGGAGCACCCTGTGAAGTACACTTCGGAATGGAACGCATCTATGCTAATTCCCAGCTAGCATTAAACATGCTAATTCCCAGCTAGCATTAAACATGCTAAATCACAAGCTAGCATTAAACATGTTAAATCACAAACTAGCATAATAGTAAACATGCTAATTCCCATCACTAACATATCAACTAGCATTATAGTAGGAACTCATAACATAGCGTGGATCCCCAGGGATGCTAGCACTGTAGGGGAACTCACAAACAAATAAGCATTACAGTAATTTGTAAACAAGCACAGTACAGTAATCAAGCTAACACGCATCACGATATAGAACCTTGTATTACAGATGCTAACGCAGCATTAGCATCGTAAACTAATAACAGTTATCGCTTTCGTAATTTTTGTTTAACACGTGAGCTGTGGCGTGATTAATTAGTTGCTAATAAACGAGTGGTAATCGTGGGCAATGCTAATGGAGTCAATGCTAATGGAAAGAGAATGACTTTTTTTTTCTTGGAATTCTAGGAATGCTGACGGTCACGGACTTCATCAGGATTCTGCACAGATACTACAAGTCTCCTCTCGTGAGTGCTCTAATCTCCTGAAACACGTTTCTCCGCTCTGTAAAGCCGACATTTACGTGAGCGGATGTGATTTTGTCCTCACAGGTGCAAATATACGAGCTGGAGGAGCACAAGATCGAGACGTGGCGAGGTCAGTGTTTACGTCCAAAGCTAGCGTTAGCGTGTGTCTCGTTAGCTCAGTAATTTACATGTGTTGTCTTCCGTCGACAGAGCTCTACTTGCAGGAGACCTTCAAGCCCTTGGTGAACATTTCACCTGGAGCGAGGTGAGCGCGCGGAACCTGTAGGCTAACACACAAACTAGCATCACAGTCATAACATAACCGAAATTAAACTGAATCAGTCAACAAATTTCAATAAATCAATCTGAACAAAACTGTGAACAAATTTTAACCAACCAGTGGGTCAGTCAAACACATCTCAGATAATTATTAATCTAAATGAATCAGTAAAATATGAACAAATCACTTAATTAGTTATAAACCTGAACGAATCAGTAAATAACTCTCGGTGAGTGAGTGAACAAATCTATATGAATAAATTAACAGAATAGAATGAATCAGTGATTATTTTAATAAATCAGTGAACAATTCTAAACGAATCATTGGACTTAAGTGACTCAAGTAACTAAAATGACTCAAAAATGTCAGCTCCATCTGGGGTTCTTAACTGTGTATTTTATTCTCTTTTATTCTATTTGTTTCTTTCTTTCTTTTGCAGTATATTCGACGCGGTTTACTCCCTCATCAAAAATAAGATCCACCGTTTGCCGGTGATCGACCCGGTCTCAGGGAACGTCCTCTACATCCTCACACACAAGAGGATCCTCAAGTTCCTGCAGCTGTTTGTAAGCCAGAGTTGTTTATTACCGTTTATAAGATTTAATGGTTGGGGTTATTGATATTGATTTTACGTTGTTATAACAAATGCATTAGTCACGGTAAAGTGCTGTAGCCAGCTGTTAAGCCGAGAAGATCTGAGACAGGAAGCTCCTGGTGCTCTTTCAGGTGTGTGAGATGCCCAAGCCGGCCTTCATGAAGCAAACGCTGAGCGAGCTCGGCATCGGGACGTACCACAACATCGCCTTCATCCGGCCGGACACGCCCATTATCAAGGCCCTAAGTGTGTTTGTGGACAGAAGAGTGTCAGCACTGCCTGTTGTTGACAATACTGGTACGACTCGGTCTTTGCTAACATTCCTGACAACACTGTGTGTGTGTGTGTGTGTGTGTGTGTGTGTGTGTGTGTGTGTGTATAACGCACAACATGTAACACAAAGAGAAATTGTGCTAAATATAAGCTATGTACCCATCAGGTCATTTTATGCTAGCTATCTTGAACGTAACCATGGAATTATCTTGTAATGATCCATCAGGTTGTGTGTTAGCTAGCTAGAGGTGTACATTAAACCATAATTAGCATTCTGTGCTATATTTTTACAAAGGGAAGCAGATTGTGTGTGTAGATTTTCTGTTTGCTTTCTGTCACTCATGTTTTTTTTTCTTTTCGTGTAGGAAAAGTCGTGGATATTTATTCCAAATTTGACGTCATCGTAAGTTACTTCTTTCCATTACGTGTTTATTGACTGTCGAGTCTCAGTATGTTTCTAGCTGAACCTAACCATGGGAACGATCTCGGGCGAGCTGTCAGGAGGTGTAGCGTTAACTAGCATACTCTCAATACTAGCTTTAACCCCCTCGTAAACTGTAGATAGTGTGGTATGCGTTTCTTAGCGTCACTCTCGCGTGCAGAACCTGGCGGCGGAGAAGACGTACAACAACTTGGACATGAGCGTGACGGAGGCGCTGAAACACCGCTCGCAGTACTTTGAGGGAGTGATGAAGTGCGGACAACACGAGACCCTGGAGACCATCGTGGACCGGATCGTTAAGGCTGAGGTACAAACCGCACCAAGGCAGCGTCTTCAAACCGCATGACATCATGAAAATCATAAGATCGAGCGATTTATAATAACAAAAAAAAAAACTAAACAAGGATTAGCTAGATTTAAGCTCCGTTTAGAAATCTTGATGTGACAAAACCCTGGATTTGTCTCGGTTTGAATAAAGATATGCTTGAATAATATTAATAGTAAAATGGCGCGTCCCACTCGTGTGCAGGTGCACAGGTTAGTGGTGGTGGATGAATCCTCCAACATCGAGGGCGTCATCTCTCTGTCCGACATCCTCAGGGCGCTGGTTCTCTCTCCTGCAGGTACCGTAGAAACCAAACCTCCTTCATTCCCATCACTTACACACTCGTTAGAATTTAAAAGGGAGTGATTCCTGTAGCGTGTGTGCGTGTGTGCGTGTGTGCGTGTGTGTGTGTGTGTGAGTTGATACAAAATCAGCAAAATCCTGTTTGAAAGCTAGTTAAATAAAAAAAAACAATGCCTGTAATAAAATGATCCAAAAGATTGTTAATATATATTAACTATAACAACATGAACAACATAATCTTCATTGTAATGCACTTCTGTCATGTCTGTAATGCTTTCTGTCAGCTGGGGCATTTATTTCTGTAAACATTACGATGATTGTAGTAACTAATGTTTGCGTTTCCTTCCACAGGTTTAAGCAGGAAGGAGGATAAAACAGAAGCACAAGCCACAGCGAAGACGTAGCGAGTGTTCCACCACCTCGCGTGAGAGTCTGATAGGGGCGTGGCTTCGAGTCGCGGACTTTGTTGTGATAGGCCGTGTAATATTTGTCCTATTTGTCCTGCTGTACCGTACTGTACCCTGCTCTGTGTCCCTACGGGCTCCGATGCTGCTCCGTTTCTCCATTTCCACAGAAATGATTCGCGCACTACAGGGAGATCATCTCATTGGCTTCGTGGCCTAAAACGCAAAAACCTGCTGAAATTCAATCGAGAAAACTTTAAAGATGTCTTGCTGACATTTTAAGCTGCTCTTTTTTTCCCCCCATGCTCTGTAACCGTGAAAACGCCATCTCCACATCTGCTCTCTGATTGGACAGATTTGTAACAATAAAGATCACAGATGGTCCAGTTAGCTTGGGTTGAAGTAAATACTGCAAAAAAAATTTTGGGGGGGGGGCGGGTTACTTAGTCCCGGTTTGACTTGAATGCCCCTTTGTTTGTGTAAATATACACGTTCAAGTCGAACTGGGACTACGTGCTCCTGTCATTTTCTTTTGAGGGGTATGTATCTGTGATCTAGACCGATTTACATGCTGTGTGTTTTTTCCTCCAGCACACCGTCGTCCATGTTGCTCGGGTCATGACCTGCAGTGCGACAGAACGCGGTCGCTTTTAAGAAGCAGTGGGTCCAAGCACGAAGAGGAAAAGCAAACATGGGCGACAAGTAATGGTGGTGGTTTAATTAGCAAATAAATTATGCTTTAAACATAAAATATTTCACTGTCAATGTTGCGACGTCGTGATTCGGAATCAGGTGTGAAAGCCGAGTTAAAAGGGAGGCGATGAACTCGGAAGTGGGATTAACAAAAAAAAATGTCAAAAGAAAGAATGTCTTTTAGCGAGTTTTGCAAAAAAATCTGCTGTGTCTTTTAACGTAAAAAAGTCGACGGATGAATGTACGGAATCCTGGATCTGTTTTGTATCAGCCGCCTTCCGATAATCTGACTGTCTGATCAATTTTACGATGCACAACACTGCTCTAGTGGACATTTTAAAAAACAATTGCATAATTCTAGATGAACAAGATCAAATATCGCTGCTGAAAAAGAAAATCTCTAATGGTTTCCAGTACACTGTAGGAATGAGCTTAATGGTTTCCATCACACTCCTCAAGAATGTCCATGAAGGATTTTCTGGTTGGTGTTAAACATCACCAGAACCCAGGTGCTTCGAAGTGTTCCGTAGTTTGTAGTGTGTGCCGTCAGAAACCAATAGGAACCAGACATTCCATTAAGCAGCCATTACAGTCCATCAGAAAAACATTAAAGCTCTTTAGGAGCCAAAGGTAATGTTCTTTTAAAAACTTGTGCTCTGATTTGAAGAGGTTCAGATCGGATAATTTGGAGATTTTAAAATACAGTATTGTGTTAAAATTTAAAATTAAAAATCATTTTGTGTCCACATTTATTTTATTTCCTTGAATCCATATATGGATATAAAAACGTGATTTTTTTTTTTTGTACTCTGATTGTATTTTTAGTTTTTCCTTAAGTTGTCCTCTTTTTTCTTTTTCCTTTTACACTTTTTTTTTTATTAATGAATCAGAAAACTGGAGAAAAAAGTAAAAAGTACACAGTGTTCACTTTGTCAAATCTTAAAAAAAAAAAAAATTCACCCGAAACTTTTTTTTTTCTCTCTCAGACAGACACCTAAATTTTTATAAAATGCTTTCTGAATGAAACCGCAGGTAAAAGTTTGAAAAGCATTTCCAAATGATTTATAATATTGACAGAAACGGCTTCTGGTTGAGAAAGACTTCACTTCCTTCTCAGCTGCGCTCGTCTCAAACACCTTTGCATTAAAGAGGAAATGGTGGAGATTTTATTATTATAATTTTTTATTATTATTATTTGTTTCTTTAGGAAAAAATGGGAGCTTTGTTAAATTCTGCTGTTTTGCGCATGCGAAATACGAATATATGCAAATGTTAAGTTTTATTAAAACAAGATTTCTGGTGAAACGGTGAGAATGAAAACCTGAAAATGTTTATTTCGTTTTCATTCGCATGAAAAACTACACTAAAGTTGTAATGATGTAATTTTTTATACGATGACGCACAACTTCAAATACACGCACAATGCCTTCATGTTTGTGTTTGAGTTTTTTGCTCCCTTTAAAAAAGTGAATAAAAGTACAGATTGTAGATAACAGGAAAATATGTAGGGATTATTATATTAATCATTTGTTATTACTGATGCATTAATTAAATACTAAAGCGCTTGCACTTGCAGATATGTCCACTAGGTGGCATTATAGTTATATAACATTCTTTGACCTCAGGCTGCAATGAATAAATGAATTAATATTGCAATAATCAATTTAGATTTTACATACATTTGCAAATTCGAACACACTCCTGTTTACACCTTTAACCTCGTCTGCTGCCTATGTCACGAGTCATGTTTGAGTCGCACTGATGGAAATCTTGAGTTTCTGCTTTAGACATAGTGAACCAAGTGCACCTTCTGTCAACCAGCGCCTAAACCAGCAAACTTTTGCAGTCTTCAACTGAACATGGATTGACACTGTGTGAAAATTTGAAAGCTTTGCTGAGTGCTGAATAAAATGAGTTGACAGGATTTGGTTCACTGGAGCGAGTGATTCAAAAGAGATGGTGATAGGAAGAAACCTTGAGAGGAACCAGACTAAACAGGGAACCCATCCTCATCTGGATGATAACGGATAGCAGGGATTGATCTGCAGTCATACTGTGTGTTAGGAGGCTGGAAGTTCAGTATAACAGGAGATGT
>JAOVVA010000044.1:16970330-16981182 GCA_028565275.1 Leiocassis micropogon | reverse complement strand
CCCCCCAAACCCCCCCCCCCCCCCCCCCTCTGAGAGAGCTCGGCCAATCAGCTCTCTCTAGACCTTCGGCTGCGAGAGGTTACAGCATTGCACTTTTAAGTGCAAGGTTATCATTTCAGAAAACCTCATATGATACAATTCAGTTAATCTTGAATTAAAGGTTGTGATGGGAAATTAAGAGACAAGACAAAAACTAATTAAACAAAAATCTTCCTGTCACTAAATGATCTCGCTAATCTCTGTGAACGTTTTCATAAGTTCTGCCGAGGAAGTATCGAGCCAGTACAGAAATGCAAAAATGCTGTAGAAACCCCAGAATTTCAGCAAAAGCATCAGCTAGAGAGTAATTGTTTTTAATAAGCTGTTTTCCCATAATGCTGATCAGTTTCTATATTCTGATTTTACAGAACCATGTAAGAATATACAGCACCGCATATCATCGTGCTGCGCCTGAGCACCGAGCCCGAGCCCATGGGAACAACACACACGGGGCTATGGAGCGAAACTGCACTGTGTGAATAAGCAACACAACCCAGTGGTGTAACTATCACATTGAAAAGGTGGGAACGGCTCTGGCGTAAACACCGTAAACGTTTTATACACAAGTGGTTGCATCAGACATCAACCGCCTTAAAACGAGTGCTAAATTACACGTCGCACGTCTGATTATCACGTACGTGACACAGGACCTAGACAATACAGTCGACAGCCACAAGACCAGGCGTGAGCGGCCGCGAGATTGTTTCCCCCTCTGTCCGAGTGAGGACAAAAGATGAGACTGAAAGATACAGCATTCTGGGGTGAATCTTGGATAAATGAATGGCTGAGTCATGTGACATCATGTAAAACCAGTAGCAGGTGGTTATGATTTTGATTTTAGTCTGAGCAACAAGCTATCCCGTAAATACCAATTAACCTTCAGTCCATAATACTTAAAGCGCTAGTCCAGCTAACGGGAAGTTGCTATTATAACAAGGTTCTCTCAAGGTTACTCTGCAACCTTCAAACATATGGCCTTTGTTATAACAACATTCTACTGTTTCACTATGGGCTGTAATTCTGATTTTGGTTTAATACTGAAAGTTCAGACCTTATTTCTGGACTCTTCTAAATTCCTGAAGTTATCGTTTTGCGTGAGATTGGTGAGAAATAACGAAACAGAAGCAGTTTGGCGTCCAGCATCAGTTCAGTGAAACTCATAATGTCACGCTGAAACTTTAGCTGTGAATAGAGTGTATAGTGTGCACGTCATTACCTTAATTAAGTGTTTTGCGGCTTCATTTAGTTAAACACATGATACGCTGGGCAAGTGCTCTTTTAATCATTTGATATTGCTTTTATGTTCCCTTGTATTACACCTTGCTCATTCATTCAGTATTTTCTATCACTGATTTTTTTTTTCCAGGTTTAAAGACTCTTTACAACTAGTAAATCTCATTTTTCTCCCCTTTAAAACAAAACATTTACTTAATTGCAACTTTATTCCTTTCAAATCTGACTTTATATATTTTTTAGCCATTCTCATATTTTTTAGGCAATCGGGCAGCTTCCCCTCATCTGAAGTACATGAGCCAGGAAAAGAGAATTCCAGTATAGAGGACTATTTTAGCCGTGGTTTGGCAAACTGTGAGATCTTGTCCTTGCTGAAAGAATCATATGCAACTAAATTAAAAGTCTCCGATCCCTGGAGAGGAGATGAAACAAGCCCGATGGTGCAGAGGTGGCCTTGTTCATACAGCAATAGCTTCAATCTTTCAAGCTGACAACAGAGGGATTGTAGGGTGCACAAGAAACATTGGATGGCTGAGATAATTACTGACCGAGAAACTGTCCAAGAATTGTATTTCCAAGAGTGGATTTACATGCATGGGAAGATGTGAGAAATTAAGTCAGAAAAGCAAGAAATAAAGGAAGAAGTCAGAGTTTCAACTCAAAAGTTAGAATTGTTAGAAATAAAGTAAAAAATTCAATTTGAAAAGGGAAAATTAGTCAGAATTTTAAGTAAAAAGTCAGAATTGTAAGAAACTCAATTTCAAGTAAAAAGTCACAAAATAGTTAGTTGGGAGAAATAAAGTCAAAATTTAAAGTAGAATACAGTATCACGTCAGAATTGTGAGAATTAAAGCTGAAAAGATCTCAAATGTTTTGAAATGTAAGAGGTTCATTGAATGCTATGTTGTTGGTCCCTGTTACATTTTTATTTCTCATCAGTAGTTTTTTTTTTCTTTTTAAAATATGTCTATGAAGTGTTCTTTCAGAGAGCTTGAGGAAACACCCTACATCCTGACAGCATACGGCTTGGAGACATGGTAGAATCCAGCCAGCCTGGCTCCGAAAGCCGAGCATTCCCCTGTGGCTTGTTGTGTCTTCGGAAAGATTAACGTGTCTTTCCTGTTCTGAAAGGAAGCACGATGTCGATCTAAAAATCTGTGTTTTACAGATATGACCTTCGTGCACTTTATCTGCGACAGGGGGCACTGGGCACTTTTCTAATAGACTACGAGTATTACATGTTTCAGATACAGTAGATTACATCATGCATATATTTAAGCACGCATAGAAGTGGCATTTCTGAAAGATTTTCAGAGGCCAGATTGTTCCTTAGACTGTGAGTGGATTGTCTCATAGACAAATAGCTAGAAATCTACACATTAAACAGAATTATAAGGAAGAACATGAACATGGTCGACCTGAAGTCGTCTTATGAGAAGAACAGCCATATTCCTAACTTTTTTATTTTAAGGACAGTAATAAATGAGCTTCATCAGCTTGGTTTTTATGGAAGTGCAGCCTGGTAGAAGCCCAGGAGAATGACGACATGCCTTGTTTGGACACATTTTTAACTAACGCACTTGACGTTGCGCTTCATAATCAGTATTGATGACGACCACAAGTAAAACATGCCCTTATTTACCTCTTTTTTAAAAAGGCTTCAATAATTTAAAGTCTAGAGGCCAGTAGTTTGATGAAAGGATCCACACCAGTATGACCAGTACTGAAGTACTTTTCCCGTCTAGCGTGATCCTGTAATCTGTATGCTGACAGCTGGTTGGCTGACCAAGAGACAGAGAAAGAGAGAGAGAGAGCGAAAACAGAGGAGAGGAGAGAGTGTGTGAGAGGCGTCTTGGTCTCTGGAGATGAGCTAACTTTTCCATGGTGAAGCCGAAGAATGCCAGACACGTGGGCTTTCATTACAGAGGAACGTCATTTAAGGCCAAACGTCTAGCCAGGGTGATAAGTGAAAACCGAAATTAGACCAAACAAGCCACACCTACGGTATAGTGGAGGAAAGGGACAGACAACAACCTTATGTAATAGGTCCAATATTGTGTAAACTATGAAGTATGAAACCCCTTAACGGTAGGGTCTAGATGATCATCAGAAACAAATTGGTTTTCTTTAAGATATGGATTTCATGAATCATGACCTAATATGCTTTTTCTGAGGTGTTGCTGAAGCAGATGATGTAATGTTATGTTGTTGCACTTGAGCGAAACCAATGTACTGTGATATTTTACAGAATGATTTTGTTTTTGTTATATCGCCTGCCCCTAGCAGCGAAAAAAAAAAAACCCAATATATTCAGCTTTACATTAAAATGTAGCTCTGAATTGTAAACTATTTATAGATCCACATTTCATTTCGTAAAGCTACTTATTTGGTGAGAAAACTTAAGACCAAACTATCAACTTTACATGATTTTGCCTAAATGCAAATACCAAATGCTCCCAGGATTTTTTAAATATTTTTTGGGCAGTTGTCAAGCATCTTAAAAAAAAGCACCCCCTTCTTTTAAGTATTATTGGCTTCGGGAAAAAAAGGGATGTCATATAATATCCTAATTGAGAGACAACGGAGAGCCGACATGCAGCTCGGGTTACGCTGTGACAGTTTAAGCTTTGATTTACAGGGTTTAGAAGCGTCTCAGTCACGCTACAGCTTCTTGCCATCCGTCTCAGGGTTTCCATCTGGTAGATGAAGACCCTGAACCGTTATTATTTCAAAGTTGAAATAATAAAACTCCTCCGAGCCTGAGTGAACACCCCCCCCCCTTTTTTATTAGAGTGAAAATGGGATGCTTTTGGCGTGACTTTGGAAAGGAGCCATTGGTCAGACAAGTGAATTAAGAATGGTTAATGGGACCTGGGGTCTTGGATAACCATCCAAGAATTCGGGTGGAGGGTACTTGGTATTGTTCTTGTTGGGTAAATGAAGGTATAAGCCGTCATGCTTTGGTATTATTTTGGAAAGAAGCTATCAACTAGACAAATGAATCAAGTGACAGAGCCTTAGGTTCTCGCATGACGGACTTGAGAACTTCTCTAAAGCATTCCTCAAAGCTGGGTGTACATGGGAGTGTCGTGTTATGATAGAACCTATCATGCAGGCTTCTTCTCCCTTTGGAACACAGGTTTTCAATCCTGGTCATGGAGTCTCCTTTGTCCTGCATATTTTAGGGTTCGCTCCCGCCCTTTGACTTATACCTCATGAAGCACCTAGTGGTCAAATCAGGTGTGTGGGAATGTGGAAAACATGAAAATGTTGAACTAGAGTAGGGAACATGTGGTTTGGAGAAAAGGGGTGACAACTAGAAAGTGTATTAAGAATGGTTAAAAGTGTGACACTTTAGAAGAGTGACAACCAGGGGACTGTTGTAATGTTCTGAGAAGGCCTATACTTTTGGACCAACTGGACCAAACTTCCATTAAGAATACAGTCTTTTCTTGATTAGAATCACGTTGGATCCTGAGCCTATCTTGAAAAATACATGGATGTGATGCCCGTCACACCTAGAGGCAATTTAGAAGATTGCGGGAATCTGGAGAACCTGAAAGAAACCCACCTGGACCACTCTGGAGAGAACATACGAAATTCCACTGAGCCCAGGATCAAATCCAGTATCCTGTAGCTGAGCATGAGGTAAAACCAGACAAACCCTTGATCTCATGTCGAGTTCTGACCTGAGGTAATAACTGAAACCTTTTTCATGATGTTTTAGATTATACAGGCTATCATTCAGACATTTCCCAGCAAATAAAGAGGTCTGTCTCTGTTGAATGCATCCCTCACATGACTAGGACACAATCCAAAAAAAACACTGTCTAATAAAGACCTACACACACTCCTCCACACCTTCTTCGTTTACATCTTTGTCCCCGTCTTCGTCTCTGGGCTGAGCGGGAAAGCAGGGAAAAGGTCAAGTCAACCAGCAACCAGCTGATTCCTGTCCAAAAAGCTGGGAGGAGGAATTAGAGGAATGCGCTGGTGCTTTGAGACAAACAACTTCACTTTGTTTCCTGCTCGCTCTGATACAGGAGGAATGCAAGCATTCTCAAAAAGACACGGCTTCACAAAGACTAACATTTACCGCCGTTACGCAGTTAAAACACTCTGTTCTCGTTGTTACTTTCTGGCTGCCACATGAGCTTGCTTAAGCGTTACAGATGAAATCAGATGTTTCTGATTCTTGTAAAATATTTACAAAGATTCTGCTGTAACTCATCGGGAGAAATTTTCTAAGCTACGAGGTTTAAAGCAGACTTATGCAGAGCCAGTGGCTGTCTTTGGATGGGAAAGTCATTTTGAGATGTGGGCTCAAAAGTATTGCCACCCTTGACATTGGCCATCTGAGAGAACTCCAATCATTAACTGAGAATATCACGGTGTATATAGTATAAAGTATAACTAGAAGGTGAGCACACCACACTGAATCTGGTGTATTTCGTTCATATTGACTCGTTTCATTTATATCACAAAGATATTTAGGTGGTTAGTTTATTTAAGTGAGGAAAACCAACGTCTGGCAACAAGGTCTATGAAATAGTTAAAATGGAACAACGTTCCTGCTTCGCTGAAAGAAACACAGGATGCGCCTAAAGGCATTGTTTAAATGCAAGATTTGGAAATGACTGTCCGGACCACAGGGGACGCGAACGTACGTCCTCTCCTCCCATCCGACATAAATACTTAGAGAGGATAATATTAGTTTGCAAGCCACTGACAGCGCTGAAGGTCGCGACCATCTATGCCAAGGATGTACGAGACAACAGGCAGTTAAATCCCTGTTGAACGTTTCACCGTGCAAATATGCAGATATTACAGCACTCCCTCTCACTCTCTTTATCTCTTTTTTTTTTAATTAAATCGTTCAATCGTTTAGTAAATAGAGTGAAGGCCAAACCACAAAAAAATAATTAGTCTTTTTTTGTTTAAATAGGAGGACAGAGAATGCAACATCAATCTTTTCTACTTTGGGTGTACCAAAGGAGAAAAGGAAACAAAACAGAAAATTGAGGAAAGAACAGAAAATAAAGACGGGATCAGAAGATGAGAAGTTATGCCTCTTGTTTTAATTTAAAGCAAAAGAAATGATCAGTTAATTTTTTCCACCAACATGAATGAGGTGGGTGGCACGGTGGTGTGATGGTTAGCACTGTTGCCGATTCCCGGCCAGGCTCGATTCCCGTCTCTGTGTGCATGGAGTTTGCATGTTCTCCCTGTGCTTGGTGGGTTTCCTCCCACAGTCCCAAGATATGCAGGTTAGGCTAATTGGCGTTCCCAAATTGCCCATAGTGTGTGAATGTGTGTATGTGTCCTGCGATGGATTGGCACCCTGTCCAGATGGCGAAGTTCAATGTAGCTTTGCAAGCAGTCCTCCCGGTTTTATCATTACTAGAAAGTATTTGAGCTGCCCGTTGCATAGAGTCCATTTTTTAAAGACGGCGGTTATAAACTTTTAGTTAGTTGTGATAATCCAACTCCTCAGCCCCTGACATAAGTAGTTCTTTGTTCTGGACCGGCAAAGTGTTTTGGCTGTCTGAAACCAAAGAACTGGTTCAAAATTGGGCACTAGCTCTGAACTAGCTCCCGAACCACCTTGGTGGAAAAGGGGTATGAGGGAACCTTTGAAAGATCCTTGTTTTTAACCTATGAGGAACACACGAGGCACCCTGAATCTTTGATTAGCCATTATAAAATAAAAGATGTGAAGGCTTCTGCAATGAACCATATTTAATACCAGAGCAGAAAGGTGGTGGTGCATATCATCCGGAGGTCTAGAGAGAGCTGATTGGCCGAGCTCTCTCAGAGGGGAGGGATGAGAGGTACTTAGTGCTCCCACATTAATCACGGCGCTACAGCCAATCTGTGAGCTCACGCAAGCGGAAGGAGTGGATAGCGTTATCCTCCGAGTGTGCTACGCCGCCCCCAACAGTGCGTGAGCGAGCAGTTTGAAAAGATGCGGTCGGGCTGGCATCACATGCGATAGTCTTCGGCCCTCCCGACTGAGTTGTAGTAGTAGCTTAATGTGGGAGCCCCCTAGTGACGGGGAGGAATTGGACACCACTAAATCAGGGAGAAAATCGTGGGAAAAAATTATAAAAAATAAAAAAAGGTTTACAAATAAATTAAATAAATCGCCCGTGGGCACATAGTGCAATAACTACAAAGTAGGAACCTCAAGTAAGCCATAAATTGATGATTGGAGCCTCCTTTAGATTAAATAGACAAACAAAAATGTATTCAGAAAAATGTGAAATATCCTTAGCTAATCATACTAATCAGTATGTTTCAAATGTAGTACACATACTCCAGACTTAAATACTATGTCCGTATTTAATAGTACCTCTTTGTGTGCGTATGGGTGTGTGCACACATAGTACAGTAGCCGGTGTTAGAAATAACCCAATTCCCAGTGGCTCGGACACAGCAGATTTTCTGACAACACTCTGCCGTTTAATAACCTATTTAATTGATAAATATAATATTTGAGTATATTTGTAACAGGACTGGAGGGCAGACATAATGAATGGATCTTTCTGAAGTCATTTGGAACAGGCTGGAAACTAGTTTAGTTTAATTAGATCCTCCAGAGATGGGGGGGGGGGGGTGTCCCAGTTCTAATGGAAACTATCCTTTCATAACATGTTTGTAAAACGCAGGGGCAATTTCATTAAATGAATGATAATTGTGTCTAGCGGAGAAGGCTGAACTCGGCAGCGGTGACACGGGAAGATGGAGTTTTAGATTGGCTGCGATTGGGCCTCCAGAGCCTCATCAGATCTTTAGACCTTACTATATTTACATGCCTACTGAGGATTTCAGGTAATATGCACCAGGGTTAGGGGTCATAATAGACCGGAAAAAAAGAGAAGAAAGAAATGTATCAACGCATGTAATTAGGGTACGACATTAAATGCTACAAGCATTATAAGCCTTCATAATAATTTATGTCAGTTGAGGGAATCAAACATAATATACAACAATATCAAACAATGATTTTCACTGATGAAATGATATATTAGGCATCACATGGCTCAAATGGTTAAGGCTGCGGGTTACTGATCTGGAGGTCGGAGGTTCAAACCCCAGCACAACCAAGTTGCTACTGTTGAGCAACTGAGAAAGACCCTTAACCCTATCTGCTCTATAGCCCGGCTGACCCTGCGCTCTGACCAAAGCTTCCTAACTGAGATATGCGGAAAAAAAAAATTCACTGTGCTGTAAGGTGGCATGTGGCAAATAATTTAATATATATATATAAATATATTATATGCCAGAAAATTTTGGTGGGATCAATGTTTTTTAAGGATGTGAAAACTTCTACTCACTCATCGTCTACACCGCTTTATCCTGTATACAGGGTTGCAGGGAGCCTGGAGTCAATCCCAGGAGATTTAGGACACACACTGGATGGGGTGCCAATCCACCGCAGGGCACACTCACATTTACACGCTTATTCACACACTACGGGCAACTTGGGAACGCCAATTAGCCTAATCTGCAGGTCTTTGGACTGTCGGAGGAAACCAGAGCACCTGGAGGAAACCCACCAAGCATGGGGAGAACATGCAAACTCCATGCACACAGACCTCGATGTGGAAATGCAAACACAACCTGGAGGTGCACGGCAATAGTGCTAACCACTACACCACCATGCAACCTACAAATTACAGGATAAGATGTTGTTGATGATAAGGTGCAAGTCTTTCTGAATCCACACAATCATTTCTGATAAAAATACTCATTAAGTAATATAATATAATGGATCTTTTACCTAGATAAACACTGTTCTTATCTTGTTTGAAAACAGTTTAAACGAGAACATATAAAACACTATAATTGTTAGGAAAATGCAAGAAAATTCATAGAAAAATAGACCCATCGTGTAAATACATATTTGAAAATACCAAGAAAGCCCAGTGATGTATTTGACTATGCAAAGTAGGCTGGTACTAAGACTAAGTACGTGACAGAAAACTTACTTTGCATAAAAATATAGCAGGAGAAAAACTGATCAAATGTAGTAAATTACGCAGGTTGAGAAATTTTAATATGTGTATGAAGTTAAAAGACTATACGATACTGTAAAGTAATACTATATAGTATGTTTACAATTTTTAATGTCAATTAAAAAAAAAGGGGGATTTATGGTAAAAAATTGCTACAAGATGAAATTGGCAAGTACTACACACTGCCTCGTCTTAAAAAAAGAAATATTTTTGATTACTTTTAGCTGTGATTAAGGCATGCAATGTGGTGGACAGTTCATGCGTAAAAATAATTCCTCATGCTCCCAGAACCACTCTTTTACAATTTGAGTCCTTGACTATGTCCATGCCATCAGTGAAGAAAAACTCCATAGATGATGCAATCTGGTCAGTCAGTACATTCAGGTCGTCAGCTGACTTGATTTTATTGCCACATAATGTTGCTGTGCCTAGACCTGAGCAACTGAAGAAACCCCAGATCATAACACTGCCTCCAGAGGCTTGAACAGTGGACACTATGCATGATGGGTGCATAAATTTATCAAGCGCTTCTTACCCTGACACACCCATCGCGCTTGAACATGGTCAATCTGGACTTATCTCACCACATGACCTTTCTCCAAAGATCCAAAGTCCAATCTTTCTAATCAAAGTTTTTTTTGGCTACAACAAGTGGTTTTCTTATGTACACGCAGCTGTTTAGTCCCAATCCCGTGAGCTCTCCTCACATTGTGTGTATATGGAAATGCTTACTTTGACTACTAAGCATACTGTCGCTATGGTTTATACTGTTCATTTTTTTTTTATGATGTGACTTCACAAAGCATTTAAGTGGTTACGTTCATGCTCTGACTACATTTCTTCCACTAAGTTAATTATCCAGCACTATCTTTCCATGTTTTAATAATGTATTGGACAGCACTTTAAATAAACACACTTTAAATAATTTCAACAATCTCCCTTTTTTTTTCTTCGGTCCCTTTGTTTAATGCGCACATGTCTGAAACACCAGGTATTTGTTTTTTTGTCTCGGCGTATAAAACCTAATCTATCAAGGTACTTAAAAAGTAAAAAAATATATATTTTCGTCCATAACATTTACAAAACCTTTGTAATTGTTGTTACACTAATGGATACAAAGACAGGTCCTAAACTGTACTGTAGGATTATTATTCCTTGACTAGCAAGGAACACAAAAAAATCCTAAAATATTTCCACTACACCGTGTGCATCATTTACACACGGCATGTGAGTTACAATTATTGTCCTTTTTGTGTAAACAGGCTTCGTAGGCCTCTTAATAACACAGTTCTGCACTAGTAGTAGGGTTGCTCATACTTCTGGTGTAAAATGGGAAAGCAGGAACATTGTGATTTATGGTATCAAACTAAACAATACAGATCCAGAAGTTAGGTAAAACCCTTCTTTAGGTATAAGTTTAAGTCAATTTAATACTTAAAAAAAAAATAAAAAATTTAAACAGCCTTAAAATGTAACAGAATGATCACAGTTGAATTTCATGATGACTCCGTTAGAAATGATGATTTCCGTAGGCCTCCGAGTGGTGCAGTGGTAAAGCGCTC
>JAOVVA010000044.1:16942764-16962743 GCA_028565275.1 Leiocassis micropogon | reverse complement strand
GTTTACTATGAGGCTAGTTTGTAGGTTAACCCGATTACTATAATGCTAGTTTGTAGGTTAACCCGATTACTATAATGTTAGTTTGTAGATTAGCCCGATTACTATAATGCTAGTTTGTAGGTTAACCCGATTACTATAATGCTAGTTTGTAGGTTAACCCGATTACTATAATGTTAGTTTGTGGTTTAGCCTGTTTACTATAGATGGATACTTTATTGATCCTAAAGGAAATTCCAGTTTATTATCATGCTAGCTAACGGTTTAGACTCATTTAGACTCCCATTAAACTACCATGCTAGTTTGTTTTGCTATAAATATAGAGTCACATTTTATCCTATTAAAAGTGGCAGCAACTTGTTTTAAAGCCTTTTTACTACACGGCTAGTTCACGGTTTAGACTGTTTAAAGCTAGCTTTTGTTTACCTTGTTAATATTAAAGCTAGTTATTATTAGCTAGGATTAATAATCAAGTTTTGCAGTAGCTCAGGTACTTGAGCGCATATTTGGTATTTAGCCTGTTTAATTTTATTGTAGTTCATGGTTAGGTCTACATTTAGCCTGTTCAGTACCCGTTACTTTAGGGTTAACAGGCGTGCTGTTTCGCTAGCTCGTGACTTAGCGTATTTATTCAGTAAAGACCTTTGCAGGTGAGTCGTGTCCAAGTTGGTGTGTTCATTATCATAGTTTCCACAGAAGGGCTACAAGGGACTGACTGTGCATGTGTGTGTGTGTGTGTGTTCGTGTGTAATATCTAACCATCTCACTCGGTCACTTCTCTAGCTCTCCCTTTCTCTTTCTCCTCATATCAGCCCCGCAGGTGTGTGCAGGAGAAACAAAGGGCGCACACAGGCCATTACATTAAAGCCGGGTCTGTTCAGGTGCTGACGATACACAGAGGGTCGTGTTATCATGATGCAGAAGAGCCGTGGCGTGTGAGCTCCCGCTGACGTCCCACGCCTGGCCTCAAATCATCAGGGTTAAGTGTGTGTAATTTAAGAGGCTCTGCACACAGCCAATCATCCAGCATGGCCTGTAACGCTGCACAAATAAACACAGGTGCGGCTCACCTTTCCTTCTGCTCTTCCCTCGTTCCTCCTTCCCACCCTGTCACGCCTCTAGGGCACAAGATAGGGGCTTTCCAGGTAAAATGAAAGAGAAGGTGCACAGCTGTTTCAGGATTGGTGTGTAGCCGAGGCGAAACAGGATACGTACACATTATCCAGAACAAAGTGATAATCTCGTCTAAACAGATACAAAAAGAAGGAGTACTGTTTTATTTTTCTACAGGGTGACAAGGGGTGCGTGTGAGTGTGTGTGCAGGAACGTGTGTGCTGGAACTGGGATCCTGTATGACAAGACATTGCATTTGCATCATCTTTACTACCTGCCTGGGCTCAGTGGTTATAATTACACTACTAGGTTGGTTAGAACCTTCGTCCCAGCAGGAACCACACCGTCGGATGGTGGTTGTAGTTAGTGATGGAAGTCGGGAACCATTCCGTAATCGCTCGTCAGTTTGAGTAACCAGTTTATAACATAACAGTACAAAACTTCTGTGATAGGTCGGGTTTTTTTCCAAGTCTGTCAGTCCAAAGCAAATCAAAATTAAGGTGCATATGAGTACATTACCATAGATCTTAGCTCTGTATACCAAGCGTGAAGTTAAGTAACCTGAAACGAAAGTATTAAAGAGGTAATCATAGCTAATCTAAAGGGATTTGATTTCCAATCAGAGATTGGGGCAAACACAACAGCTTTGGAGCAGTAAGTCCCGCTCAGGCCATTGGTTTGGTATTATTATTGTTTTAAAGTAATACCTACAATGTTGGAGTTTCAGACCAACGTCACCACAGAATTCTGACAACGGCTTTGAAGTTTCTCTCAATCTCGCTGTTATGTTTTAAAACGTAAACGTAACCACACGTCCATGATGAGGTCCGACAGAGACGTCACAGCGTCATAAGTTCTGGCGCGAGAGACTCGTAGAAACAACGCAAGTCAGATTCCCATCCAACATCTGATGCCGAGGAGAAAAAAAGAAGGTGTCTTAACTCCGTTCCGACATCAAATGCTAACAATGTCTCTGTGTAAAACCAGACCGAGAACAAACAAATAGTTCATGTTGTTCTTGCGGCTCAAATAATCCACTTGGTTTGAAGTTTCAGCATTCCAGGAGTGTCAAAAAGAAGCCACAAAAGATGGGGCACAGAAAGAAAAAAGAGGTGAAAAAAAAGAACACCTATTTTTAAGCAAAACCAGGAAGAAGGTTAACGGGGACAAGGTCATATCTTAGGGTTAATGTGCTCTCACCCTATGTCTGTTTTTACAGGACGGAGAACAAACGGAGACGCCTAAAAGTACATTCTTGCCCTATAAGGCTTTCCTCTTAAGCCAGTTTTCAGCAAGCAGTCTTTTCAGATCACGACTTAGTGCCGTGGTCTCTAACAACAGACCTACGATTAGCAAGCGATTATTATCACGTTCTGCTCACATAAACGTATGAACTAACTTCAGCTTGAGCTTGATGGAGGAAAGATATTTCTGGGTCTGTTTGCAGGTGTGCTGGTACCGTATTTGTGGCTGTCCCGAGAGCTCAGCGTTTAGGATAGTTTGGAAAAGACGCCTTTTATTTTCTTGTCAACAGCCTTTGTGTTACATTGTGCCTGAACTCATGTTTAGGAATTTCTTCTTCTACAATTTGTGATTATTTGTGTAAAACTCAGGTCCAGTGTAAAGTCAGCTTGATGATCGTTCTCAAAACATTACGATACTGTACCTTAGAGCTATATTTTAGCTAATCAGGTCAGTTTAGCCTGTATGGAACTTTGTGCAAGTTATAGGACTTTAACTTTTTGATCTGAAAAAAGGTATACGCCCCTCTCTACTAGAGCACTGCGATTTTATTGATTCTTCAGTTTAATCCATCTTTTGTTTGTTCTAATTTTGAGTTTCAGCAGCTTACACAAAGTTCATGAAAAATACTCGTTTTCTAAGAATATCGCTTTTTCTTTTTCTCCATCTTCTTTAAAATTTATGTGTGGTTGTTGCACTACTGCCACCTAGTGGACTGTAGCATACAATTGACTGATTAACAGTTCTTCTTCTTCTTCTTCTTTTGTATATAGGGGCGGCTTGGGGGAATACCGCAGACTAGTAGATTCAAGAAGGGAGCATAACTACAGTGTTTAATAAATACAGTAGAACCTTGGATTGCGAGTATAACTTGTTCTGGAAGCGTGATTGTACATCCAAGCACTTGTATATCAAAGTGAATTTCCCCCATAAGAAATAATGGAAACTCAGAGGATTCATTTCACAACCCAAAAATATTTATATAAACATGATTAATACAAAATATAAAGTAAAATTAAACGAATTAACCTGCACTTTACCTTTGGAAATCCCGACAGAGCAGTGTTTTTATTAGTGTGTGTGTCTGTGTGTGTGTGAAGCTGAAGTAAGACGAGAGAGGAGAGGAGGAGAGAGAGGACTACAGTGTAGAATGACAGTTATGATAGAGATGAACCGGTTGATCAGCCAGTGACCAGAATTGTCTGATTTTCAGTCTGATTGGCCATGACCGGTGATCGGCCTCAGATATAAGCGATTCTGTGCAGAGTGCATAAGCTATCAAGCGGTGCAACAGAAACACATCAGTTTATGGCAGTACATTATCAAAAGCAGTGTGTGTTGAAGCCTCCAATCTGCCTTTTTCTCCAAACTCTGTGAGCGAATTAGTGTTAAACCCACTCATTACATGCACTTACACCGGTCACAAAACACCGCGAGTGCTAATTAGTCTTGAAAAGTCTGTCAAGTTGCATTTTGAGAGGCATTTGAGACAAAAAAAACTTAGCTGTTTCTTTATAATCCTACAGGTGGCGCACTCTGAACTATTCACACACTGGCATCCCATGTGGTAGGAGTGAATTATTTGCTAAGATTGTTTAGAAATAATAATTATGACGGTTGACAGAGATACGTGCTGCTCAGTAACAATGCAGAGTGTTGTTTAATTTCATTTGAAATAAATTTGATGTTAAACTCTGTATTATTGTAGTGTATTATTTAAATGCTGTGCTTGGTCTTTTCATGAGAAAACTAATGTTATAAGGAACATTTAATTACTCATGTTCAATTCAACTGTACGGCTGTTGAATGAACATAAGGTATAAAACTTTTGAGTTATGACTCAATTTTTATGACTTTAAAATTATAACAAAATCTAAAAAAAATTTTTTATATTGGATCGGGATATTTATTAAATTGTAATACTTACAGGATAGCAATATTAATCAAATGGGCACCGTGGTATCGTGACAGTATGGTATCGCGTGGTGACTCGCCTCTCTACAAATAATAATACATTAGTGCTATTAAAAAACATGAAACCAAACCGCCTGTATCATGGGAAATCCAGCACTGAGGCGCTCGTATCTCACCGGTGTAACTGTGAATATACACCTGAAGTACAAACACAAATTAAACGATCCACATCGCACATGAATCGACTGACTGAGCCGACTTGCGTATCTGCAGATCCGTGACAGATGAAGGTTTGAACTGACTAGCTGCTGAGTGTCTACTGTAAATGAATCATATCTGCTATCCTTCGCTTTTCAAACATTCCAGACCTTCTCCAACAACATCCTGACAGGGTTCAGATCCGGTCTGCTCTGAATCACGTCATTCACTTCCTTTAAACAGATTGAAGTGCTTAGAGATGAGCTTTTATTTTGAGTCTTTATTCTTTATTTTGCTTTGTTTTGTTTTTTTGTTTCCTTTAAATTGAGCTCATTCAGAAAGTTTGGTTTAAGAGAAGCAGAACAGGAAATTGCAGACTTCAGCACATTTTTTTAGTCCTGTGTTTAACTTCCCTTCACGGTTCATAGATATTTCTGAAATCACGTGACCTGTACAGCTGTAACGGCGGAGCTGAATAGATTTCCTTGCTAATCTACGTGCTAGCATGCTTAGCATAGCGCGGAGAGCATGATGGAGTTGATGCATGAAAGAGACATTATACTGTTTGCACAAGACGCTACTGACATCGAAACTACGTATTTTGTAGTAAATTAGTATGATTTTCTCTTTTACCAGAGACACGTGAACTCAGAAGTTCTACTTCACTAAAGGAAAAGCAGGGAGCTGCGGTGCACCTGGATCTGAATCAGAGCAGCTTGAGCGCGAGGAATTTCAGGGTCATAACCAGCTGGGAAACCATTTAAGTCATTCCTAGAGCATCTCCTGTTTCATATTTCTGCCGATGGTGGAATACGACCCTTGTAGGGGTTTAAAACTTCAGACACGATGCATTTCGATCTTAATTTTATTCACAAACGATGCCAATGATGTCGAGTAACGTCGAGAAGGAATATCCGATTTATTTTGTTACGCAAGGATTGTTTGTAAGTTTTGTTCTCGGTGTACTGTAACTTCAGACTTCAAAGAGCCGCGCGACGACGTAACACCGCTGGAAATCCCGCGGTCAGGCACGAAAAAAAAAAAGCTCGGGTTAAAAGCCGTGAAAAGAAAGACGATAATAATCTGTAACTATCTCGTTCCATCACCTTCAGGCTGCGAGGCTTTGGTATGAGACACAAAGCTCTGCCTTTGTGAGGCGACTCCGACTCACGCTCACCGTGAACATGATACCGCGCTCATACTCAGATTCTGTTTTACCTTCGCTAATTAGCTCATAAGACATAAAACATGACAGGACGTCGGCGGGGTGGCGAAGCAGGTCTACTGTTACCGCCACATAACGACATAACGACATGTCCTGAAGCTGTAATTAATAAGCAATACATATATATTTTTTTTTTACCATTTATGATTGCATTTAATGCTTTAGTTTGCGACTTTGTACTTGTTAGTTGAGCAAGTGCTGACACTGGAGACTCGCTCCATAACCAAAAACCTTCTCAAGGAAACCCTTATCGTATCAAAGATTATATGTTTCTTCCTAATAAATAACGCATTCTTAAGTTTATCATCATAGATTACAAGAAGTCTACGCTACTGCACCCTTCAGCCTATCAGAATGCACGGCAATGTGGTTCATGTGTTGTATTGTCCTATATACACAGAGCCCGAGAAAAAAATAAATTAATTAAAGAGACAAAGACAATCCAGGGGGAGAAAGTTTTACTGCAAGCAGATCCGCTCGTCATTAACATTTCCAGCGTGGCCCGTGACTCACCGCAGCGCTTGCTCGGAATGTGTGGCAGCACCCTGAGGGGCTGTGTAAATTACAGCGACGTGTTCCCTGACACGTGTCACGTCCACTCTGTTTCCGGTCCACGCTAGACGTCGATCTCCGAGCCAAAAATCAAGGATAATAAAAACAAGCTCGTCTGCTACTCACTCCAGCTGCATTCACACACACACACACACACACACACACACACACACACACACACACAGAGCTAATAATTCATGACCAAATCCCTTTAATTGTTCTGTTAAAAGCGTTTCCTGAACAGTTCGTTCAAAAAAAAATAAAAAAAAATCTACAACTAATGCATTACAGAATGTACAGGTTCTAGTTTTAATACGTGCAATCATCATTTCTACAGTCACGAATCTAAGACTAATATTAAACTGATTGTACTGAAATGTATTCCTTGTTTGCTTGACGTTTATGGAAGGAGTCTCCAGTGTCAGAGCTTTGTAACAGTCAGTAAGTTTTCTTAAAGTCAAAAAACTCAGGACGGTGTTCCGTTGATTAACTTCACAATTAAATGAAGGACGAACCATTTATAGCTGCAATAGTGTAAGTGATAACAGTGTATATACTGGTGGTTAGCAACTCCAATCAACTTAACTTCAATTAAATCCTGGTTGAACATCGAATTTTATGTCCTACTGATGCTCCACTATACCAGAATGACACCCTCTGTGTTTTACGCTTTTACTTTTGAAAACTACAGCAACAAAAGGTTTGTGAACAATTAGATTCTTTAAAAGAATCGTTTTAAACAAAGGGCGTGATTGAAAATATTCAAAAGAATCATTTATAAGTATCGACTCTGCATGATCACCTCGTCACTTACTGATAACATCTTACTGCATATCAGCTGCACAAACTCGCATTCCTTTAAACGACTCCAAAAATTTAACAAAATTCACCAGAACAATCAGTGTTTTAAACACAAGCTGAAACACTGATAGGGAATCATCTTTATCCTGTTGTAGTCGGAAATTCAACATTTGACTTCACAAGTAGTGATGTGACTGATTCAGTACTTTTATTGAATCACCTTCCAGAATCGAATCACAAGCATGAACCAAATAAGTGGCATATAATCACCGCCTACACCGCTTTATTACTTAAAAAGTACATAAAAGAGAGACTCGACTCTATTTTTAGGCACATAATAAAAAAAAAAAAACGATCTACATTAGCACCGTCACCTTGCACCTCCAGGGTCCAGGTTCGATTCCCTCCTCGGGGTCTGTGTGCAAGAGTTTGCATGTTCTCTCCGTGCTTGGTGAGTTTTCATACCGGTTTCCTCCCACAGTCTAAAGACCTGCAGATGTCTTGTGGGTGTGTGTGGGTGTGTATGTGTGTGTGCCCTGCGATGGATTGACACCCGATCTGGGATGTACCCCACCATCATACCCTAATCTCCTGGGATAGGCTCCAGACCCTGTGTATACAGAATAAAGCAGTTAGACGATGAGTTGAGTGGGTGATTTACATTCACGAATCAACCTGAAAGGGAGTCGATTCATTGAACAGAGTAGAAACGAGTCGAAAATGGTTTCATAGTTGTCGCAATTGAAAAAAATTTAAGTAAATAATAATCACAAGAATTCAGAAACTGAACATTTTAGCCCTCACACACACACCAATACACACACAGTGGAATTTTGGCTCTGAAGTGTGTGTAGTTTCTTGTGAAAATAAATACGGATTATAGAGGATATTTGACTTAAGTACAGAACATGACCGTGTGGGTGTTGTTCAAAGGAATCGCTTCAGTAGGAATGACTCAAGGTGACAGAGTGACACAGTGACAGACTGACATGGTGACAGAGTGACAATGACACGGCCACAGAGTGACAAAGCAACAGAGCGACACAGTGATAGAGCGACAGAGCGGCACGGTGACAGATTGACAGAGCGGTGACAGCGCTGCAGAGTGACAGAGCAACCCAGTGAGAGAGGGACAGAGGGACACAGTGACAGAGTGATACATTGTGACAGAGCAACAGAGCGACAAAGCAACAGACTGACAGTGACAGAGGGACACGGTGACAATGACAGAGGGACACTGACAGAGGGACACAATGACAAAGTAACAGGGACATGGTGACAGAGTGACAGAAGGACACGGTGACAGAGTGACAAAAGGACACGATGACAGACTGACAGAGGGACAGGGACAGTGACAGAGGGACAGAATGATATAGTGACAGACTGACAGAGGGACAGGGACAGTGACAGAGGGACAGAATGATATGGTGACAGAGTGAAAAAGGGACAGATTGACACGGTGACAGACTGACAGAGGGACAGGGACAGTGACAGAATGATATAGTGACAGACTGACAGAGGGACAGGGGGACAGAATGATATGGAGACAAACTCACAGAGGGACAGAATGTTATAGTGACAGACTGACAGAGGGACAGGGACAGTGACAGAGGGACAGAATGATATAGTGACAGACTGACAGAGGGACAGGGACAGTGACAGAGGGACAGAATGATATGGTGACAGAGTGAAAAAGGGACAGATTGACACGGTGACAGACTGACAGAGGGACAGGGACAGTGACAGAATGATATAGTGACAGACTGACAGAGGGACAGGGGGACAGAATGATATGGAGACAAACTCACAGAGGGACAGAATGTTATAGTGACAGACTGACAGAGGGACAGGGACAGTGACAGAGGGACAGAATGATATAGTGACAGACTGACAGAGGGACAGGGGGACAGAATGATATGGAGACAGACTGACAGAGGGACAGAATGATATGGAGACAGACTGACAGAGGGACAGAATGATATAGTGACAGACTGACAGAAGGACAGAATGATATAGTGACAGACTGACAGAGGGACAGGGGGACAGAATGATATGGAGACAGACTGACAGAAGGACAGAATGATATAGTGACAGACTGACAGAAGAACAGAATGATATAGTGACAGACTGACAGAGGGACAGAAGGACAGAATGATATGGAGACAGACTGACAGAGGGACAGAATGATATAGTGACAGACTGACAGAGGGACAGGGACAGGGGGACAGATTGACACGAGAGCGACAGAGTGATAGTGGTGGACAGAGGGACACGGTGACAGAGGGACGTACCCAGCCCCCGTTGTCCTGGATCCAGCCGCTCAGCGGGCCGTTCAGGTACTCGGCCATCCAGCGCGCGACGTTCTCCGCGCACACGCTCCGCTCGGCGTCGGGCGCGCACTGCACGCACACCGTGGCTCCGAACTCGAAGAACGCCACCACGCGGCCCCAGTTGACTCCGTCTCGGAACAGCTCGTCCGCCACGGCCGCGAAGCGCCTCTGCTCGGCGGCCACCGGGGTCGCGCGCAGGCTCTTGGTCATCTCCGCCAGCTCCGGGCGGTACAGGTTCTCCAGCTCGTCTCCGGCCTCGCGCAGAGCCCGGTGCAGAGTGGCGCGGCGCGCGCTCTCCTTCTCGCGCTCCTCCTCCTCCTCCTCCTTCCCCGAACCGCTCGCGCGACACCGGTGTCGGAACTCGCACGCGTGTCCGTTTTTCGACAGCTTGTGGTTCAGGTACTTTTCCACGATGCGCCGGTTGTCGTAGAGGTTTCCGTTCGCCATGTCCGCTCTCAGTGCAGGCTGCTCTCACGGTCCCGGGCACACTGCCCTGTCACCAGGCGGAACGCGGGCCGGGACACGGTCACCTGCATATCGGGGGGAGAAAACCGTACAGCGCAGCGCGTGCAGCCGTTACCGTGCCGTGCAGTCTCGCGCTGGAGGAACTGCTGCTCTGCTGAGAGCTCTCGGTGCTTCAGGAGGAAACGGAAAGGAAAGGAAACGCCCACTTCTCTCCCACCGGAGGGGGGCGGGGGGGGTAACGGAGGAAGGAATCCGCTATAGACACACACACACACACACACACACACTAAAACACACACACACACATCAAAACACATAAACCACAACACACGCACCAAACACACACACACACACACCAACACACAACAAAACACACACACACCAACTGTGTGCATGTGTGTATATGTGCGTGTGCGTTGCAGATCATACACCATGCACGCGCCTGCAACAGTGATGTAATTTCCCCATTATGGAAACGATGGATATCAATAACAAATAAACAAAAAAGAAAACCCGGTATACTGTATAGTTATTATATTCACTTCACTTCTATTCGATATATTAAAAAAGGCACATATATGACTTGGTTGTGGGTGCCAGTTTTTTTTTTTTTTAAGTTAAGCCTTTATTTGTCACATTTACATTACTGCACAGTGAAATTCTTTTTTCACATATTGCAGCACAGTTGGGGTCAGAGCACAGGGTCAGCCATGAGATAGCGCCACCTGGAACAGATGGGGTTAAGGGCCCAACAATTGCAATCTGGGGGAGCAGGGCCTCGAACTGTCAACCTTCCGATCAGTAACTCTGTGCTTTAACCTTCTGAACTAATTCAATAGTAATAATGTTAACATAACTAGTTACGTGTATTTCGATGTGTCGCAGAACTCAACGCTGTACATCAGATCAAAGGCAAAAACGCTCAGGGTTTATGCTTTCAGTCAACACCAATTAGTTTATGACCGATTTAGCTAGTTTATATAGATAGATAAACAGATAGATAGATACTTTATTGATCCAAAGGAAATTCCAAAATTTGCAAATTGCAATTCCGAAAATTGTCGTTATCATTACTTTCCTCCATATGACTAAAATGCTGATTTAGTTAACTTAGCATAGCGTCGACTAATAATCGAAACGTGCTTTCGCTCTGACACAATTAAATCTCAGCTAACTTACGCATCGCGAAAAATGGTCAAACTCATGGATGTCTGGCTAAGTGGAACTAACCACTAATTAACTATGCTAAGTGGAACCAACTATTCAAGCTGAGCCTTATTTAAACACATCTGAAGTAAATGTTAATTTTTTATCACTCTGTCAGATTCTATGGCTGAAATTATCCTAATTCTACCTAGTCCTTTGATTTCGGCGTATCGAGACGGTGACATTATTATATCACAACTTTTGAACACGTGCATTCATTATAGCAGAAGGTATGATGAAATCATCCTAACTCTAGCTATTCGTTTGATTTCGACGTATCGAGACGTTGAAATTATTATATGACATTATTATGAACAAGTGCATCCATTATATCAGAAGCAGAAGCTATGATGGAGGTTTGTCTAGCTCACTGTCATAAGAGTGTAAAAGAGGCTTTTTCTTTTCATTCTTTTCCAACACATCGGAGGTAAATGTTGATGCTTCTGACAATTATATTTCATTTCCTCTTCCGCGGGTCACATTAACATCTTAGAGGTGATGTGTTTTGCCAGCGTATACCTACTCAACACTAATACTACTATAAAAATGTTGCTTAATTAGGTTTTTCCTTCAGATAACAAGCCTTACTATTAGCTGAAAATGATATTTTTTATTTTATTTATGAATCCTATATTTTCACTTTAAAGGATATAATGATGTATATTTTTTTGCCACAGTAACTAATAATTTAAATACGTTGTCAATTTTTTTATATAAATGTCCAAATTTCACATTCATCAGTGTAAATTTTCACTTAAGTTGTAAATTATTGTAAATTGTAATTGCAAATAAATTGTAAATCACTTCCTATCACCTTTTTCTCTGTGAAATCCAAAACCTCTTGCACTCGTTAAATCTTACAGAAAACCACAACTCAACATTCAGATTTAATCAGTGAAACACTGTTTTTTTTCCATTCAGTTACTTTATTTTCTCAATTCCATGTTATTTATTTGTTTGTTGGTTTATTATGTATATTGTTATTTATTTAGGGTTTTTTTGTGTGCTTATACTGTACAGTATATCTTCCGCCGGCACGGTGGTTAGCACTGTGGCCTCGTATCTAAAGAATCCTGGTTTGATTCCCGGGTTTGCATGTTCTCCCTGTGCTTGGTTGGTTTCCTCTGAATTCTCTGGTTTCCTCCCATAGTCCAAAGACATGCAGATTAGGCTAATTGGCGGTTCCAAATTGCTCGTGTTGTTTGTGTGTGTGTGTGTGCGCGCCCTGCAATGGATTAGTACCCCGGTCCAGGGTGTACCCCATTTCCTGGGATAGGCTCCAGGCCCCCCTGCGACCCTGTACACAGGTTAAAGCTGTAAAGACAATGAGTGAGTGTATATTTTCTATAGATTTTTTAATTGTTCTATAAACTGTGGTTAGTTAATTGTATAATAAAATGTTTACACCAGAATCTTGAATTTTATACTTTTATTCTTTCAATTTTGTAATTGTTATTCTTGTTGTTAATAATAAAATAAAATAAAATAAAATAAGATAAACCTTACTAGTAGCACTGGACATCAATGTCAAATAAATTATAAACATATATACACATACTTAATGAGCTAGTTTGGATATATACTCTATAGTGCAAAAGTATTGGCTCCTCTGCCTTCACATGCATATGATCTTGAGCTACATCCAAGTCTTAATCCATAGGGTTTAATATGATGTTGGCCCCTGTGCAGCTATAACAGCTTCAACTCTTTTGTGAAGGCTTTTCTCAAGGTTTAGAAAAGTGTTTATGAGAATTTTTGACTGTTCTTCTAGAAGCGCATTTGTGAGGTCAGACACTGATGTTGGACGAGAAGGCGTGGCTCACAGTCTCCGCTCTAATTCATCCCAAAGGTGTTCTATCAGGTTGAGGTCAGGACAGTGAAGTTCTTCCACACCAAACTCGGTCATTCATGTCTTTATGGACCTCGCTTTGTGCACTGGTGCGCAGTCATGTTGGAACAGGAACGGGCCGTCCCCAAACTGTTCCCACAAAGTTGGGAGCATGAAATTGTCCAAAATGTCTTGGTATGCTGAAGCATTAAGAGGTTCTTTCACTGGAACTACAGTAAGGGGCCAAACCCAACTCCTGACCAACAACCCCAGATCATAATCCCTCGTCCTACACCAAACTTTACACTTGGCACATCCTTACGGAAACCCGGACTCGTCCATCGGAATGCCAGACAGAGAACCGTGATTCATCACTCCAGAGAAGATGTCTCCACTGCTCTAGAGTCCAGTGACGGTGTGCTTTACACCACTTCATCCGATGCTTCGCATTGCTCTTGATAATGTAAGGTTTGGATGCAGCTGCTCGGCCATGGAAACCCATTCCATGAAGCACTGTTCTTGAGCTAATCTGAAGGCTTCCTGAAGTTTGCAGGTCTCCAGCTATTGACTCTTCAGAAATTGGGACACCTGAATTCAGTGATTTGGTTGGGGGAGGGAATACTTTTGGCAATGTAGTTATTTTTTTCCACTTTTGATTTTCCAACAATGTTATATCTCTTGTATAATTCCAAACCAGAGAGAAACCAAGGGGCAAAAAATACAATTTAGTTTTGGTTTCATTTCTGACTTTTCTTATTTATTTTTTAAATATACAGTATATATTAGCGCGGACTCTTTGATACACGAGTAGATGCTGATGTTTGATATGCGACCCCTAGTGGACGCTGGGGCTCATTGACATTTATTAAAGATGAAAGTCATGTATTTTCTCATTACTTACACCACAGCGGTGCTGATTTCTATGGTGTTTATCTGTTTTCCTCAGAATCCTTAAACGGTAAATGTATAATTGTTGATGTTTGTGCGATGTAGGAGTCTCCAGCGTCAGAGGTAAAGCGTTGGTTTTTTGACATGTTCACTACACAGGAGGTAAATAACAATAATACTAATACTACAATTACTTCTAATACTAATAATAATAGTATGATAAGAAATTATAATACGCCATGGTACCAACTTTTCCAAATGTTTTATTTGATTATGTAAGAAATAAACACAATGCAACATCATCTTAATTTGTTGTTTATGGCACACAAGGTGAGTATTTTTTTTTCTTTCACAAGTTTGTCCAAAGCGAAAAGAAAGAGAAAAAAAAAAAGACAAATGGAATGTGTGCAAGCTGGTTTTACGTGAATTAAATTATGGTAAAATTATATTCATTGAAACATTTAAACAAACCTTAACATCAAACAAGAAGAAAAGAGCAAAGTCTAGCATGAAGGTGGGAACTGTGTTGAAACGTGCGTACTTCGTTTGCATAGCTTTAAAGAGAAAAGTGTAAAGATTGCTTGTACGTGAGCTAATCGATGCGATAATGACGCGATACTGCACCGTTAATTTTTTTTTTAAGTAAATCCTTAAAAGCCTGCGGTGTTTTACGCTGCGATGTTATGAGTTTCATTAGAGACACGACCTCAGCAGCCTCCCGTCAGAAACTCGGACGTGTGTGCTGGTCGTACTGCGGACGCTGAGTAATCGTTATTATCGAGAATGTAAAACTCGTGTTAGCTACGTTGCGTTATTGTTGAATGGACAAGCGCTAATTAACCTTAACCAAGCATCGAGCCGACGTCAAATGAGAACATCGTCGCTGCGACTCATGCGTCCTCACTTTCATACTTCGGGTGCTTTGAATCGCAAAAACTGTGAATAAATAACCTTTAATCTTTTAAGGCTTTAAAATGGTGCTTCACGCGACTGGAGCACTCGATTAGCTAGGGCTGAGTCGCTAAACAGAGCAGCAGCATTATTAAACTAGTGCATCCTGAACATTAAACTGTTTCCAATGAACTCGGACTATTAGTAGGTTCTCTTTAACAAAACAACTCCTCTGTTAGTACAAGTGCTGAAACAGATCTTTTTTTTTAATGGTAGGTTGTTAGCAACATCGGCTAGTGAGCCAATACGGTCACAGCGTCGAGTGTGAAGCGCAACAGGAGCAACCGATTAGAGATTTACACCCAGTTTCCTTCACACAGCTTAAAGAGTTAAACTTGCTCCTGTTTGCTAAAATCAGCATAAATGTAATCTGATAGCATCCTAGCTAAGCTAACATCTAGAAGCCTAGTTAGCAAGGAAGTAATGCTAGCTAGTAAGCTAGTTGGCCAGAGGGCTGAGCATGACTGTGAAAACCTGAACTCTTCAATGCCAAGTGTGTCCCTGCTAATCGCTAGACGCTTTGTCATTCTGACAGGAAGTCAACAGAAGTTGATAGTAATAATAAAAAAAAAAATTCTCCAAGGAAGTCACTTCAACGCTGAGCGCTTTCTTGCTAACCGCTAACAAACAAGGGCACACTATAAAGACAGAAACACAGGGATTCTCACGGTCCTGCTATTCAACAGCTAGCACACATGCTAACACTTACACTAAACACAACTTTGCCACCCCCCTCCCACCCTGTAAGGTCAGGGCTAATCATGCTAGCTCATCCCGCTGGCTAGAATCACTCAAACCCGCGAGTTCCACAAACGTCAAACATCTCCATCATGACGCCTGCGCAGAGAGTCGAGGATAAGGCAGAAACGGTGGACGAAGTTCAGGAAGCTATTAGTTTGTTCATTTTTTTAACGAAGACACTACACCGATGTGAAATGTGAGTTAATTTGTCTGAAAATTCATTAAAGAGAGAAAACAACAACGATCGTTTATCTTCGCCTGCAAAGATAACAAAGATCGTAAGATAAAAATTAAGCGCTTTGAGGGCGGAGCTAAAGGTCGGTTGATCGCATGACATCACTGTACTTTGAATAACAGGCTAAGGATAGCTATCTGAAAGAAATGAGCAACTCATTTGAATTTCACGAGCCTAACGTTACCTAGCTTGCATGTAACACGCGGTTTCGGCTATGCTTTTTTTTTTTTCTTTTGCTTCATATTCAGTGACTTTTACATATACACAACTTACCAATGATTTTTACATGATACATAAACTTGGGTAACAATTTTAATTATGATACTTTTCTTGAGGTTAAAATTGCTGGGGTCAAATTGACCCCAAGGATAAAAGATGTTAGTAAATTTGAAGGTAACAGGAGGGTTAAACTAGTTAGAAGTAAGTTCAGCTAGTTCTTTTATCATGTAATTAAAACAAAAAGTAGCCAGGTTTGCTAGCAAACAGTCTTTATGGAGGTACCTGGCTTTTAGTTTTAATCACGCTCATTTATTAGCGAGCTAGACTTACCTAGCTATTAACCATATCTGCAGAATTTATTGCTAGCAAAACTTTTTTTAATCGTGTAATTTTGTACACTGTATCGTTGATCTCTCCTGCGGCTAACTCTCGCCGAGCTTGCGCGCTCTATTGTCTGGCTAGATTGTTTTGTTTTTGTTTAACATGATACCACAAACTTAGCCATGCTTGCGTTAGCAGATGATGTCTAGCTTAACTACACAATAGAGTACTCGAGTGGCAATCCGAGATTTGATACCCAACTACGTAATTAGATTTAGCTAGTTATTTAACGTTTGATAGCTAGCGCTGGAGAGTTAGCCGCTCATTGGAGCTAGGCTAACTAAATGCTTGCTGGCTGACCGAACTCATCTTAAGCTCCGCCCCCTTTTGACCAAGACAAAACTGAGACGTGGGTGTTATGAGACGCGTATATACACACGCATACGCCCGCCCACACACACACACACACACACACACACACACACACACTAGAGGATTTGTTTTATACCGCCTGCTCATATCTCGCATGTTCACGAGCACAACATAATGATGACACCCCTGATGGATAATCAGCTCGGCCTGCATGTCCTGTGTGTGTGTGTGTGTGTGTGTCCGGGTAATGAGGCGGCGTGATGTCTGGGTGTCACTCGGTCTTCTGGGACACTTTGCTCTGCTCCCTCTGGATCATGCAGCGGCGGACGATGCTGTCGAAGCTGCTCAGGTAGAAGAGCGCGATGGTGCGGAACAGACCCATGGTCACGATCTGAGCGGGACACAACGCGTACGTTAATCCGATCTGTGAGAGCTAAGGTGTGTGGGTGCGTGCGCGTGTGTGTGTGTATGTATGTATGGGTGTGTGATGGAGCGTACCTGCTGCAGCCCCTCGGTGATGGACGTGACGGGAGACATGCCGCAGGTCAGCGCAGACAGCATGTAGCCGTCTGGACCTACTGAACTGCTGAAGTTCCCCTGCTGCTCAACACGACACACACACACACACACACACACACTATTACGACCGACACCTGCTTCAACCAGTTCTGGATTCTAATCTGATGGAGAAGAGAGAGAGAGTGCGTGTGTGTGTGTGTGTGTGTGTGTGTGTGCGCATGCGCGCGCGTTAACCCTCACCACGGCGTCTTTAACGATGACTTTAGCCACCTGCTCAGGCTGATAGACTCCAGACGTCTCGGAGATCAGCTTCGTTTCTAAAGGCTGTGAAAGACGGATGAGGTTCTTCACTTCACTTCCTGCTGTAACACCCGGCGTTTCATGTTTTACCCACAACATCGTAACTCACCTTCGTCTTGTTCTCCTCTGCGAGCGCCGGCGTGTCCGTGTCAGGAGGGTACGACACCGTCACGTAGACGTTATACGGCTTCACCTGCACAGAGTAAACGTGGTCAGGTTCGGCTTTCCTTAGCGTTTCTGTAGCAACACAGCTGCATTTTTTTTTTTTAAACTACACCATCGCCACACCTCCATCTGCAGCGCTTCGGCAAGGCCGCGCAGGGCGAACTTGGAGGCGGAGTACGCGGTGAAGCCGAACAGTCCGAGCTGGCCGGCCTGGGAGCACACGAACACCACGCGGCCCATCCGCCGCTCCTTCATGGTGCCGATGACGGCGCGTGTGGCGTACACACTGCCCAGGTAGTTCACCTCCATCAGAGACTGACAAACACACACACACACACAGACTTTAGAGTACAGGATTAAATAATAAAGAGGCATACACAGGTTAAGATATGCAAATGAGGGCAGTGCTGTACCAGAAGAAGGGGCGGGGCTTATGAGGTCAGTGACGCTCCTACGAGAATAAAAGAGAAACTAAACTGACCTGGAAGTATTTGACCCCGAGCTCCTCAAACTTCCCCGAGATCGACGTCCCCGCGCAGTTCACCAGCATGTCCACCGGCCCGAGCTTCTCCTGAGCCTGACACACACACACACACACACAAATATATACATAATAATGCACACACACTTACACGCACAATGCGCACACACACATTTAGATATATATAGTACAACACACACTCTCTCTCCTCCAGACTGACCTGTTTCAGCACACTCTCCACCTGGCTGTAGTCCTTCGACACGTCCACAGAGATGCAGAGCACCACCTTACACACACACACACACACACACACACACACACACACACAACCAACATAAATACAAATCACATTAATCAGCTAAAGGACAAATCTCTCTCTCTCTCCCTCTCTCCACCATGCCCTTATTGTTTAGAAGTGTATTATGGAATGTCGGTCCAGCAGGGGGCGCTCCTCTCTCTCTCTCTCTCTCTCTTAGCCTTAAGTCATTCTGCTCTTCCTGTCTTCTTTCAATCCTGTCATTGCTGGAGCTCCGGTGTAACCATCAGCCCGACGCTGACCCCTGCTGCCCATCTGCACTACTGCACCCCTCAGTACGTCTCTTTCCTACACGCTAGCGCCCCCTGATGGAGCGCATGCTGGACTTACTGACCTGTTTGTCGTTCACGGCGCACTTCTCCACCTCCTTCTTCGCCTGCACCAGTTTTCCCTGGAGACACCAGAAACACATCAAACACACACACACACACAAACAACCCCGAACAAATGATCAGTCAGTGACAGAGTTAAGGAGTTTATTCTTTTATTTCTTTCTCCAGCTTCCTCCTCAGTCCAGTCCTCCGTCTTTCTTTTTTCCTCATCTCATCATTTCTCTCTCTCTGTACACTGCTTCTTCTTTCTTTCTTTAAACCGAAGGTTCCTCTCTCTCTCACTTTGTCTGTCCTTCTTCACTTTTCTTCAACCGATTCTGTTCTTTCTTTGGTTCCATCTATAATTTCTGTACTTTTCCCTCAGTTTTAATTCTTTCTGTTTAGATTTTACTTCTTATTTTCTCCTGTCATTTTCTTTCTTTTACTGTATCTTCTTGAAATCGTCTCTCTCTCTCCTCTATGTTTTATGTATTATTTTTCCTAAATCAATAGTTATCTTTGTCTGTTTTTCTTGTTTTCCTGTTTTTTCCCCTTTTTCTTCCCTATTTTCTTTCCTTCTATCTTTCTTTCGATTTGAACTTTTCATTACATTACATTCCTTTTCCATTAACTTTTTCCTTCCGGCCCTGTTTTAATTTTCTGAACTCTAATCTACTAAAGAGCTCCGCCTTCACACCTCGGTTTAGGCCACACCCCCCTCTCTCTGTGAGGTCCTGAGGTTGAAAGTGACTCTGCTCAGCCTCATATGAGTTTGGGACGTCTGTCTGAGTGCGTGACATTCGCATGCTTTCCCCCCGTTAGCCGCCGTCTCACCTCATCTCGCGCCACCAGAGTGATAAACGCTCCTTGTCTGTAGCATTCCATGGCGATGCACTTCCCGATCCCGCTGCTGCCCCCCGTCACCTGAGCATCGCAAATAAACACACAGATCATTACACAGAGCGCGCATCGTCTCCGCAATTAGGGGGCACAACGCTGTGTGTGTGTGTTTGTGTATGTGTGTGAAGTAAGAGGATGAATCAGGCGAGAGTGTGTGTGTGTGTGAAGGGGCATGGTGTCAAATTACGCGCTGGCACACACAATGACAGAGAGGGAGAAAATGGATCTTGAACCTCTCTAATGAGACTTGCTTTTGCTTTACACGCGCGCTGTACACACACACATATACAGACACTAAATAAAATATGTTTTACACACACACACACACGTGGTCACAGTGTTATAGTAAACAGTACACGCATGCACGGATGTTGATTATACCAGTAAGA
>JAOVVA010000044.1:16932284-16942664 GCA_028565275.1 Leiocassis micropogon | reverse complement strand
GAAAGACACACAGACATGTACGTGGGCTTCAACCTCAAATAATAATAATAATAATAATAATATCACTGATTACATTATTATTATTTGAGGTTGAAGGCCACGTACAGTCTGTCTTTCTGTACAGCAGAACTCTGTCTAACTCTTGCCTGGAGCAGCCGAAAGACCAACAACATCATCACTGATTACATTAAAGATCAGCAGATTATTATTAGATTTAAACTTTAACCCTTTCTACAAACTCTTCAACCGTCAACGAGGCGTACTAACGCTAGTCATTCGTAAGATTATATATTAGGGATGAACAAACAGTGGTTGTCATGGTAACATTACGTTTCCATAGAGTTCATTTACCTCAAAGTAATTAAATGTGAAAATACGTCATCTGAAACGGTTAGCTAGTTCACGCGACAGAGTTAGCTAGGCCAGAGGGCGGGGCGGGGCGGGGCGGGGCGTTGCCGTTTTGTTGCTGTATTTGCATGATGATAAATATTCATAAGTTTGAAATGCGTGCTTGTTGTCAGGCCGTATTCTCAGGATTAAATGCGATTTTAAAACAAATCTTTGAATAAAACGACACATAAAAGACATAAAGACCCACAAAATCTTAAAAAGCATCTCTTTGCATGTTTTGTCTTCAGGTAACTTAGGTTTTAAAGACTGTAGGAAAGTGCAGAGAAATCCGCTGTAAGCTCGGGCACTCACCACGACATGGGCTCCGTGGAGTTTCAGCGGTTTGGGGCTGATTAAAGGCGAGATCATGTAGAGAAACAGCACGAAAGCTACCATAAAAGCAGCAAAAACTAATATCATCATCATAATGAACGGAAGGACAGACCAGCCCGAGTGTGAGAGAAGCCAATCCGGTAGCACTGAGCTCAACAACGCTGCTCCGTTGGGCATGGGTGAGCCTTCGGGCCGAATCCCAATTCTCTGCGTGCTCCCGGTACACGTCCACTTGCAGTAACTGCAGCGTACAGACCACCTAGTGCACTTCAACTAAGTAGAGGAGATATTTAGGACACGGCCGCGCTAGCTGATACAAAGCTAACACTTTTTAATACATAGTCGGGGGAAAATATGATTACTTTCCAACGACAGCGAGCAAGTGAATTAGTTACTCACACGTTACAATGTTATAAAAGCGTAACAATATACAGGTACGCGCATTTCGGTCGCTGATTGTTTCCAGCTAGTTAGCTAACGATCACACAGATCAAAACACAAGCGGCGTCCATGAACCGACGCCTGCTGTCAGGTGATTTCTGGGATTTGTAGTTCATTAACGAGTGAAGAGTACACGTGCGAGTCACGTGAAAGACTACAAATCCTAGAAACGAACGAAAACTGTGGCTTTTCGTGAGGGAAAAGAGAGGGACTTCCGTAGCGATAATGCTATTGAGCGAACTGTGCCAGCAAAATAAATAAATAAATACATACATAGATTAAAAAATAAAAATAAAAACAAAAATAAATCACTAAAATGTAATGAAACCACAACATGTTATATGTCATGATGTGGAATGTTAAAAAATAGCCTGACATTTTAAAAAAGAATTAAAATTTTTTTTTGTGTGTGTACTAAAGCTACCCTGCTAATATTGCAAACTAAAAATAAAATAAAATGTGTCTTAAATCACATAAACCAGAAAAACTAAAAATGATTTTAAGGCTAATATATAAGCTTAAAATAGCGTGTGAGATAGACGCTAGCTAGATTAGTATCGCAGCTCCTAGCTAGCGATCCAAAATCGAGACGTTTCATAAAAGAAGTGCATGATGAATAAAAGACTACTTAGTTCTACACTACGTCACTTAAACACGTTTTACCCTTCTATGCTCCATCTATCTGATACTACAGCAATTTTTTTTAAAAATACGAGTAACGCGGTTTGCGAGTGTTCCGCAAGACAAGCAAAGATTTTTAATAACTTTCGACTTAAAAAACGAGCAAGTCTTGGTTTACGAGTACTGAGTATCATGTATCACGCATGCGCTTCTTGTCTTCACGTCACGTGATCTCAACTGAGCTAACCGTTTTTCTCTCTCTTGCACTGCGGAATTGTGGGTAGCCTAATCGTCTCCCTTACTGGGTCTTAGTGCGCGTCTCTTACTGGTATAATCAACATCCGTGCACGCGTGTACTGTTTACTATAACACTGTGACCACGTGTGTGCGTGTAAAACATATTATATTTTGTGTCTGTATGCGTGTGTACAGCGTGCATGTACTGTTTATTATAACACACGTGTGTGCGCGCGTGTAAAGCAAAAGAAAGTCTCATTAGAGGGTAAAGATCCATTTTCTCCCTCTCTGTCGTTGTGTGCGCGCACGTAATTTGCCCCTTCACACAGAGACGGAGACACTTATCTGTCGGGATTTATTTTTACTTCTTTTTTTTTAAAGGTAAAGTGCAGGTTAATTTGATTTATTTTTACTTTATATTTTGTATTAATTATTTTTATGTATTTATTATTTTGGGCTGTTGAATGAAAAATTTGAGTTTCCATTATTTCTTATGGGAAAATTCACTTTAATTTACGAGTGTTTTGGAATACGTGCTCGCTTCTGGAACGAAATTATGCTAGCACTCCAAGGTTCCACTGTACATTAAATAACGGAGTCAAAATTATCCACACTCTGGCTGTAGAATTTATTTTAATTAACTTAGACTAGACAAATACATAATTTTTCGACATAATATCCTTGCTTTTTAAAACACTGTCTGTCGACAAGCTTTCTTATTCCCCCATTAAAATGTTTATAGGGATTATATTATAGGGAGGATGCTTTAACACCTTAAAATGCAGTGTGGGCAGAACTGTCATGGGCCCTCGGATTCCTGAAGTTTAGTCTTCAGCTCTTCAATAAGCGTCTCACTTTAACGGGCACTGTTGATTGTTGAACCTTTTTCCTGATGATATTCCAATACTTCTGGTTCTTGAGAATCCCAGAAAACCGTAAGCATTGATGAATTTTCCAGCTGATGGTCGACTTTTGAACTTCTTCTCTGTCTGGGTGTTTCTGTTCCAGACTCCGCCGTTTACTCTCAGGCTTGTAGTGATGAATCCATGTCTCGTCACCAGTAATGATTCTCTTTAAGAAACTTTCACTTCACCAACCTTTCTTTTTTCTCTTGAAGTTATTAATAATAATAATAATAATAATAATAATAATAATAATAACAACAACCCAGACAGCTTATTTTACCAAGAAACGATAAAATGTAAACTCCTCACTTTCATACATTACCACTTTTGCTCCAAAGCGCCGACAGTGGAGACTCCTTCCGGTGTGGAGGCTCTTTCCAGACAAACCTTCCGATTGCGTAATGAACGAGCGTTTCCCCCAAAATTCTTTTTCAATCTCAGCTTTTATTTACACGTATATAATAAAAGAGGTACACGAGCAAACACCAAAACCTTATGAGAAGCTCAGAAATCAAAAATGTTCTAAACAGTCATGTTTAAACATGAACGAGAAAAAAAAAGGAAAAAAAAAAATACTACGCAGGATAAAATGTAAAGACTGTTCTATAGAGAACCCAACACCTTAAGTGTGCAGGAGCAGCTGTATACGATCAGACAGGGAAAGAGGATGTGAAGTGAAAAATGTGCAAATACAATTTTTTTTTTGCCGTGCATAAATGTTTAACAACATTTATGATTTACACACAAAAAAGTGGGGTTTTTTTTGTTTTGTTTTAAATATAAAGAAAAAGAGTAAAAGGTATCGAAGGCACAAGTTCATCGCAGCAAGATGACGTCACATCCTGTAACTGTTGGCCAAAAAAATAACATCTTTCCATTCGAGAAAAAAAAAGAAGTAAAAGATACAATATATTTATATCTATATCTATATATACGACTTAAATATTCCCAATTGTGTAATATAATGTGATATTTTCTTCCTTTATAGAATGTATCCCAGTCACGTGACCTTCACCAGGCTTTTGCCCACCCACACTCCCTTGTCGACTCCCCTTCGTAGTTTCCGGTTATGTTTCATTGTAACCGGCGCTCCTTTTCAGACTACGCAAAATCTACTTTAAGTAGCTGAGCTCTAACTGATCTGTACGAGACAACTTTGCAACTTCACTCGGCTAGCATACGTAGCATAACAATTAGCTAGCATAATTAGCACGGGGACGTCTAAAAAAAAAAAAAAAGATGAAAGTGTACTGCAATTGAGTTAACATCTTGGGTGTCATTACTTTTAAATCAGCTCGTGTTCGTTTCCTCAGAAGTCCTGAGGGATCACGTTAACGTATGCTTCATAAGAATAAAAAAAAAAAGACCTGGAAATTAGGCAGGTGTGATGCAATGTCCTGACAGTAATCGATAACTTTCAAAAACGTTCACAAATTAGCATGCTACTTGGACAAAGCAGGTAACTAGCATGATAGGCAGCGATTAAGACAATGAGTAAATTAGCAAGGTCGAAAGTAGCACTGAACGAAATCTTCACAGAAACCATAGCAACCAAGTTGGTTTGTCAGTGACAGCTGGTACCAATTGCCATGGAAACCATGTTGCTTGCATTACCCCTTACAAGTCGTCATTGAAACCAACAGTGTCATTTAAGTTTTTTTTTTTGTTTTTTTTATAGTCATGGGATCGTTCTTGCTAGCTATTGCTTGAACAAAATCACCACAACGTGATGTAGTTAGAGCTAGCTGTGCGCTGTTGATGTTACACACTCCCAAAGGCGAAGTCGACTAGGGCGCAAAGAAGGGGAGATAAATCGTCCAATAAGAAGGCTCTCGCTGAAGGATAAGGAAAAAAACTTTATCGCGATGCAAAAAGTTAACAAAAATTTTCTTTAAAAAAAAAAGTAAAAGATCCTGTATCTGTTTTTCTCTGGATTGTGGTGACGTCAACTCCAAGATGTCTGTGACTCTCTACAGCCAGATTTTAAAGCTTCATTGTGTAAGAACTGAAACTCCGCCCATGAACTGACACAATCCAAATAAGGTTCGTCAAATTCAGTCATGTGGCAATCCCCAGACATTGTGATATTCAGCATGCACAATATGGTTACTACCTTTGCACGGCAGAGAGTTTCCTACGTTTTTGTATATATAGCGTACAGACATATGGTATTATTGTAAACCGCAATATAAAGTTTGGCGATTATCAAGGTGGGAAAATTCTGGGGAAACGAGTGTCAGCCCGACGCCCAATTCAGGTTAGTGCTCGATATTTGACAAGTCCTTTCCGATTTAACCAGCAGTGACGTAGTGACTCCATATAAACTGAGAATGCTTTTTAAAAAAAAACAAACAAACAAACAAAAAAATCAGAATAACTAACATTAGAAAACAAAATGCTTTTCTAATAAACGTAAATCCGGTCCCATGTAGGCTCCAGACTGGCCCTTTCTGAGCTGTCCTTCCATTCGCCAGTCCAACAAGGAGTCCAGGAAGAAAAGAGGGGTGGGGGGTGGGGTTGGGAAGAGAAGACGAAGAGAAGACTTTACAAATCCTGGACCCTGCTGCTTCGGCTGCTTCCTCAACCCTCCTGGCCAAAATCCTCTGTGAATTTCCTCAGCTTCTCCAGATCCTGCTCATTCACCGTGGGCTTCGTGTTGGCCAGCGATCGCAACATGTCGGGCTGAAAACACGCACAACAAGAAAAGATGTGATTTGAACAACTCAAGAAACCAGGTGTAGAAACGCTGTTCTGAGATCAGTTTTATCACCATAGAAGTAGTGTAGGCAGGACTACTGGGCCTATGGTTTTGGTGCTCTATAGACCTGATCTATGGTCGTATGCTTGTTGTAATTAGACTATGGAGCAACCGTAAATGATCTGGGGTCAGGTATAACGCTCTATAGACTAATTAAAATGAGCACATGAACTGATCTAGGGTCAGTTTTGGTGGTATATAGACAAATAGAACAATTTAAATACTGATCTAGGGTCACCGATGGTGCTTTATAGACTAATTAAGATGAGCCCACAACACAAATACTGATCTAGGGACAGTGTTGGAGCTCCCTGATCTACGGTCTTGTGCTTTTTAGACTTTATATATATCTTGTGAATGATAATTTAAATACTGATCTAGGGTAAGTTTTGGTGCTTTACAGACTAATTAGACTGAGCACAGAAGTTAATTTACTGATCTAGGGTTAGTGAAAGAAATCTTCCCGAACATCTTACCATGCTAACCACAGGCTCCAGGAGTTTATCTCCAGGCACCTCCATCCACGTCATCTCTACGGCCTGAGGATCTCCTGGAGAGCACGGGGTCAGAAGGTCCTCCAGGATGTCGTTGGGGTTGTCTCTGGACGGTCCTCGTACCTTTAAGAACACGAAGAAACGTTAAGAATTCAGGGTTCCTGTAGAACAATTATATAAAATCATAAACGAACAAAACAATCCTGTTCCCTCTGTAAGCCAGGTACAACTGAGGCCCAGGTGTAGAGATTTAGGGCTTCGTACCTTTTTGAAGTGTGTAGCGGATTGCACTTTCCTGACGGGCTGCATGAGAGCGTCGCGCACTATGATGCTGATGTCGGCGCCCGAGTATCCGTCTGTCTTCTTCCCCAGCGTGACGAAGTCTGCGTCGGTCAGGCTGTTGGGCGTGGTGCCCAGGTGCAGCTTAAACATGAAGGAGCGGGCGTGTTCCTCCGGCAGGGGGATGTAGATACGCTTCTCGAATCTACATAAAACACACAGACAAACTTCTTAGACTACACTTCATCAACCTTTATCATTGATTACACACTGATGAAGTGTATTATGTAGATTTATTTTAACATAAAGTCAACATTACAGGCATATTTTTAGGTTTTCTCATGATATACAGGTATCAGGAACATGATCCACTTCTGAGTATCACTTAGTGACACGGGTGTCTAATTCTAGATACAAACAGTCCCAGACTAAGCGCTCCTGAATTCACTGAGTCATGAGGAGGTGAAAAACCTGTTCTGTGTCACGTGAAAAGAGCAGACGTCATTCATCTGTTAGCCTTCCCTACTGCCGGAGTCATTGTTACTAGATGTGCTGATAAGCACTCAGTGTGTGTGTGTGTGTGCGCGCGCGCGCGAGTGTGTCGACGCCTGGGCAGCCACGAATCAAATTACAAAAAACAAATAAATAAATAAGCCTATAAACAGATAGTTTTGAAATAGTGACTTGAATCTTTTAAAATCCGCCAACTCTGCATTATCATGAGCGCTGTCGTATGCACGTTGCTACGGATACGCCTCAGGTGGTGTTTCTCCACCAGTCTACAAAGCACTCCTTTATGTCATGAAAGGAATCGATTTGCTTACCGTCTCCTGATGGCGGAGTCGAGCGTCCACGGGATGTTGGTTGCTCCGAGCACCAGGATTCCCTTATTGTCGTTTCCAACACCTGAGAAACATCAAGAAGTGTGGAATCTCAGATTAAAATTTTTTTTTTTGCGTTCTAGAAACAAAATGTTCCACAAACAAGAAATAAACGGCTTCATGGTGGAGCTACGTGTGGCTGATTTCTGACGGTTAGAAGAACAGAGGCGTTCCTCACCCTGCATCTGCACCAGGAACTCGGTCTTGATCCTGCGAGCCGCCTCGCTCTCGTTCTCGCTCCTGGAGCCGCACAGAGAGTCGATCTCGTCGATGAAGATGATGGACGGACTGTGCTCCCGGGCCAGCTCGAACAGATTCTTCACCAGCCTGGAGGAAAGGAAAAGCAGCAAGGAATGGAATGGGAATCAGTGCGGCGTTTAAAAATAAAACCGATTTCAACTTTAGCCGTCCTTATTTATAGCCATCAGTCATCAGGGCTTTCTGGTTGTCATGATGATGGAGTTTGGCGATGATTACCGAAGCATTAAGTTTCACTTCCTGAATTAGTCAGGGTTAATATTTCTTATCAATTTTCACAAGTCCTAGTCGAGGTGAAGGAGGCGTGGCCACAGGGACTCGCACTACGTCTATACTATCACGCCGTATTTCATCGTTTGGTTACGCACACTCATGAGCCCACAGAACTCACTTCTCGCTTTCTCCCAGCCACTTGGACACCAGGTCTGAGGAGGAGATGGAGAAGAAGGTGGAGTTGTTGGCCTCGGTGGCCACGGCCTTGGCCAGGTACGACTTCCCTGTTCCAGGAGGGCCGAAGAGCAGGATCCCCCTCCACGGAGTGCGCTTCCCTGAGAGCCGAGAGAAACCACCGTTACACATTTATTTATACCTGTAACGTGTCTTTTATTGGTGTAGTGCAATTTAATGTGCAAATAAGCTGATACACCTGAAGGTGGTCCAGGTGAGGAGTGATGGGAAAACACTGACCTGTGAAGAGGTGTGGGAATTTAATGGGCAGGATAACGGCTTCCTTCAAGGCCTCTTTGGCTCCTTCGAGTCCGGCAACGTCGTTCCACTGGATGTTCGGTTTCTCCATGACGATGGCGCCTGCATACAAACACACTCCGTTAGTGTGTGGATCTTTCACATTGAGTGCCGTCAACCTGGCTGACTGGTTGCTTGCCCATTTAATCAGCCAACTACTTACCCGTCCACCAGCCCCACCTGCTACCTGTCCTTCCGGTCACCTCTGCACTCTATCCTTCCAGTTATTTATCCTCCCTGCTACCTGTCCACCCCATTCTTCCTGATACCCGTCCTACCAGTTACCTGCCCACTCATTCTTCCTGCTCCCTGTCCACCTTCCTTTCCAGATTCCCCTCCCGCTTCCTGTCCACTTGTGCTTCCACCTACCCATCTGTCTATTTGTTCAGCTACCTGTATAACCATACAGCTGCTTGTTGCCATCACCTGTTCATGCACCTGTTTCATCCATCTTTCAGTTTATTGTCTGTTTCTAGCCTCCTTTATCAGTCACCCAATCTGTTCATCATCTATCCATCAATACAATAGTTTATCTATCAACCTAATGTTTAATTTATCTCTCTGTCCATCATCCATCTTTCTAACAATACACATCGGTCCACTTATCCACCTCCATTTATCTGCCTATGTATTTTTATCCATCCTTTTCTGTTTTCTCTGGCTGTTCATCTTCCATAACCTTACAGACTGGTCTATCCATCTGTCAGGACAATAAACTGATATGAAATAATCCATCTTCTGTCCGTGTGTGTGTGTGTGTGTGTGTGTGTGTGTGCGCGTGTGTGGTAGTGTCTGTGTGTACACAGCAAACCTGAAAGCTGGTTCTGGAATTTCTTCTTCTCCGGATCGTCTCCTTCATCGCTGTCGTTTCTGTGAGAAAAAAACAACAAAATCACACACTCATGACCAGGCTCATGATGCGAAATCAGACCGATACAAAATACATCACACACACACCCTTTTTCATCCGACTGCGACTCCTTGACAGGTTTAGCCGGAGCCTTCTCCTTCTTCTTCAGGTACTCCTTCAGCTTCTCCGCTCGGTCCAGGTACTCTGCGCATTTGGCTCTGATGCTCTGTTTGGCTTTGTCCCCCTGAGCTTCATCTAATTTCATCAACACACACACACACGAGCTGTTAGTTCAAATCCCCCAAACAGGAACCCAAACGCTTTAGACACAACTATGAGACCGGGATTGAAGGGGTTTGTCGCTCCCGTGACACCAGACCTACATTTGACGACGTGTAGGAAGTACTGAACTGCATTCTGGTACAGCTTCAGCGCCTCCTCGTAGTTCTGCGCCTTGTCCTCCTGCGCCGCTTTATTGGCGAGATCTATAGCTTTCTGCGAAGACAAAATGGAAACCCTAATGAGACACAACTGTTTCTATAGTAACGTAAGATTCAAATGAAACCGTTTTGTGAACGCACAACGTAAAAATGTAACATCAGTGACTGCCCTAGCTGCCCGGTGACATGTCTTGGTGCACACGTTGCAACGTCCGTGTTTTAAAAAGGGACAAAAAAAAAAAAGGGGGGGGGGGTTGTTTAGAATGAATAATTATGGTGAAGGACAGAGATACACGCTGCTTAGTTAAATGTTTAACTCTTGTATTTTAATTTAGTTTGTATGGTTTAAATGCCGCGATAGGTTTTTAAGTGAGAAAACTAATACATACAAGCTACATTTAATTACTCCTTTAAAAAATAAAAAAAAAAGGTTAAAACATAGGGGAAAATTGTAGTATCACATAGGGAAATTTATAAAATCGTGATACTTATAGAATTATAAGTTTGATTCGAATCTACACCGAGGTATAATATTATATTGGGTGCTGACTGGTGATTCCCTCATTTGGTGATTTACTCATCTCATTCTTTACATACAAAGTGAGCCAAAACAATGTATACATACTTCAAAAAAATAAAAACTTGTATAAATATTTTAATACTAAATTTATTGTTGCACATTATATAAACATTATAATATACATCATACTACTTTTCTTTTCCTCTATACATTTTCTTGCCTGGAAAAA
>JAOVVA010000044.1:16897832-16912027 GCA_028565275.1 Leiocassis micropogon | reverse complement strand
ATTTCTTTCGAAGTAGCCCCCATCCCTCCCCCCCCCCCCCCCCCTTTTTGTGCATCTTCTGTTGTATTATCTCTGTCCATTCTCACCTCAGCAGCGACGGGCTTCAGTGTGATGGCTATGGAAACGAGGCCAGGTCCATTCTGCGGTGTTCCAAACGGAGAACCAAAGAACATGGATGAAGGCTCGGTTTTAATCTCCCTTAGCTTAGTCTCAGAGCCTAACAAGACAAAGGTTAAGGGAAGTATAAAAACTGCAGAAATGTCTGGGAGATTTGTGTTAAAGTTTTGTTAAAGACACTACTACCGTTCCCTCTGGATTTCGGGAACATGGGCATAACTGGAGAGAGTGACGGAGACGGAGGCTCCTGTTTGACCAGAGACAGATCCGGATAGCGGCTGATCTCTATGCCAACCACGCTCTCCGGAGATGACGAGGGAACAAAACTGTCCGGCGTGTCCCTGTCCTCACAATGCTCCTGGCCCCTGCAGGGAAATAAAGAAACCAGAGAAAAACTCTACATCACTTGCCTGATTGTTGTCTTTTCTGGGAACCAAGGATGGGTCATATCAAATTCACCCTTCCAGACTTGTGACCATAAGATTTATTTACGGTAAATCCAATCCATGTGACAAGGACATATGACTAAAAGAACAAACCTCAGCTCTTCCTGGTTGTTGTGAGGGGGCGTTGGTAATGACGCAGGTACGTCCACTGTTTTCGGTCCATGAGCGAGTGCTCTGGCAAAGAGCTCCTCCTCGCTCTTAAAAGGTACGTGCAGCGGTCTTGAAGGCAGACCTTTGGCCACTATGGAGGTGGAATTCAAAATTATTTTATTTACACGGTAAAAACTGGTGCACGCGTATTTCTAAAGGAGCATGGCCTGTTTATAGGGTGTCCAGTGCTAAGTCTTACCTTCATGGCCACCCACCACTGCTGCTTTACTGGCCAGTTCCTCTGTGGTGGCGAAGCCGTTGAGCAACTTCTGGCGTGCCACGGGCGGAGGTGTGGGAGGCAAAGACGCTGGAGGGGTTGGAGGGTTACTTAGGTTGTTCTGCTATGTGAGACATAACAGAAAAAAAAACACAATGAGCCAGGCTCAATTAATTCTTATATATTACAGAAAACAAACAAATAAACCACTGGTTCTGATCGTTTCTTCTCTGAACATACTTTGTAAATGAGTTGAGAGTAATAATCCGACATTCCGTCCAATGAGGCACTTCCAAAAGTGCCCGAAAGACGGCTTTCTCCGTCTAGCTGCCCGCTGCCATAGGGCACAAAATGGGCAAAATTTACACCGACCAGAGGCTCCATCAGGGGCAAGAGAGAGGGCTGCTGATGCTGATGATGACCGAGACAGAGAGGGAGGGGAAAAAAAAGGAAAAGAGAAGAAGTGAGTGTGAGAAATTAGAAACTGATTGGGAGCCTAGAGAGATGGGCTCTTGAGGTTTAGTGACAGTTTAATTAACACAGCCCTGAAGTCTTGATATCTACTGAGGCAAAATCAAAAGAAATTGTTTAACTACGGGTCATCCTTACAAGCCGCAAATTTTTTTACCTAGTCTAACAAGAAATGGGTGTCAAGATGAGATATCTAAGCAAAAATCTAATTAGTCAGAGGTAACCTGACAAGTTCACCACTGTGACAAAGAAAGGCGACAATGCCTTCTAAATTGGTCAGCTTGATGGACAACTTGCAACTCACTGGCAGTTTGAACATACCTGATTGCCTTTTTCAATGCCTTCGGGTATATGGAGATTCGACATTCTAATCTACGAGAGACCTAGAGAAAGTAAGAGACACATTTTTCTTACCTGTTTCAGACTGGTCATTACTGGTTCACTGGACGGATACATGGATTGTCTGTCATCCTCGTCCTTCTTCCTCTTTTTGGAGCGAGGGGCTGGACGATCTCCACTCTTAGGCGCACGCTTGGTCCTTTGCTTTTTCTTGTCTTCTGACATTAATGGGCTGCTGAAGTCAGGATTAAACGAAAGCTGGCTGTCTGAGAAGGTCTGTGAAAAGACAAATGAAGAGCATATAAACACAAGAGACTGACGGAATACATTTTAGACAAGATGAGAAGTGAATCTTTACCCCGCTGCTGTCTATGGAGCTCTGTCTCAAAAGGGCCTTGCTGTCTGTTGAGGTTTCCTCCTCTGATCTCATGCTGTCCTCAGACTTCTGGTGTGGCAATAGAGGCGGAGGTGTCTTCTTGTTCTTCAGGAGATGTTTCAGGAGCTCATTCCCACCTTCTCCTTTTGAGCTCCCGGCTGGACTTTGTCCCAGCGGATGCAGCGACACGCCTTCCTTGTCCCCTTCCACTTTTACCACGCCCAAACCAATGTTCATGTCAGTGACCTTTGGACCATGACAGTCACTGGTTTCAATTCTTTCCAATTTAATATTAGAGAGAATCTTCTCCTGGATGTCCTGCTGACTCATGGTTACTTCAGATGCTCCGCAGTAGCTACCTTCAGAAAGCTGTCGCTCCAACTCTGAATGGTGCTGGCTGCTCTGAGAGCCTGGAGTAGAGGAGCCAGGCTGGGAGGTCTCGCAAAGCTCCTGCTCTCCAAAGAGCAAGGGATTCCTGGTGGGTGTGGATGAAGTATCTGATACACAGGGTGTCAGCGGGGCAGTTAGGTCAGAGTGCGGTGTAGATGGTGCCCTCAAAGACTCAGAGTCCTCATCGTTCTTCTTCTTGCGGTTCCGTTTCTTCTTTGCCTTTTCATCTGGAATGATGTTTGAATAAAGCTGAATCAGGGATGGACCAGATCCTGGAAAATTTGGTGGAAGAGTCGCAGTTGATTCTACACCAAAAGGATGACCATGACCTGGATTATGTTGGACCATATTTGGTCCAGGGAATCTTGGTGGTCTGGCTTGCCCCTGAACAAAATGAGATCCATGTGGTACTTGGTTATCTGGCCCAAAACCTGGTCTTATTTCCTGAGGGAAAGGCCCGTTTGCCCTTATGGGTGCAGAAGTAGGATCTCCAATTCCAGGCTGCATGCCGGGTTGCTGAGGAAATCCTGGCCCTTGAATTTGCTGCTGAGGTCTATGTTGTTGCATAAATTCCTGAGGCAAGTTCTGGTTATAGAAGGGCACCTGGTTGAGGAGGCCTTGCTGATGTTGCTGCTCAATTTCCATTCGCTGCTTCATGCGCTGCCTCTCCACCTCCTTCATCAGCTGCACCCTCTGCCTCTCCTGCTGTTCCCGAAGCCTCTCCTTTCTCTCTCGTTCCTGAAAACCTTCACTAAACGGATTTGTGTCTTCAAAATTCACATGAGGAGACTCGCCAGCAACTTGACTTTGACCGGGCCTGGGTAATCCTTGCTGAGGAGAAGGGCCTTGCATCATCTGAGGAGGCATTAAACCAGGCATCTGAGGTCCAACAGGGCCAGGAGCTCCAGGACGCCAGGGTGGCATGTTGGGAATGTTTGCCTGGTTTGGATGCATCTGTATGGGCATGGCTGGACCAATAACAGGTTGGCTCACTGGGCCAGTTGGCATCATGCCTGGATGACTTTGCATTGGCATCATGCCAGGCATCATTTGAGGCTGCAAGGCACCCTGCTGCTGTTTGACTCTGTACTCTTCTATCAGTTCTGCATGCTCCTTTTGTTGTTTCCGGATCTAACACATAAAACACAAAACTGGAGTTGCTGAAAAACCATACACATTTTGTCCTATAATTATTGATAATTTAAAATTGCACATGCAGCTATATCACCTGTTCAAGCTGTTTCTGCACCACACCCTGCTGCTCTGTGACATGTTTTAGTTGCTCAGCATCCTCCTCAGGAAATTCCCGTCCAGCCTTCTTAGCTGTTCTCTGCTTAGCTGATAAAGCCTTCTTTGACTTCCTGTGAGACCCTATCTGTTGCTCAAGAAACTTCTGCTGCATCTGAAGAAGCTTTTGGGTCTCACGAAGCCAGTCTTCATACTGTATTTTCTGGGCTTCATCTAAGAAATGAAACAAAACCATTTAGCTGAATAAATCTGATAAAAAAAATTAGGCATTGGCCAAAAAATAAATAAATAAAAAGCTTACTGGTGAATCCTTGCCCAAAACTTGGAGGACTGGGTCTTGTCATATATGGAGCCAGTTTTCCATCCTGAATAAATTGAGTAGCTGTTACAACAAATGAATTTGTAATAATTTTGGAAAACAGGACCGAAAACCAGTTGTGTACCTGAGCCGGTGTTGGCTGTGGAGGAACACATCCTTCAGAACCCTGTGATCCCTGACCTGCTTGAGCATTCACTGGAAATCTGAAAGAAAACCAGACAAGTTTAAAGAATGCATAAACGTTGCATTACACCAGAAATTGTTTTAATAAACAACAAATTAAAATATTTACTTGTTCACGACCATCTGTGACATTCCCATATTGTTTTGAACCATTACTTTATTGATTCCTTTTAAGGCCACCATCTTTGCTTTCATGATAGGATCGGTAATGGCATCAAAATCTAAAAATAATGATAATGTTTTTTACTTTCCAACAGACAGTATTTTTTATTATAACTTTTGTTAGATTGTTATATCAAATAAAAATATCCTGTCCCAGGCTTACCTATATTTGGGAAAAACGAGTCATTGGACCGCTGTCTTATCATAGCCTGCATCTGCTTTTGCTGCTGCTGTTCCTGCCTCTCCTGATCCAAAAGATCTTGCAGCAGGAGTGGCTGCTCTTCCAGGAGCAGCGGTCGATTCTGCTGGCCCTGCTGGGACAACATGGCTTGCTGGGTCTGAGTAAGAATGCCAGATTGTTCCACTGAAAGCAGAGCATCCTTCTGATCCACTCCAAACGCAGAATCTGAAGGCTGATCCTGGATGGAACCTGAATGGACATCTAATGGACCCTCAGTTTGAGCAGAAACCATTGCTTGGTCTACAACCAAGCCAGAATTCACTCCTTGTACAGACATAGCTTCTTGATCTAGAAGAGCTGAATTAAGTGCCTGTTGTAGGATAGGTTCTTGAAGATTCCCTGGCTGACCACAGTTCTCTTGTTTATGTGATTTATTATCTGCAGGCACGTTGACCAGTAAGCTAGATAACACAGGAGTAGCTTCTGGATGGACACCAGATTTTGCAATGGCATCTGTGGTACCACTAAAGTCTTCTTGAGTAACAACTGTAGTGTTTGTGATTTGATTTTTGCAAGAATTCTCTTGTGATACACCACCATTGACTTCAATTTTAATATCTTTTTCTGATTTCAAATAAATCTGATTATCTTCTTTTTTGATGTTATCTAATGATAGTTCATGTTTCTCCTCAGCCTTTCCTTCTGCAGAAATAGAATCAGAAGGTACAGATCCATTGTTTGGACTTTCAGCCTTTTTCTCAATTTGCTCCCTTTGAAGCTCAGCGCTATCGTTGTGGTCATCAATGGGATCACTAAGATCCAGATCCTCACTAAGGTCTAGGTCTGCATCAGTGTAGGCAATTATATCAAATTTCCCAGATGTCAAGAATATGTCATCTAAGTGCAGGTCATTAGCTTCCAAATCTAGGTCTTTTCCATCATCTGCATCAAGATTTAGGTTCTCTAAATCTGTATCCACCAGGTCCTTGACCTCTACATCTTCAAGGTCCTTCACAGCTGATTCATCTGCATCTATTTTCTCCCCAGATCCTTCATTTAATGGTAAATCGACCTCACTTGATGGTCCGGAAGATAGTGCCGGAAAATTTGATGGGGCAGTTCCACTGAACGTCTCATTTGAAGCAGGTTGGCTCATCGACCTCATGATGGGAATTGGCCCGGTCCTTATTGCAAAATTCGACTGATGCAAGTTTTCCATACCCATTGTCCCATGTATATCTGCACCTACTCCCTGAGTTTGACTTATATTAGAATCCATGGGTTTAGGACCCTGATTGTTTGAAAAGCCCATTTCTGTTCCACTCATGAAACCTAGAGGTCGCTGAGAGGGTGATTCTATTCGGTTTCCCTGCATTACAGGAGGTCCAAAAGAAAGTCGCAACCTGCTCTCAGGAGGTCTGTGTCTGAGTTCTATAAAAGGTTGACCCATGATATTGTGTTGCTGCATATCCATGCCTTGATGCGGTAAAGGCTGTAGTCCCATTGGGTTACCTCCTAATGATTTGCCTAGATCTATGGACATGGACCTTCTCATTTGTGGATGACCTTCCATCATTGAATCTTGCATTTGATTCATAGGGGGTCTTAAACCAGGCCCTTGAACACCAGAGGGAAAGCCCAACCTGTGATTGATAAAAAAAAAAAGAACCAAAATTATTATAAATTGTATTTTTATATTATATAAAGTACATTCTATTACAATTTCATATACCCACCTAGGTCCTGGTTGCCTCAGGTTATTTGTGTCTCCTGGAAACTGAGGTCTTGGAAATTGCCCATCAGGGAAAGGGCCTCGCTGCTCTCCTGGGTATGGTCCATGAAATCTCTGTGGGCTTCGTACAGCTCCTGGACCAGGATATGGTGGAGGTGGTCGGTTGAATATGTCATTTTGCAGACCTCTAGCTTCTTGACTCCAGTGTTGAGGGGTTCCTGGAGCTACAGGCACCGGTTGCTCATGTGGGCTCTTTTCCTGACGAATGGCACTTTTCTGCTGCTGCTGTCTTAGAAGCAGCTCTCGGATACGTTGACGCTATAACCAAAACAGTATAGAAATTAACATACTTGAACAAAAAAGATGACAAGATTATACACCATATGTTGTACTTGGCAAACTGTACCTGTCTCAGCCTTTCCTCAGCTTCTGCAAGTGGAACAGTTTGAACATCTGGGTTTGTCTGTCCTATTGCTACAGTGGTGTGTCCCAACCCTTGTTGCTCCCTATTTTCTGAAAACTGAGGGTGAGGATTCATGGTGGACTGTTCAAATGGGTCATGAACTGGAGTCTGGTTTGGCTGACTTGACGGTGACTGAGACATATTGTTTTCATCTGCCAGACCAGGGTGTCGTGGAGTCTGAGATCCTGGAACTGCTGGACTTGCAAATGTATCCTGCATCAAGACCTGAGGTGGTGAAAACGCATCCTGAGTGGGCAAGGATCCTGGTCGTATACCCTGCGCTGGACTTCCAGGATGAGGTGTCCTGGGGCCTTGTGCAAATGGATCATGGAGTAACGACTGAGTTACTCCCACTGGCTGAGCATGAGGGTCAGGTCCTCGTGGTCGAGTCATTGCAGGGAGATGATTAAATGGGTCTTGATTCCTTTGGTAATTTTGGGGTCTCGGGAACCTTTCTGGTACCCCTGGGTGTGGTGTTCCAGGCTGCTGTGCATATGGATCCAACGACATGGGAGACTGCATGCGATTCTGTGTTTGCTGTGAAGATTGGTTCATCATGATGGGATGTGGTGTGGCAGATTGGCGAGAGTAGGGTTCAGGGTCATGCGGTCTCGGAGTTCCTGGCATTCGGGCATATGGATTAGAATATGGGGACTGGGCAAAAGGATCACAATGAGAGAAATCTGGTCTAGGGGTTGAGGGGGTACGTGCATATGGGTTTCCAGTGGACTGATGTGCCATTGGCCCTGGCTGTGCAAAAGGGTGAGGCTGAGGTTGGCGTGTAACTCTTGTTTGATTCTCAAAACCTTCATTTATTAGAGGATGCGGAGTTAGTGGAGGATGTGCATACGGGTCATTCTGCTGACTCTGTGCAAAAGCTTCTGGGGGACGAGGGGGTACCATTGGTCTTTCAAAGGGATCCCCGCTTGGTCTTCTTGAATGCAATGCTGCATTTGAGTCCTGAGAATGAGGTGGAGGCATGGGGGCTTTGAAGGGCTGGACAGACCCAGATTCATTACTTCCTGGGATGGGAGCGAGTAGAGGGCGGGCATATGGATCTGAAAGTATCATCTTGCCAGGAGGAATTCGTGGGTATGCTTCCTTTCTCATGGCTCCCCTGGAGAATGGATCGTGCCCTGGAGACCCAAGTATATGTCTCCCTTCAACGGGCTGACCCATCCTGGGAGGGCACATAGGCTTAAGAAAGGGGTCTGCTGGACCTGCAGGCCTTGGTGTGTCTGGAGGCTTCGCATATGGATCAACATTAAGGGCTGTTGGTGAACCGATAGATTCATGTACCAACGAAGGTTTCCCCCTATCCTCCGAGAGACTCCTGGGTGATTTCCCAGATTCAGAGTTCCGACGGACAGCACCCGGGCCACTTGGTGGTGGTCTTGGCGTGCCGACCATTTTGGTATAAGGATCCCAGGGTGATGATGGCCTAGAACCAGAAGATCCTGGAGAGAACATCTGGGGGGACTGTGGCTGGGATCCTGAAGATGGAGGAGGAGGGTGCGGACGTAAAAAGACGTCATCTGGGGAACCCGCTGTGGGAGTTCCTGAGAGGTGTGGTTTAGAGAACCCATTCTTGGAAGTGGACTGCATAGGAGACATGTTCCCATTGCTGGACTGTGATGAAGCTGGACTCTGGAGGCTACCGGACCCGTCAAGGTCGGTCTGACCCCCTTTGAGCTGCTGCTGTTGCTGTTGCTGCTGTTGAAGCTGCTCGTTCTTTACCTGCTCAAGTTTTTGTGTAGCTTCAATCTTGGCTTGTTGCTTACTTTTCTGTCTCATTTGCTGCAAAGAAACACATTTGCTAAATATAAGTAAAATAATTTGTGAATTTAGCAAGCTACTATACTACTACTATGTAATGCTCCAGGCATTTACATAATTTTATTAATTATATTGTTTATTTACTTATCAGTCAGAATCACATACGTAATTAACATTCTTTTTCTAGGTTTTCTCAGAGCTGCCTAAATTACAGTTCTCACAACAAATCTATCAAAGCAACCATATATGGTTTAATAAAGCTTATCACAAAGGCCAATAACTCAACACCTTTTGCAACGATGTTGTGTTTCAGCCTGTCCATATGGAAAAGAAATAAATGTTTTTTTTTGAGGCACAAAAGAATTGTACTTAACCTATAGGAGAAAGAAGTAGAACAGCTGAATGGCAAGACAATTAACTGAAATCTTTACTGTAAAGTGAGTTTCCATGACTGTTAATTCAGAACAGCTGCAGAAAGCAATCAACCACAGAGTATGCTTTTTTTTCCACTTGCCGCTGTTCTGCAGATTGGGTTTGATGAGACGATAATAAGGACATAATGGTAATGGAGCGATAAAAATACAAGCTTGAAGTGAAATGGATTTTCCAGGCCAATCATCGGATCGACTGAGCTAAAACGAAACGATTCCCTACGCTTACTGACAGAGGAATAAAATGGATTTGGAAATAAGAATCGGTAATTTAGTTTAAAAGAAAAAAGTATTTAACTAAATAGCGGAAGACACTCAGAAATATAAAATTTTGTTACACTGGCCATTGGCAAGAACTCAAGAACGATGGAGAAATGGCACATTCTGTAGAGCTCTTGGAGTTCCACTGGTTTAACTCTTTTAAAGTGACAACGCGTGGTGAGTAGGCATGTATACGTGGACAGTACTTTTGCACGGTATACCACCAGTTACTGTAGTCTAAAATAAGGATATGAAAGGCCACATTCTGAGCATAAATTGTTTCCATTAGGTAGGAGATATAGAACTTTTAAATGCAAGACCATTCATCTTAGGTTTTCCTTTGTTCCTACCTTAATAAGATTGCTAAATAAATAATGCAGCTATAACATTCTTGACAAAGCAATCAGAAAGTCCTGGACGGTTATTTGCAGTTTTTGAAATCATCTATCTTTGCTGTGTTTATTCTCAGGACCGTGACTAATAATTATAGTTCTACAGATAATGAGCTTGGTGTTTCTATCTGTATGTTATGGGAAAATGTTTGCACTACTTCCGCCCAAAGCAAATTTCCCCTCGGCGACAATAAAGTCTGGATAAAGTTTGGATATAATAGATATTTTTTACAGTTCGTATGTCAATATGGTCTGACTAATAAGACTCTGATGCTAATCGTTCAGCACAGACATAAAGACCATACACACGTTTAAAGCTGGTTTCATATCAGGGCGTGCACTGCACATTTAAGATTCTTCTATTCATTAAAAAAATAAACACCAGAGCACAACTGAATATATTTTCACACTCTGTCTTGTTTAAATACTGCTGAATCTCTGAATCTTGCTCACTGGGAACAGTTAGGGAGTGTCTAAAAATTGCACAACCTGGGCAAGTGTGAAAGATTCTACAAAGGTTAAAGACGTCTACTGCTGCGCTGTTAGGATGTTGCGTGCGTACAGGAATTATTTGATTACTTTTTATGGCTTATGTATATTATTAATGATTATTAATGATGCACATGTTTAAATGAGTGATTAGACATAATAAAACCCAGGAGAAGCCTTAGCAATTAGAGCCAGCTGTTGGAAATAAAACTCAACTAATTTTTTAATGATTGAAGCTATATTTGTCTCCACACTTCCTACAAGGACACAGCTCGATTCTGAAAATAATTGACAAGTCGACACAATGAAGTCCTAGAAAATGATCTATCATCAGCCTAATGAGGCTAAATGGTTACCAGGCATGCTATCTCACAAACCTATTACCTCTCCGCTATAACACATCAAAATTTATCATGATATCAGTCTTGAAACATAAATGTTGGTATCGTGACAATGCTAGTGGATAACCTATAATCTTTTCCTGAAGAATAACTACGGCTCTAATACGCCGTTAAAAAATGTGTGTTGCTGATCTTGTTTTTCCCCCAGAAGGCTATACCTGTCTCATCTTCCATTCCTGTTCCTGTTCAGATTCCTTGTGCTTAAGCGGATCCTTGAAGAGAAGCTCAGGGTCCAGAGGAGGAATAGCAGGATCAAACACCTCCAAAGGCTGCGAGGTCTGTGGCTGTTGCTGCCTCTTAATCGTCTCGTTAGACATTTGGACTTTGTTGATGCGTAGCGCCGCTCTGTTATCCCGGGCTTTTTGCTGTAAGTGACATGTATCGGGTCAAAAACACGTGTTGTGTGTGTTATGTTTTGGTGCAAATAATCCTCAAATGCACAATGGTTATTAAATGATTGTTAAAAAGAGGCTGTAATTGGGACGATAGAGTGGGTTTAATCAAAGGTTATACCACATATGGAGCTCGGTCTTGGGCACTGGCTTTCCTCCACAGCTTGGCGATTTGTTTCACTCGTGTTTGCCAGTCTGCAAAATAAAAAACAAAATTCATCGCTCTTAAAAAAAGAATACAGCCGGATTTGGATAAATAAACGAATATGTTACAGGGATGTATGAGCCACACACACCTGGGTATTCCTCTTTGAGATTGGGGAAGTTGACATTCGTGTAGAGGACTGGGGCGACAGTAGCGAGTTCTCCCAGTGTCTCCTCTTTCTCCCACTTTAGCATGCTCTTCTGAGCCGTGGATAAGGAATCCGTCTCTCCGTCGGCTGCAGGAGCCGGAACTGGAACCGGAGCAGGACTGGAACCTGGACCTGTGGCCGACCAAGGACCAGCTGCATCCCGTGACATCGGACCAAACTTCCTGTCCCTGTTCAAACAGCGCAACCTTAGTAGTGTCACATGCCGACATTACAGTACAGCGAGTTACACAAATTTAAGGTCTCTTCGAAAAGGTAACGGACGTCGGCTGTATTGTTGTTGTGAGGTCATCATGATCAGGGTGGAAAATGACCTAAAAACACTTGCTACACTTGCTGTTCGACACAAAAAATTTATTGGAAATTATTTCCTTTAATATTAAACCCAGGAGTGTTTAACCTCAGTGCTCACCTCAGATTGTCAGAAAAAGGCATGCGTTGCATGGGAGGGAAGTTTCGCCCTACGTCCGCCCCGGGAGGGAACTGCTGATTGGGGCTCATCAGTCCATTTATCACTGGCATTCTGGGAAACATTCCTAGTGAGGATAAAAAAAACAATTACATAACATTCAAACACTCATCAATCAAAAGTCTCAAAAGTTTTTCCTTTTTAAATTGGTATTAAAAAATGATTGTGGGAGTCTTTTATGTTCCTTTTTTTATTCCTGTTTGTTTGTTAATCATTTGTTATAAAATCTGTTACTAATTGTTACTGCATAAAATTTTGGTGCAATATGCCAACTGAACAGGAGGGGGCGGGGCATGTAGGAGGAGGCTGCTTGGCTAATTTGGATGTAGACGTAAACAAGATTTCTTACTGAAAGCAGTACTACTACTACTACTACCAACAATAATAATAAAGATAAAATGTCCTAACATATCTAAACAATAAATATTTATTTATAAAATATATATATTTTTTTATCTTTAATGTAAAAGAGAAACAAATACAACAGAATATGCTCAGAATTATGCAGATGTAATGATGTTACACTCTCAGGGGTTTGATCTGATCTGATGTACAGGATGGTGCCGGTTGGCGTACCTGAGTTGATCTGGGTGGGCGGAGGCCCCTGTCCTGGATGCCCGTGTATGGCGTGCGTTCCCTGGGTTTGGGGAGGAGCTTGAGTAGTGCTGGGGCTCAACACGGCGGTGAAGAGATCCTCGACATCCTTTCCCTCCAGCTCTGTTAGGACATTAGTATTTATAACATACAGCACATCTATAGCTCAGCACAGGCTAGATTTTTTCATTATTATTATTCTTTTGGGTTATCCTCCATATTCCAGATTCAGCTTGTTTTTTGTAACGTAAACTCTTACATTTAGCTAAACCATGTAAATTGTTGTTAATTAACCGCAAGCATTTCCATAGCTTAAGAAAATTTGACTAGCTGACCAAACCTGACAAGCAGACAAGCTTAAACATATGTACTATTAGCTAAAGCGTTAGCTAGCTAGCTAAATTGGCCAGAGGGTAAAGTTATAATTTTATTTTCGGTTGCAAGTATTCCCATGGTTTAACCACATTTACCCAACTGTAGCAGAACAGTGGAAAACTAGCATTTATTAGCTAGTTACATCATATGAGTACCTCTTGAGCGATTAGAAATATTCCCAAGGTTTACCTAAATTAAATTGTCTAGCTTTGAAACAGTTTCGCTAGCTATGATAATCAACACTTCGATACAATTTGAGCATTTGTTGAGATATCAAACATTCCCAAAGTTCAGCTAACTTTAGCTAGCAATCCATAACATGTTTTATACAAACGCCATTCACCTAACTGACTAGCAAAATTAGATAAACTACTAAAAGCTAGTATTATCTCTTTGTTGGAAGGTAAAGTTTATTAAAACTTTATTTTATTGATTCTAAGGTGCTTGGTTGCAGCATTGACGTATTTCATAGTTTGCTAGCAATCATGCTTAAATCTAGCCAACTAGAAAGTTTCTGGTTAGTAACACTCCCAGTGTTACATGATCAAACTGTAAAACAAAAACAGTGAAATTTCGTACCTGGGATTTTATACAGTCTGCTCAGGATGGATTCTGTTAGAAGAAAACAAATCTACGTTTAGTGTTTCTAAAAATAAATGTAAAAAATTCCTCTTAGCGCAAAAGAACGCACTGACCGTCCGTCACCATCTTGTCCAGTTCGGGGCTCAGGATGCCGTCCAGCGGCTCGTCCTGATGAGACACCCGTCCCTGGTTCGACTGAGAAGAAACCGAAGGCTCATCTGTAAGAGGAGCAACATCCAGGTCAGCTGAAGAAACAAACAAACGAACAAAAAAATAAAAACGATCCCTGCATCTAACAAAATAAATCTATTAAATATATTTTATGTACTACAAAAATGTCATATTTTTCAGACTACACTCCTAACATACAGTACTTTTCGAGTCAATATCCAGTAACTTACAAAATAAATCGTCTAAACTCTACCACAGTTACGTATTATAATTTACGGAGTATGTTACTAACAATTGGTATTTTCTGCACTATACTACCCGTCTAATTAATTAGAAAAACCTATATCATGATACGGAACTGTGCGATTATTTCTGGCATGCTGGTGTTATATCTTTCACTTGGATGTTAAAAGTTGCACTGAGTAAATACAGCTGGATACAACAAAAATTGTGTTTGTCTTCATTTCAGGCTGCAAAATGTGCTTATTATAAAGGGTAGAGTATTTTCTAGACGCACTGTACCAATACATAATAATGGACAAATTTTCTGGACTTACTATATATCTTGTATTTTCCTAACAACACTACATACTCTACTAACTTCCACACTGTATTATTATTATTATTATTATTATTATTATTATTATTATACAGACTAATCTATCCAAGTATATTTTATTCCCTTCTAAATACCACT